>OX038870.1:42438559-43038559 GCA_943789525.1 Agriphila geniculea
TTTTTTTTTAATTTTGCGAAATTCGGGGGGGGGAGGTGTTAGTATACTAAATTGTAAAATTTCTGAAAAAAAACCGACAAAAGAAAAAAATAAAAAAGTGTCTAAGGGTATTATTTTAGCTCCAAAATGGCGAAAAAATTATTGTAGAAAAACGGGTATTTCCGTACATAAAAAGTAATGTAGCTTTTATGATTATTGACCGATCGTCATGGTAATAGTGTTAAAAGATGCAGAAGCAGACGAGAAGTGCATTCGTTGGAATTTTGAAAATCGGATAATAATACTTATTTCGGCCGCGTCGAGGCAGTCGTAAATCGTAAAAATAAATAGGTACTACCTAGGTAACTCTAAAAATATAATAGGATTTTGCATTTCATTTGATTTTGGTATTTCGTAAATTTTTGTATTCATTTTCAATGCTCCGATTCTTGCGGTGACTGCAAAATCAGTGAATTTTTTTCTCGATAGCTGTTCGCGGGCTACGGGTAATCGAATCATAGTAAGTAGAAGGCAGGGTATATACAACGAGAAGAACCCGTGGTTGTTCGATAGTGTAATTTTGTATGGGAAATTTGTACAGCGCCATTTGCCGCCGAATAGAAAAATGAGATTTTCCATAGAGAATTGCTCGATCGAGTACTTTCCCGCGTTTTTTTTTCGATAGCTGTACCCTTAGCACGAACAACTATCGAGAAAAAAACGCGCATAAAATTACTCCATAGAAAATTATCTATGGAAATTTTAGTTTTGCTATTCGGCGGTAGATGGCGTTGTACAAATTTCCAATACAAAATTGCACTATCGAATTATTTTACGCGCGTTATTTTTCTCGATAGCTGTTCGTGCTAAGGGTACTGTTCATGCAAGGGTACTGATTATATCTTGATCTTCGTTCAATTTAGAAAGAATAAAGGAATTTTCGAGAAAAGTGTTATAAGGTAGGAAAAACAATTATGATAATAAAAGTACGAGTACATTAATATGTTTTGTGTGGATTATAATAACACCACATGTTTTTATAGTTTTTACCACATTTCATTCTCATCTCCTTCCATCCCCTTTCTTCTCCTCCCATCCCCTTTCTTTCCCTCGCTTTCCCTTGCTTTCCCTCTCTTCCTTCGCTTTCCCTCTTTCCCCTCGCTTCCTTTCTTTTCTCATCTTTTCCCCTTTCTTCTACTTCCATCCCCTTTCTTTCCCACGCTTCCCCTTGCTTTCTTCCCTCTGTTACCTTCGCTTTCTCTCTTTCCCCTTGCTTCCTTTCTTTTCTCCTCTTTTCCCCTTTCTTCTCCTCTTTTCTCCTTTCTTCCCCTCTTTTCCCTCCCTTCTCCCCTTCTTCTCCTTCCCATGAGCGTATCTTGAGATATTTCCCTGACCTTAGTTCCGGGACAAAGCTAAGGGGGAGTCAGGTTTTTATGCGGTGGGCACCAGACTGTTCTGGGGTTGCCCTCCCCCTTGTTTCCCCTTTCTTCCCCTCCTCCTTCCTCTTATCCGTCCTCCCCCTTCCCCTTTCTCTTCTTTCTCATTATGAGTTAAATAGCTAAATCAAAACGAGTTTCTGAACGAACCATTGCCTGTTTTTTGCGCCGAGTAATTCCACCTATATTCACGCCCGCAGCAAAAAGTGATTTTGCTGCGAGTATTATTATTATTATTGAGGAATCTACCAATAAAAAATTAAAATATGAAATTGTTAGGGAATAAAATGATAGGTATACGAGTTGGTTTGCCCGCCAATCCTGCCATCCTGTGCCGAGAGGTTAAGAGGAGGCTCCCAGAATTTGGCAATATTTGAACTCAAATAGTGACGTCTGTACAATCTCAATGAATGTCAAATTCAGATATATGCTTTTATGGACCTTCATTTAGTGGATGACGGCAGGATTTCAGAAATTATTGAGTTTGGCTCGATAGTTTTTTATTCTGAAAACATGTCCTTTTTAGGGGAATTTTTGAAATATCTCTTTAATTATACATCGTTTCTGAGCAAAATTTATCTAAATCAAAAGCAAAATACGTGTTCCAGTGACTGACGGCACAAAAATCGTATATATTAATTATTACTATTGTTATTACCAAAAAAGAGATTAAATACCAGCGCGCTGCGGGCGCCGCCTTCGTTAGTACTGCGCAGTGCGCCGTCGAGGTAGGACGTGTGTCGCTCGCGCATCGAATTTTTTATCAGTACGAGCATTACTTTGCAATCTATCTATACAGTTGTTTAACGTATGTACTTGCGCAGAGCAACGAAGGGGATTTCGCGAGGGCTAGGGCGGTTTCTCTCAAATTTCTATGATAAAGATTGTATAACTGTGGTATGGGTAACAAACAGCAAAGCGCGCGTGTTCATCGTTCTGGCAGCGCCACGGTTTCCGATTTGCGTGAATTAAATACACCACGAATGTCAATTTTTTGCCAGTCGGGAGCTCGGGAAAAAGTAGGTTTGATCGCCCCCCACTGGAAGAGGTACATCCGAAGATATACGTATATGTCCATTATTAGGTTTGAGGAGCCACGTCACACCATTTTTAGCAGCAAAGTAGATTATTTTGTAGCACAAATCTTGAAGTTAGCATCATAATATATCACGAGAGGTATCAATGCAAAGGTGGCTCCTCAGTCTAAACATCAGGTTTGAGGAGCCACTCTGGAACTCGCTAAGTACCAGTTGAATACTTTAGAAAATTAATGCATCGTTTAGCAGCAAATGTGTAAAGAAAGTACTTGCTAATTTTTTTTTATTTTTAGCTCAGTAGTGCTGGAGAACGCAATTTGTATGGCTCCTCAATGCTGACGTTTTGCATATAAACAACTTACTTACTGTACCTACCTCAGATAACAATGGAATCAAAACCAGATACGCTTACATTTAGCAAACATTTCTGTTATATATGGCTTTTTTCGTTTCCACAACGCGATGTGGTCGTTTGGTATGTTGACCACGACGCGAATTTCGCTTTGTGGTATTTCTATGATTACCACAACGCATTCTGTGCGCTTTTAAAAGAGCCATGACACGGATTTCGCGTTGTGGCATTTTTGCAGTGACCAGAACGCGTTGTGAGCGTTTTTTCGCTCAAGATCCTTAAGGATTCGCTGTAAAGGGTGACCACATTTTGCAAGGGGTACTTACCTGAAAATTAGTATCTAACTCACCTACCTACAATAATATGGTCATATTTTGACCTTTCTTTGAGCAAAGTCGAGGTTGCCGCGGTCTTCCAATGGTGACGCTACAAAGTTGTATGGGATTTCATTATTGTCGAGTTTTAGCCACCAGCAATTTCCTTTGAGTTTTCTTTCAAACATAGGTGAAAAATAGTACATTGTACAATCCGCGCAGATAAAGAATGGGATTGAACTGAATCTACTGGAGCCCCCATCAATATGGGTGTGCCGCAGGGATCAATATTGGGCCCATTGCTGTTTCTAATTTATATAAATGACCTTCCCAACTACGCGAATAATTTATGTGAGACAGCACTATTTGCGGATGATACTTTTCAAAGTGATGATAGTTTTCAAAGTTAACAGAGGTAATAACTGTTCGGACGAAGTAAATAGTATCCTCTCTAAAGTTTCATACTGGTTTAATAGTAATAATTTAGCACTTAACCCCAAAAAAACTAAATGTGTAAAATTTTCATTGCCTAATGTTGAGCAGACAGAAATAAATATTAATTTGAATGACGATGAAATCGAGTTTATTGAAAGTACATAATTTCTAGGTATTGCACTAGATTCTCGACTGCAATGGGATCCACATATCGAAGCCTTGTCAAGTAGACTTAGTTCAACGGCATTTGCTGTTAAGAAAATAAGGCTTTTAACTGATATTGAAACGGCAAGGTTAGTATATTTTAGTTATTTTCATAGTGTAATGTCTAAAGCCCGCCGGTAACGATCAATTGCGATTATCAATTTTTCCGTCAATGCCATTGTTGGAGCAATTGACAATCGCTTCAATTGCACGCGTAAACTATCAATTTTTCCGTCAATGGGCGTCAATTGCGGAAAAATTGACAATCGCAATTGATCGTTACCGGTGGGCTTTATGGACTGCTATTGTGGGGCTCAGCTGCCAGTATTGAAAATATTTTTGTACTCCAAAAAAGAGCTGTTCGCGGCATATACAATCTTCGGCGGAGAGATACCTTGAGAGAACTGTTTAAAGAAATAAATATTTTAACTTTGGCAGGCCAAGACATATATGAAAATTTAGTTTATGTAAGAAAACACTATGATTCATTTGCTAAGAACAGCAATAATCACCAGTTTAATACAAGAAATAAAGATAAACTTGCCGTTCCAAGATTTAGGCTTGCAAAAACTAGAGGTTCATTTATGGGGAAAGGCATATCCTTTATTAATAAAGTTCCACAACAAGTAATTGATCTTCCTTTGCATGAATTTAAAAACCATGTTAAAAAAACACTCATGGGTAAAGGTTTATTATAAAGTAGACGATTATCTTAAAGATCAAAATGCGTGGAAATGATGTAACACATAACTACTATAAGTACTTTGTTGCCAATGATAGTAAGATAATAAGTCTATGTTTGTTGCCAATAATCCTGTCACCCTGTTGTAATTATCTGGTAACGATATAATCAAGTTAGTAAATATCGTTACGTATGGCTGTTACAGCTGATAAGTTTCTTGCGCCCGTTCAGAAGAATGACAAGAATGTCAGCTAAAAAAGTCTGGAACGGGTGGTAGGAAAATATAGACGATTCAAAAGTACTTAATAATTAAGTTTATTTGAATAAAGCTATTTTTGACTTTTGACTTTGATTAAAAATGGCGTCGTTTATATTCACTTCTCACTCGCACACTAAACGCCACACCTATCGCTCTCTCAGTCACACTTGTTGTGGTAAGCGCGGTGAGCTGCCATTTTCAATCCCATTCTTTATCGGCGCAGGTGTTGTTAGGACATTGAGGGGAGAAACCCCTATTACACAGGTGATGTTTTTGTATTTTTATGTAAAATTAGTTTAGAAAAATACAGGGTCATTTTTTAACACCATCCAAATTTATATATTATATTCTTTGAAAAAAATTATGAAACACGTGTTTTTTCTTTTAATATCGCCCACTACTAAAATATTAAGTTAAGGCTATACAAAGTTATCCAAAATAAAACTATATTTGCAAACACAATACACCGTGCTTAGCAGATGATTACGCGCGCGATTTTCTCTCTCATGTTCCACACGTCTGCGAGAACGAGACAGTCGGGTTGTTCGCCAGTTGCCGTACAGCTCTCGGCACCACCGCCCCGCGAACCTCTCCTTGTTGCCTCTCATTCAAAACATGTAGGACGATAGTATTTGACTAGTAACCATGCTGTTGTCATAATTCACTCGGACAAAATATTTTTTTGCAAAAAATTAGCTACCTATTTTTTTTTCAAAATTGAAGAGTTTTAATGATACCTAATGCCTAGAAAAAATTTGGATGGTGTTAAAAAAATTACCCTGTATAAAAAACTCGCACTTGACCGTTTTTTGACCTTTCAATAAATACTTCTTATCTACTTCCGGGGTACCATAGGGGGGTCGAATAAAACCTTATTTTTTGGCTCCGATGCACCGTTTCCGAGATATTTGCATTTTTGTATATTTTTTTTCAAATTAGGTTAATATAATAAGAACCTACTATAGTATAGTAGGTAGTACTCGCATTTTTGAGTAAAGCACTATACAAGCCTTGGTCCACAATGACTGCACTGCTGGCAACGTTATGTATGATGGCCTCGATCTAAGCTTAACTACGCTCTCGGCCTTCAAGCTTAGTCATCATTGCAGCCCTTGCTGTCCGCGCTATAAAGGCATACCTAACCTAACGTATGATGTCAAAGTAAATAAAAAAAACTACTTGTCCTGGTTTCATTCATATAATATGGTTACCTTTCACAGCGAATTCTTAAGGAATATCTAAAACTAAAAGTATTGTATTTCAGTCACCGGAAGAGAAACAGTGCTGAATTTTGAGGACCAGAACTCAGCCACTGATATCGCATTATCGCGTTGGTATTATTATTATGTAGGTATTATTTCGTTGAAATTGTCTTTTCTGTATTTTATAGGAAGTAGAATTGTTTTTTTTTTGTTTGTCTGTCGGTTGTCGTCACCAAGTAGGCTCCTCCAGAATACTAGCGTTGCAGTGGTATGCTCCGGTATGCCACTGTAGCATTGCTGAGGTTGGGGCCTAGTTGGCCCCACACAAATTAGTTCCAAGTTCGTGTAGGTACATTGTTTTCTTTTTTTTTGCTTTATAACTTTTATTTTTAATTACCTTACTGTCTATAATGTTTTACGGTCAATAAATAGTTTTTCTTTCTTTCTTTATTTCTTCTTAGTACCTGACTAATAATATGTGAATATACTGAATGGGGAATAGTAAAAAGCATTTTCTTTAATTTTCTTTCTTTCTTATTAAGCTATGTAAGCTTGCCACAAAAATATAAATACTTATCTATAGTTATATTACTTACTTTTATACTTACCTTTATAATTATAATGAGTGTTCTCAGAACAGATCAAGCCTTGTTTGCAGGCGAAGAGATACATAAAAATCATATAAATATATTTTTTAAATCAGTTGAAAATTTTGCACTTAAAAAATCGGAAACCGGCACCCTGATTATCTAAAAAGAAACTATTTAGCGACTGGTTTCATTCCACATACATTGCTACTTTTCTTTGGTATGTTTTTTTTTTAATCCAAAAAGAAGTAGCAATGGATCACTATAACCTATGAACTGCAACCGGTCGCTAGGTGGTTTCTAATTAGATAATCAGCCCGCGGGGCGCTGCCAGAACGATGGACACAAAGCGCTCGGCCACGCGATAGAGTGCGGGAGCGAGACAGTTGCGAGTAAAATAAGTGGGTGGGGGGCAGCGAACGCACGTAAAAATTTTGCAAGCGGACTCTTAAGCTGACGGTCATACATAAGTGTGAATAATTAATTAACTAAATAAATAATCGTGTATTATGTAGTACCTAATGGTCAGTTCAGAATAAGATTTCAAAAAGAACTATTTTGGCACCTTCATACCAAAACAGTGTAACCCAAAAATCAATTTTTATGATCGCTACGAAAACTTCAAAATGTATCAAATTATAAACCAAACATCATTCTAAAAGGCCAAACCACGACTCGAGAACACTTTCAAGCTCTCGCTGCAAAAGGCCGAAAACCACGCCACCTGTCCGTTTATGCATCGGTAAAACAGTCAATTTATAACTGTCGGTAAAGCAGCGCGCCTCCCGCGTCGCCCCTCCCCTCCCCGACCCAACGCTCCCTAGCAATGGCAGTGCGATCGAGCGACTCACGCCGCGCAAACATATCGTAGCGATAACGATGCACCACGCTACAAGCTCGTGAACATTGCGCTCTTTTCCTTAAAACTAATCAGTGAAATAATGTAAATTGGTACATATCCTGCGTTCGGTGACGCGGCAGAGTGGACTACCTGCGCGTTCGCTTCGTTTCCCCGAGCCGGCCGGCACGCGAGCAACGCTACCCAAAAAAAAACTCGATGTCAGTGAGAGCGAGGACCCTTGTGTCAGTGTAGTGTAGTTTTAGAATAGTTTAATGGATCGTGCAATGTTCGTATGAGGAAGAAGAGCAACCGTAACATCGTAAGTGTGGAGTCTGCGGCTCCAGTGTTTTCTGTTGTGTGTAAGCAGAAATGCGGGGTAGCTCACCCCAGCACCTAACAATTGAGTGGGGCGGCCGCTGAACGAACTACGGAGGTACGGAGGACTATCCCTCGTATTCTCAGTGCTTTTTTTGTCCCGAGCAGGTCTTTCCGTAACCCCTTTTTTGTGGCGTTTTTGGAGGGAATGTATGAATCGATATCTTGTAGGTTATGAACGCCTAGTACATGAGTGAAATCGCGGTGTTGGTGCATTGGTATTGTTTTTTTTTCTTTTGTTGTGATGTGGTATAAGTTGTTTTTGTGTTGGAACAAGGCAAAACAAGAAATATTGCAGTAAAAATGCATACTGTGGACTTACAGTGCATTATTTCTAGACAAACAAATGTAGTAAATGAGTTGCGTGATCATCAAAACATAAATATTCCTGAGCACATACGATACGAACATCGAATCAATAATTTGCTGAGCAAGGTGAAAAACTGGAGCAGCGTTTGTTTGGATAACCTCAAAACAAGTTTAGCTCTGTACTTTACCTTGTGAATTGTGATGAAAATATTATTTGTCTTGGTGTATTGCAAGATTGCAAGCTTTTCGATAGAGACTGCAGTAACTAGCTATCGAAAAACAAATTCTTTCATAACATGACGACAAAAGACGAGTATTGTTCCCTACCTGTGCATTATACATAATGGGTACTTACTAACAAACAAACGACACAGTGCGTTTCAAAGTCAAATGACGATGAGACTAAGTAGGTATCGTTTGTTTGTTATTTAATCACCCCTTTTATTATTTTATAGTTACTACTATTTTCCAATAACAGCCACCTAAATATTAATAAAAGTATCCGCTCAGGCGATGGCACCGCGCGATAACTAGACCCTTGAGCGCTGCTAATCGGTAGGAATTACCAACCGCAAATAGCGCGGTATGGGTTTGCACTTTTACAGTTAGTACAAAAGAAATAGGCAATAAATTAACATTTTAAAACTAGTTTCATAAAATATATTAGTTAGGCATTATATGAAGATGCATTGTTAAATGAATATCACGTGTTTGATTCAAGTAATTCGAGTGAAGATAATTATTTTGAAAATATTTTGTTCACTTGCATCAAATGATGTATATTTTTAAATATAAGCAATAAAATTGGTAGTTTTCCTATGATTTTAGACCACACATATTCCACGTAATCAGATAATGATAAAAAAACTATCTGTCCAGTACAAAAAATAAATTAAATATCTTCATAAAATTAGGCTAACAATTCATAATTTCAAACCCAACATTGCAACGCGCAACCTAAATATAAACCTAGATTTCATGTAAACTACTCTCTTGTTTTGCAAAATATTGACGATAAACGTGGAAAACAATATAATCATTGATTTTACACAATAATAAGTGAAAAAAGAAATTGTAAAAACCTTTCTAAAAATCATTGAAGACACCAACCGCCTCGTTGCGTCACTGTTCACAAATGTTCATATTATATCACTATTACACTATTATACAGAAAGATTAATATCACACAAGAAACTACATTAAATTGTGAACAATTTGAATTATTGCACTATTTAAAATAACAAAAGAAATCTAGGCAAATTAATTGGCAAAGTACATTGAAGGAGACCTAATCACAGTGACTGGGGCACGGATTCGCGCCCGGAGCGGTTTTATTAAGCTACACGATAAAGGTCTTTTCACTGTGATTTTTTTCTCTCAACTAAATGAAGCTGGAATTTGAACTACATATAAAAGGTAGAATGTTGATAATAAAAACCCTATAATAACAAATGACGTAATGCTTAGCACGCATTTTAGTCCATCTTGTAATGCCAACAAACACCTTTGTTAATTATCGGGGCCAGTGTGTCCATAGCTAGCTATAACTAGTGTTTCAATTAAAAATCGAACCAAGAGCGAGTTGAGTTTACAAATCGAGGGTTCCGTCTGAAGTTTTATATCCTAGTTGGGAGAAAAATACCCTTAACTACAAAATTATGTAAACACAAACCATACCAATACGAGAAGAATTTCTACGAAACAGGCGGCCGCATTGAAAATAAATAAGATATATTTTTCAGTTTGTAATGTAAATTAATACATTTATTTAGAAGCTGTTACAAGCATTTATGAACGTCAATGCTGCTATGCCATCGGTTAGCAATACTACGGAGGGAAACCTTGTAACGAGAAGAACCGGCAAGAAACTCATCAGAGGCTGTTTTTTCTCCCTGTTTTATTTCATACAGAGTCGTTAAATTGAAAAATAACCTTAGAATATTCAAGGTTTCCATCACAAAAATAGTATTAGTGGGAATGAACCTCCATACAAAAAAAAAATTGAGAGTAACAACTCGTGATAAAATTTGGCCGCATAATGAAAACTGATCTGTAGGCTGTTTCTATTCTAACTAATATTGAGCTGGGCCAAACTATGCTCACAAAAACAATTCCATACGGGCGGCGTCGGGTTAAAGTAGCACTCCACCCCTGCCTTCATTCTAAAATTATAATAATAATAATAATTCAATAGACATTATAATACCTTCCACCCATAACCTTCTTAAATCCGTTTCAGAAAAGTTACATAAATAATTATACGGAACTTAAACAAGAGATATTAAGAATCTGGAATCTGCAAAATGTGTACATCGTACCTTTGGTGCTTTGCAGCACTGGTGTTATACCAAAAAAATTACATTTTAACCTAAAATTATTAGGTTTTCCGCCTAACTCATTTATAACCATGCAAAAGGCAGCCATTTTAAATAGTTGCAGGATAGTCCGCAATTTCTTGCAAGAAGATACAAACTTCAATTAAAAAATTAGGGGGGATCTGTCACTTGGTGCGCCCGTGCAGATCCTGTGTAATCAGTTTTGAACTGAGAATTTTGCAAACAACATAACAAATAATAATAATAATAAAAATCATTTATTTCAGAATTAATATAAATCCATAATTTGTTAGTAACAATGCACTTATATCTACTATGTTAGTATTTGAAAATGATTGATAAAAACAATTAAAAATAAAACAAATTACAATTATTTTACGGCACGTCCCAACGCCATAACATGAGCTGAAACCCAATGTTTCAGCATCGGTCCGTCCACCCTCTGTGCTATACCTTGCAGAATGCTGTTGGCGCTGCCGCGCACGCGGCACATCAGGGTGGTTACTCTCTTACGAATAATAGCCGCAAAATCATCTGTTCGCGCTTCCGCAAACATCCCTGACCAAAGATTTAAATCTTTGTCCCTGACGCGCTACAGTATCGCTAATTATAATTGTCCGTCTAGCTAAAAGATCAAGTGTAGTATAATTTTCTGATAAATCAATAACGTATTTACATTTTCGGTATAAAAAATGTTATATATTTAGCAGTTTCTGTAAAATGACACAATAACCAAAGTTTTCAAACTCCTTTTTTATTTTAAGTCTTCGCACTTGTTTCAGTTTTTTCACACAAACAAAGAAGCATTTTTCAGGTAACTTTGATGTATATGTTTATAAAGCTAATTGAATTTTCTACAATTTGAGCTTAATTTGAGTAGTCTGGGTAAGAATAGTAACTTCTGTGGCTCTGTGTGCAAACTGTTTACGTCACCATAAACTATCGTTTTGTCTCTTTCACTCACACTGACTGTAAGCAGTGTATCGGATAGTTTACGGTAACGTAAACAGTTTGCATCAACTCATGGACCTCATGGTAGGTGGTAGGGCCACTGGTCAACACAAAAACTAACAAGAAAAAATCTTAATGGCATGAAACTTGCCTTTTTTGCCAGTAAAGTCCGTTCGCTCAGATAATGTCGCCCTTTTATCTCGCCGCCTTTGCACGTGCCGCTTCTTGTCAAAGGATGCTGCCGCATAAACAAAGGATACCGCGAGCGGCGTACACCTGCAAGTCAATTTGGATTTTGGCAGTTTACATAGAAGTGCCGTAGTGAAAGGTTGTGTTTGTTACCGGTATTCCTGTCTCTGAACACAAGTGCTTGCGGGTGTACCGACACTATCTAAGCGAACAAACCGTACAAAACAAAGCGAAAAAAAAATAATAATTTCTGAACGTCTAAAAAAATTCATCGCGTGAGGGTAGGCTCACGGGTAGCTTCAGTCCCCCGTGACCACGGCAGCTGCAAAGGTGCCGAAACGTCGGGAAAACAAAAAATCAAACCAAATACCAACTAAATGCCAAAGTACATTCAATAAAACCGCGCTAGTATCCGTTAAAAAGTGTTTTATTTCATGTCTAGTGAGCGCGTAAGCTTGAGAAGTGAATACTATTTGAGCGACAAACTTAGGGCACACAAAATATTTAAAATTTGATCTATATATATTATTTAAAAAGGGTGACTATTATTCTAATCGAGATGACAAAAATACCATATTGGGCAGCTTAAATCAGTTATATGGTTACCTACTTGGTATAGAGTCTGTTAAAAAAGTCAGTTTACATGGGTAATTTCAAAGGTAATATTAACACCCACCTAAATCCCCAACCACCCCACCAATACCCATTTAAATAAAACTGAGTAAAGCTATATTCTGCACCAACAGGGTTACCAGTATAAGTTTTTATAAATAATTTCATAATTTCTCATGTAAATTGACTTTTTAGACAGACTCACACTGGCTCATTCAGAGTGCGTTCGTTAAACTGGGGCCAAAGTTAACATGGCGTTAGACTGCGGACTAACGCTATTTTAGCGCAAATCGTATTCAGAGTGACAGTTTAACGTTTGGTCTCACCGTTTAAGGATTAAAAGATGCATTGTGATTGGTTTACAAGCATTAAACCAGGTTTTGTTATAACAGTCTTGCACCCCAGTTTTGTGAAACATCTCTGAATAAGACAGTAACAGGTTGTTCACTCAGTATTTTTGTCAATCATTTAGAATTTCACTGTTAACTTAAATCTCCCAGATGTAATCGCCCGTTTCACGTATTTTTTGTAACCCTCAGTTTGTCGCCCGTTTAGTTATTTTGTCACACAAATAATAAACCGCTGCCAGGTTTAGCACTTAAGTATCCCATTAAAAGTTTTTAATTATTCCCAGTCACCCAATTAATTGATTTCCTATTTTTAGTTTAAGCTCGTTGATTTTCTGCTATTTAAGCAGAAAATAAACTGAAAAAATATTTTTTCAATAAAAAACATGTTTTAAAACTGACTAAAAGTATAAAATAATTTTTCCCGTAAGAAAATTATAGCCCTATACAGTTTTAAACCTAAGTTCTGTAAGTATAGGGTTATAAATCTTTACCGAAGCAATTATTTTGTACTTTTTAGTCCGTTTTATTTGAACATAATCATTTTTTTTATTTACGTACGTACCTACTGCCTTTCTGATTTTGAAATCAACCATCTATTAATCACAAATATTATAATCAATAGCTACGTGAGTCGCGAGCGCGCATATACGATACGAATACGAACAAGTATCACCATCACCATAATACAATACACAATGACAAGACAACTAAATATTTGATTTGACTATTTACCACGGTATTTTAACTCTACTAGGTAGGTAGTACCCGGGCGTGGTCACATCAAGATTTGGCAGAAGTTTTTGTTTTTAACTATTCATTGTGTTAACAAAGGAATTTGACCATTCTGTGTTTTTTTCACGTTTCGACTTTTTAGTTTCGCACGTGTTTGTTTTCAGAGTTCAAATTCTTTTAATTACGAACTGTGTATGTGTGTGTGTGCCTCTATCTGTCCCGGTTCATGCACGCACCACGGGGCGGGTCTGTGACTCTGCGTGTCGGGATGGGGCATAAGAATAAATAAAACTTACTAGAACGGACTCTTCTTTATCCGAGTCCCAAATGCCGCCATTTATAAAACTACTTCCCCCTTTACGTCGCTACGCCCCGCTGTCATCCAAGCGTGTTGCCAGGGTTGCTTACTGTTAAATATTGCTTACGTTTAAAGATAATATCGCTAAAATATGAGTTTTTCTAAAGTTTTAAATCATTATTTTAGTCTAGTTAGTAGATACAAAAATAAAATATTCACTTTTTCTGGGTAAGTACTTACCTACTCCTGACTTTGTATAAAAAAAGTAAATAAACTTATAGTATGGAAATTTAATTTAATTTAATAAAAATGTACCTACCTTCTTCTAAAACATTTTTAGGTTTTAATCCTCTTACTGTTTCGTAGTATGGAAATTTAATTTAATTTAATTAAAATGTACCTACCTTCTTCTAAAACATTTTTAGGTTTTAATCCTCTTTCTGTTTAGTTATGTTTCAACTTTCATCACGTAACGAAATCACAGAATAGATACTTTATACTTTAAGGCGGTTGTATGAACAAACACACCACAATAACTTGACGCCATTGTAATTTATTTCCAAGATCGTACGGAACGCACAAACAGGCAAACGCGTGTGCGGCAATGCGCCGGCCGTGGCAGCCCGACTGAGTTTCACGTTTAACAAGTAGGCTAATATTGTGACTTTGAGCCCGTTCGGGGCGGGAGTGTCCGTTCTAGTAAGTTTTATTTATTCTTATGGATGGGGGATGAACGAGTAAAAGAGCGCATGAATTGTTCCAAACACAAGGAAGATTTTACGCGTTGATTTTAAAATTTCAAAATGTTATTTTATAAGTGGTGCTTGAAAGTTTCAAGCTAAGCGCCCCCCTAACTAATAGCCCTTGCACCCTAGGCTATAAGCCTTATTAGCCTGTGTAAAACATAGGTATTGCAATCTGAAAGTATTTCTTTTTCTTTCCGACACCTGTTAATACTTCACAAATAACTAAAAATTATGTTTTGGTGCATCTTCTTGTGGCACATTATAATGGCTCAAGGTAAATAAAAACGTGTCGAGTTTAGGGCCTTTAGTAATTTTTCAAAAAAAAATGCACGTGTCTGCAGTAAAATCAAAACCCGCTTTCTATAATATTATTTTTGTTGACATTACATTATAATATACAAGGTGTATTTAGGTGTATTTATTAACTGAACAACTTTCTCCATGAAACATGTGTCGAAATACGCCAAAAAATTTTGGTCATCCCATACTTAACTTATCACGTGATCTCTTTGAATTGTTTGAAAAGTATTTTTTTTTTACATATTTGATCCTATGTTTTTTAGAGAAAGTTGTTAAGTTTCATGGACTGAATACATCCTTAAACGTAGACCACAAATACACCTTGTGTAGTTACAACCAAGATTTTTCGAGAAACGGTAGATGATTTTTTTTAATTTAGGTAAAAAATAATAATCGAAATTGAGCTAAGTACTCTCTTATAGTAAAGTGCAACTATAAACTTCAATAGTAAACTAAGTTCTTATCTAAAATAACTTTTTTTGCATTAGTGATTTCCAATTTAAATGTTGACTACTTTTAAACGTTAATTAATCTAAATAAGTAGTTCTTACCTACGTAGGAATATTCTATAATATAGAATCTATATAATTAATTAATATTGTACACCTACGCACTTTGAATTGCAGTAAACTCATCATACATATTTTAAGTTGATAAAAGATTAACAATTTACCCAGCGATGACGCAAGAATCTCCGGAACCCTAAAAAAAGTACCGTAACAAACCCTCGACCACTTAACTGTGCCAAAAGAAGATAAGCTTTAACAGCAGTAATATAGAGTCGAAATTAGAAGTTCCAAGTTTTCAATCGCTTCAAATCTTTTTTCACTCTAAACTCAAGTGTGTTCTTATCTTAGTTGTGGGTAACTATAAGCTGACCGAACACCATTAATTAAGTGCATTGCCGAGTTTAGATTTACATCTACAGGATAATGTAAACAAACAATCCAAGTCAAGATAATGTTCAATTGTCCAGCGAACAATCAAATACATCTGAACACACCTTTACATTTTTAATGACCGAGTTGGGGCAGCAACTTGCAGCCCGCGGCGGCATATGTCAATATTATTTCACCTGAATATAGAATTAAAAAGATAACTAATATTTCCCGAAATAAACAGTGATGAAAAATGCTTTAATTTATTTCTATAAAATATCTAAATATAGTGGACACGTAGTTTTTACAATATAAATAATTTTACATACATTTACTAACCATATTAAAGATTGGCCTAGGACACGATCAATTTAAAAAATATTTTCTGCCATAATTTGAACAGATTTTTTTATAACAAAGTTAAAAGTTATTATATACGTAACCCTATTACTGAGTTTATAACAAATTATTATTCAAAAATACTTATTTCATTGTTAATTCTGCAGAAGAAAACACACAACAACACTCCACTTATTCAAAAGTTCACGCCAAAATGATGCTCGTTTTTTTTTCTATGACCATAGACGTTTTGTTTCTCAGCATTAGAGCTGTCCGACTAAAAGCTATTTCAATTGAAATAACTCGAGTTAAAAGTCCTTTAACTGAATGAATAACGTTTTACCATCACTAGCAACGTGCACAGCTGAGGCGCAGATTCGAGCCCCAATCGCTTTACCTCTTACGCGCCGGGTATCAAAGTGTAACCCGCAGCGCCTGAGTGGGTATACAACACTAACCTAATGCAGGTTTAAAAATATCAAAAATGACACTACAAATCAAATAAACATCTCTATGTTATTATAATATAATACAATAAGATCACGAAATGTATTATATTTATTAGCTTATCATTTTAAGAACCTGTATGTCTTCAAAGAAATGAGGACCAATCAATAACACATTATCAATATCTCTATAATAATAATGCTAATAATGCTGTGTGAAATTGTCAAAATAATAAATACTATGACAATTTCACACAGCGCCATCTAGCCCCATACTAAGCAAAGCTTGTAATAATGGGTGCTGGATAACTGATATACTACCTACTTATATGATTTTTAAATATACACCTACTTAATTAATACATAGTACCTAACACCTAAACCCGTCACAGAAATTTTAATTAATTATTTCAATTTCTGCCCGTCCGGGAATTGAACCCGGGACGTGGCAGACCAGCATATTGACTACTGCACTACTCGGTCGTCAGTCTCTTAACAATCTAAATAATCGTTTACCAAATTGCAAAACATTTTCATATTTCATAGAAACACGCAATTCCAAGGCATCTTTCGTCTAGTCATAGAAAACAAAATAAAAAAAGATCGATGCAAAGGCATGACGTTAACAAATGTCATAAATCAAAAATTCACAAATTTCTAAAAGATCAAAAGCAGAGGATAACATCCAAACCAACGAAAAATGAAAGTTTTGAGTCAACCTAGATGATATAATATCTGGTGTGTGTGTATTAAGCATATTTCACTAAAAACTCACAGAAACACGCAACTTCTAGGCATCTTTCGTCTAGCCATAGAAGACAAAATACAAAAAAGATCAATGCAAAGGCATGACGTTAACAAACGTCATAAATCAATAATTCACGAATTTCGAAAAGATGGAAATGAGAAGATAACATCCAAACCAAAAAAAAAAGTGTAGAATCAACCAGATAATAATATTGTATCTGGTGTAACTTCAATGCAATCCCACAAATATATTTTAAAATTTAGCCATATTTGACACCACCTTAAATTGTAACTAAAAACTGTGAAAAATGTTCATGATATTCTCAAGCTCTTTAATACTCATTTAGACTAAACAGATTTAGTTTCAATTTCAACAGTTCCATTAGAACCAGCCAGACTAAACATCAACAATTCGAAATTGGTGGCATTAATGCGCATCTATTCTTTTTATTTCTAAGCTTTAGAGTAGATGAGTCTTAACAAGATATAATAAACCTAAAAGGAATTAAATGTATACACCCAGTAAATGATTCATGCTAAAATATATGTAAAGTATGACATGAAAACTTCTAAGGAAGAAGCAAACAACAAAATTGAAACGAAACAAAAGGACTTATTTAAACGTTTTATATTTTTCATTTAATGATAGACACAAATTAAGTTGAATTGCTTGCAGTCATCTCAGCCTTGAACGAGACGACGAACCAAGGTACCTATGACATTGACAGTAAAAAAATAAAATGAGCAAAGAGCGAATAACAGCCGGCCTGCGTTGAGAATAGCTGGCTGGTTTATAATAATGTTCAGTGTAGTTTTTGTTACTTCGTCTATCGAGGTACGGTGGCATATAGCTGATCGATGACTGAGCCAATATTTTGGTCTGAATAAGCTGCACATACTCAACTTATAGGTATTTGGTACTAAAAAATCTTGAAAATTTCCAATTTCCCGCACTTAAAACTAATCTACAATATCCTTTTTTTACATGGACGTGATGAAAACAGCCCCCTAATTGTCTAATTTCAAATCTATCTCAATCGCTTTCAGGATGTACACATTGACATTTCTATTTGGCACAAATAAAAACTTACCAAAGAAATGTAGCAATGAATTACATCCATTTGTCAAATGAAAGCGATTGCGATAGATTTTGAAATTATACAATTAGTCCCTTATAGAAAGAAAATATGATATTAGCCCTCATCTAACAGGGATTGATCTAAGTGTAACACAAAGATACTAAAACAACATGATTGGATACTAAGTTATATGCTTTGGGTACTTAAATTCAGAAAATAATAACAGGTTCCAAACACACATTACACTCGATATACCCAAATCCCTAATCTTTCCTGGATTTACTAGGAATAGCAGAATATCAAGGGCATATAACCTAAATGACAACGCAACTGTTTTGGTTTTATCGTTCAGAATTAGCGTGATTGGGTCTCGGGCAGCTGAAAACCTACGCTTTTGTTTTATTACTCCTAAAACAAGTTTAAAAAATCTTACTGCCCAAATTTTAATAACTTGGTTTCCCAAAACACGTATTAAATCTTATCAAAGAAGTCCCATATTGAGTAGATCCCTAAACAAAACAACAACCGGTTGAAACGTCCTTTTTCAATTTCAAACAATAGAAAGAGACAAACTGTATCTACAGTTAAGTATAGAGAGCGCGTTACGAAATACCCAGTAACAGGTTTTTATGGAATAGTCCTTAAAACTGTTTTTTGTTTGAAATAAACAAACCATGCAATACAAATACACAATACATAAGTATAAATCATAATAAACTAAACACTTACACATAATGTGGGGAAGGAAAAACAAATATTTGATTTTTACGTCTGTTTGTATACCTACCTATACCTACGATGGAATAATGTCCGAAAATATAATATCCAGGGTTCTGCAACTAGCTAGGGTAAGGATAACAAAACAAAACAACCCATAAATAATTAATAACCGTGACCACGGCAGGCCCCTGGAAACATCGGAGAACCCAAAAACCAACAAATCAAAACTAAATAATTCTAAAATAACATATGAATTAACCAATGTACTCGCTGTAAGTGTTTTATTTCTAATGAACTATAGCCTGAAGTGTTTAAATAAACACTTGCTGATATCATAAATAAAAAAGTACCTACTTAAATGTTTTTTTTATTTCTCCCCAAAACATTACCTGCAAACATTGATAGTGTGCCTGCAAATGCCTCAGTAAATTTGTCCCCAGTGAGCGATAACGACAATACCTAGCTCAGACGTTTTTAATTAAAAACTTTTTTTACTAGTAGTAACTCATCATGCATGAAGGTCTGTCTCTCCATTTAGAATGTTCGCAAAACATTTCAAACCCAATGAAACTGAAAAAAGTAAAGAACAACCGGATGTAACTTGTTATCAACATCTACCTATACAGTCTTAAGTGATGACCTTTACTTCTCATTTTTATTATCTTTTTTATTTACAAACCTTTGTGAAAGCAATCAAATCTGTTATACAAGCTTTTGCTCGCGAATTCAAATGCGTGAAATTTTTTATCCCAAAAATAATTTTACCATCTCCAATTCCAATCTGTTTTTGTCCTCAAAAGGCTCGAAACGAAACAGACATACATAGTAATTTTCACATTTATAACACTAGTATTGATAATAGATATAAATAATAGATAACATAACAAACATTTGGTATCCCAAAGTTAGTTGCTAAAGCACTTAGGTGCAAAAGCACTAAACTTAAGAATCGTCTAAGTCTTTTCTTATCTACAACTCGACCAAGATAACTAGGCGAATGACAGCTACATGACAGCTAAGTTTATGACACCATTTTAATTTGGTCGTGTTGTAGTTAGAAAAAGACTTAGGCGATCCTTAAGTTTAGTGCAATCGGGCGTTAGTCTTTTGTTATGGGAATCAGAGACAACGTTGGAACTAAAAAAACCAGACCTTAGCCAATATAGAAAAGTTCGTTTTCTTAATTGACCCAGCTGGGGATCAAACTCGGGACCTCAGAGATAGCGACACCATGAAAACCAGCGTACAAACCAAGCTAAAAAAATACTTTGTAGATCACTTTCCTATATCAGTTGTTTCACCTCAGAGATAGGGATACCATGAAAACTAGCGTACAAACCAAGCTATAAAAATACTAGATCACTTACACCCAATTGCACTAAACTTAAGAATCGCCTAAGTCTTTTCTTAACTACAACTCGACCAAGTTAAGTAGGCGAATGACAGCTACATGACCGCTAAGTTTGACACCGTTTTAATTTGGTCGTGTTGTAGTTAGGAACAGACTTAGGCGATCCTTAAGTTTAGTGCAATCGGGTGTTACTTTCCTATATCAGTTGTTTCACCTCAGAGATAGGGACACCATGAAACCCAGCGAACAAACCAAGCTAAAAAAATACTAGATCACTTTCCTATATCAGTTATTTCAGAGGTAAAATAGCTGTGATCCCACCTGGGAAGAGAATATTATTTATTTAGTTGAAGAGACGTCATACATAAAGAAAGACTCAATTTACGTCAGCTCTCTATAAAAAAGATTTTGCTCCATTTTCAACCCAACAGCAACCTAGCAAACTAACAATAGGCAGAATTGCTACCATGTCAATTTACATTAAATAGACATAATTATAGTGGACCGAATTTAATCGACTATAATAACAAGATTATAGATGGACTAACTTACAAAAAATCTTTACAGCCTTAAAACATGGCAGTGTCGAATATTGGTCAAGATCGCCTTCATAACATTCAATATGATATTTATCAAAATGCATGCAGTAAAAAATATGTCAAAATGTAAATATACTAGTCCCTTTGCGTCTCAGCATCTTTGTTAACACCTGAAATATGATGAAAATGAGACATGACTGTATAAACAACTTCTTTCATCATGATGGCTGAGCGGTCACTTACGTAATCTAGAGTCATAAAAACATTGAAACAGCCGGGACAAACTACCTGTCTCCAGCCTTTTTTTTTCATCTGCGTCATTGAGTAAAAATTCAAAAAAATACCAGTGCTATCTTACATTGCTGGCCACCAATGGTGTGCGACGACGACACGTCATAAATAAAAATGTATGGGTTTTTTGAACAAGATAAGTGACACATGCATGATATGCATGAAGCGTAGGAGACTCTGACCACAAAATAGAGAGCAGACTAGCTCCCCAAAGCACTGCACTGGCTTACTGAATAGGAAATGATCAAGACACACTGGCAATGGTGGGATGCTAAGGTGGGATGTCACAAAATTTATTCCGCTAGGTGGCGCTACTTCTGCTGGAGACCTTTGTACGGGCACTTACCCCCAATTTTTCCATTTATTATATATTATTAAATTATATCTAAGAAATGGTTGATACTAATAATTATTATTATGAAAGTTGGACAGTAACCGAATTAAAAATTGAAGAAAACCAAAAAATTTTGGAAGATAATGTTTATTTACGAAAATTCGCTTCCAACATCCAAAAAGTGATAGCAAACACATAGCAAACAGCAAATGACAGATCTAGTAGGTTAGGTAGGTAGTAGGTAGGTATAGTGCGCAGACTGGCGGACGATTTTTGTAAATCAGTCAAATTATCCTTCCATAGAGACAGTATAGAAATTAATGGGGAAGTAAAACTTCATCCAATTACCCCAGACATTACCTAGTTAGAATTTTAGAATAGAAAGCTCATACCTACGATACCAAATCGTACCACACGTATGCAATGCAAGTCAGCGCTTATGTATAAAAAAGCATTAAACACCTCTTGGATGGATCCACAATCCATACATAAAATAAGCTCAACCGTCTTCTAAACTGTCTGAGTTTTATTGTCTCCATATCACATCAACAATTCCATAAAAATCATGTCTTAACATAAATAATAATCTTAACTCGACATTAAGGGTCCATGATGGGAAAACATGGTTTGCGCGGGCCATATTTTTTATATAGAAAACGTAAAGTTGTAGCCACTAAAAAAACATACGACAACCTAAAGAGATTATCTAGTAGCTACAAGTATTAAATTGCGTAGAAATCTCACAGATGATTGTAAAAAAAACTCAGAATATCATCGAAAGTGCTTGTCACGGGTCATTTTTGGCGTAATTAATAGCGGAAACGTATTGAATTCTACATCAAAATACACTTTAACGTACTGTGCAGTTGCTTCAATAAATTTTTTTCAAGAAAGATAATTGTGCTAAAGATGAAAAAACAACGAAAAACATCGAAAAAGTGCAGAAGTGAGATTATTTTCCATACTCTTTAACGTAAAGAAAAAGACAGAGACAAATGTTTTCGCATAAGCGAGCCTTAGCCACAGTTCAAAAGTACACACCTACCTACCTATTGCTATTGTCGAAATAAAGAAAACTATAAAAGGAAACTCACACAAGAAACAATAGAGAAAGCAACATCATAATACTAGAAACAAAACTTAGAAACAAAATTTTAAATTTTCGACTTACGACAATTTTGTTTTAAGGGTTTTCAAATTACGAAACTGTCAAAAATAAAATAACCTAACCTTTTATCGTACATGGCTGTTATTTTGATATCTAGGGAACCTACCTACCTATTAATTATAAAATATTACCTTGTATTAGTAGATAGATACCCGTGGAACCAGCGAACTAAAATTTTTGGAAGTGTAATTGCAAACAAATATTGCTTAAAAAATGGCACCACGGGGCCGAAAAAGTACAACCCGCTCAGCTTTAGTTGGGCCAGCCACGCACCCGGTGACTGACGTTAACATTCATTGCAAAAATTGCAGTTTGTAAATTGTATTGTAGAAAAGAAGGGAGAAAGAGAATATTTTATTAGAAATGACGTCCTGTGTATTCAAATGGTGTAACAAATGAAAAGAAGGCAGTAAAAATATGCAGAAATAATTTATCATATTTTTTCGTTTAAGTATAGAAAATATCTATGAATATCAAAATTATGGTCGCTTATATGCAACCAGGGGGTCAAGTCTGCTAATGTTTTCGTCAAAATCGTATTTCAATGGTGTTCTAATAGTAATGCTTTTTGACACAGTTCTTGTTTCTTTAACCCAAAATCAAGACACAATATGTTTCCGTTTTGGGTTTAAGAAACACAACGTGTTTTAGTTTTGGGTTTAAGAAACAAGAACTGTGTCAATAAGCATTACCATTCAAACACCATTGAACTACGATTTTGATGAAAACATTAGCAGACTTGACCCCCAGTACTCAGACGTTTTGTGCTGCATAATTAAATGCCAGCATTTTTAGCTCCATTCGCTTAGTTGTACTTTTTTTGAGCGCAATGCTTGTTCCATAGATTTTAGAACGCTGCGTAACACCAACATCGACAAATCGAGAAAAAAAACTTTATAAAGTAGTTCTGCTTTTCGACGTTAGGTGGCGCTGTACAAATCTCCATACGAAATGAGTTACTTTAGCGATTTTTATGTGCGTTTCTTTCTCGATATATTCGTGTCTGGGGTACTGACTATACCTAGTGTTATTCTGTGATTTACCTACCGACGACTAAGCAAATCAATTCATACAGTTGAACTGAGAAAATAACTAGCTTTTATTACGTTATGTAGAGCGTAAAGTTACGTCTGTCTGTACCACACAATATAGATATTAGTTTTATCAAAAAACTAATATATCCATACCCCTGTAGGTACCTCTACCCCAGCCTAGGACGAATATCTATCTTTTACTTACGTTTATTTACTTCTCTATAAAATCGTCTGTGAACTGGCTTAGGTCCTAAGTATCTTTTATCACGAAACTTTACGGGACTGTGAAATGATTATTTTTGAAGTAGTAAAGTTATTTAGTGAATAAAAAATATGAAAGAGTCAATTATTGGCGCCAATATTCAAATCAGGGTGACCATCTCAAAAATGGCGAATCTGCCTGACACTGGCATAAAATCTGCCAAAATCTGCCAAACCCGACTCCAGAAAATGCCAAAAAAGTGCCTCATACAAAAAACGTTATGATAATTGCGATTTATCATTTTAAACTGTTAAGTGACAATGGATTTTGACAGTTGAGTGTCGATAAAACGCTACAACACGCGATATTGTCGTGTTTAGAGGGCTCCTAGTTTATTTTCATTGAGAAATAAAAAGCTATAAAAAGGAAACAATTATTTTTCTGATTTTTTTATTATTTTAACACCTCAGTAAATAATTTCCTGCCAAATAAATACATAATAAAATATAAAGTAAATCATTAGTGAATAAGACAGAAATTAGAAGTATTTTATATAGAAAAATACTAATAATATATACAAGTGTATTTAAAATAAAAAAAATCCTCGAAATCTGCCAAATTCTGCCACTTTTTTGAATCGTCAACTTATTCTGCCACAGCCAAAATTTAGGCCCTAAATCTGCCCAAATGGCAGAAATCTGCCACAAATGGTCACACTGATTCAAATAACGCGTCGGTCGTTCCGATTTCTTCACATACCTATTCATGTCACTTGATAAGACATTTTGATTCAGAAAAAGCAAAAAGTTTTTTTTTTTCAGATAGGACCTATTGCCATGCCAGTTCACAGAAGATATGGGAAAATTAATTTTGCTCTCCGGCGCTAGATGGCGCTCTTCAAATTTGCTTGCACTTGCACTACAAAATTTGCTCTGTAAAATTTTGGTGCGCGTTTTTTTCTCGATAAGATAATGTTCTTTCTACGGATACTAAAACAAACGGTTCAGTCGCAACAAATTGCAAATATCCCCAATACGAGAAAGTCAAAGAGAAATGAATCTTTAAAAACTAATCGTATAAGTAGGTACTTAACTACGTATGTTGTTCAAACAATGTAACAATAGATTTTCACAAGACGAAAAATGTTTATGAAAAACTGTGGTTTCGTTTTTATTTTCATCTTCACATAGCACTGGCCAGTATTAAAAAAATATTAAGAAACCACAGAACATAAAACTGAAATTAACTTAAGGCGAGGTGGTAGTGAAAGTGGCGCCGCCACTACATTTATTTTTATTACTCGTAAATCAAGTCAATATTTTAAAAAAGCTCAAGTGATAATCTCTTAAATTATCTCTAATATTTTTTGAATAACTCTTCAACAGTTATCATTCATTCTGTAAGTTTTAAAATCCATAATTGTCAAAAGTGGCCACTTTGAGCTAAAATGGATTTTAAAACTTACAGAAAGAATGAAAACTGTTGAAGAGTTATTCAAAAAATATAAGAGACAAGTTAAGACATTATTACTTGAGCTTTTTTTAAATATTGACTTGGTTTACGAGTAATAAAAATAAATGTAGTGGCGGCGCCACCTTCACTACCAGCTCGCCAAGCTCGCCAGCTAAGTTTTTCACTTTTTGTATAGGGGTTTTCAAAGTGGAGGGCACAGAGACATTCCAAGGGGGGAGCGAGCCACCTGTGTAGTTCATAAATACTATTATGTCATTGTTTTGAGTCAATTTATCAGGGGGGTGCGGATTGTTTTTAATTGGAAATGGGGGCGCGACCCAATGAATCTTTTGGAAGCTAGATCCAGCGACCAAACGCGACATATCGCACATGTAAATAACGATCGCGGCAATCAAGTTGCTCAAAACAGCGATTGAACACTACATTTACCCTTAGCACAAACATTTATCGAAAAAAAAAAACGCGGAGGGTAATTATTTATGGAAAATTTCATTTCGCTTCTCGGCGTTAGATGGCGCTGTATAAATTTCCCATACAAAGTTACTCTATCGAATCTTTTTACACGCGTTATTTTTTTCGATAGCTTTTCGAAGAGCACTAAAACTGACGCATCGCCAAAATGCGATGCAACATCGATTCTTTCTAGCTGCGCGACTGAACGCAGCTAAGGAACGCAGAGTTGCCAAAAACTGTTTTTAACCGACTTCAAAAAAAGGAGGAGGTTCTCAGTTCGTCGGAATCTTTTTTTTTATTTTTATGTATGTTACTCGATTACTCAAAGACGGCTGGACCGATTTGAAAAATTATTTTTTCGTTTGAAAGTATATACTTCCAAGTTGGTCCCATTGTCATGAAATCAGGATCTGATGATGGGATCCTGGAGAAATCGAGGGTACTCTTCAAATATTATAGGCACATCTATAGCGATTTTAGTATTTTCTTAAGTTACTTGTGCATTTGCTTTCGAAAAGTACTATTTCGGTGAAGTGGAACTGATGATGAAGACCAGCATAGATGATCATCGGAAATATTCAATACTAAGTAGTTCACTGGTACGATACGATTACTTTAATATGGTTGCTAGGATATTTATGCTCATCATAATTCATATGGTGAAGTGGAGCTGATAGTGAAGTACTAGGAGAACTCCTCAACAATAAACGCCCCTGCGTCGGGAAAAGCCGTACTATGTAAAAAGTGATGAGCCTTTGACATAAGGCTATTGTAACTTAGATAATTTCATCACCAAATATACTTACCACAAAAAAGTTAAAAATAAAAAAGTTTTTAATAAAAACAAAACCTCCTTCAAAAATCTTGAAAATAATCAACAAAAAACAGCTTCAAAAATAAATTAATGGCTCTAAAAAGCAAGAAATAAAATATTGAAATCTGCATAATAACTAACTCGAAAGTTTGTATGCATATCTTATATTAAACAACGCCTTTTGAAGTCGGGTGGGGGGGGGGGGACGAAGGATATTTTTTATCTAAATGTTTTAAACCCCACCCGACTTCATAAAACGTTGTTTAATATAAGATATGCATACAAACTTTCGAGTTAGTTATTATGCAGATTTCAATATTTTATTTCTTGCTTTTTAGAGCCATTAATTTATTTTTGAAGCTGTTTTTTGTAAGATTATTTTCAAGATTTTTGAAGGAGGTTTTGTTTTTATCCTATTGCTAAAATTATCGTGTTCTGTGGTCCTTACGTGTTGATCGAAGGACCCTTAGGTAAAAGGTAAAACAACCCCAGTCCCCATAGCACGAACAGCTATTAAAAAAAATAATGCTCCTTAAGGTTAATTTTATTTAATATTATAATTCTAATACACAATTTTAATAATGTTTATCGTGGAGATTTTAGGGCCCACAGTCTAGTATTTTTAGACGGTATCGTTACATTCCCTAGTAGTCACTGCTAGAAGAAGATAGAACAACTGCTAAAAGTGGCCGTTTTTGACACATTTGCTATCTACTTCTACGAATGACTACGAGGGCATATAGTGATACCTTCTAAAAATACTAGACCATGGGCCCTAAAATCTCCACGTAAAACATTATTAAAATCTTTTTCTATTAATAACTTATTAAATAAAAACCTCTGAGGGCACCACTTTCGGTCATACACCCGCCTTAAAACATTTCGATAGAGTAATATTGTATGCAAAATTTGTAAAGCGCCATCTACCGCCGAAAAGCGAAATTAATTTTGTCCATAGATATTTTTTTTACGTAGGTATGTTTTTTCTCGATAGTTGTTCGACTCAAACCACGGCGGAACCGAACCCGTCGTAGACTTAATTCACCTGGGCCAAATCACCTGGGTGAATTAGGGGAACAGGTGAATAAGTACACTGATTAATTAGTATACTTAATTCATGTGTTATTTTGTTCAGTATTAGTTAATGCGAATTATTTCCCTGAATTAGAGTGCAAAACGCAATACAGCATCAATACTGCGACTAGGGTTGCCAACCCTACTATATAATATAGTATCCTACTATATTGAGGGCTCGCCTACTATATTTCTTGAAAAAATATATAGTAGGCAAAACTACTATATTTATTAAATTAAACAAAAGCAACAGAAAAATTATTAATTATATGCACATAAATAATTGCATAATATTTTTTGTAGTTAAACTATGTTAGTACCTACTTAAGTTTGAAAAATGCAACTTCTTTAAAAATCCTTTTTACAAAACGGCAATCTACTATATTTTTTTGGATTTTTTCGCCATCTACTATATTTTTACACTAAAAATCTTGAAAATACTATATTTGATGCAAAAAAAGTTGGAAAGATGCCTATAATTTTCTTATAATAAACCATAAGAAAATTATAGGCATCTTTCAGGAAACCACCCATTCATAGAGCCTAGTCGCGGCGGCGCGCTCCCAGCTGTGCGGCGATGATGGTTTAGAAAAAATCATAACAGTCAATGATGGTGTAATGATTTTAACCAAGCATGATTAAAAATCCGGTCACGAAAGAAATCCGGGCGGAGTCTGGTCTGAGCTCTTAAAATCCGGTCATGACCGGATTTATCCGGTCAGATGGTAACCCTAGCTGCAGGTGCATCCAACCTTCGGGGAGGTTTAAATTAGGAAGAGAAAGGAGGTTTCTTTATAGCTAGACGTCTTATTTTTATGTAAGGTAGTGTTTAGATCCACGAATTTTACGGCTTGGTTTCATTATCATCATCAAAACATCATACTCCTTCTCTGAGCAAACTGCCAATGGAGTTCCTTTCGGTTTCTGTCAACCTGCGGTCTATCGGCTGTAATTTGAGAGATGGATGTGATTCATTGCTACTTTTCTTTGGCAAGTTTTTATTTGTGCCAAAACAAAGTATCAATGTATCACATACATCTGTCAAATTACAGTTTACATTAACTTCAATGTTTTTAGCCGATAGATCCGCTGGTACCTAACCGTAACTGAAATGTTAACACGAGCTCAAAGTGACTGTTATGTACAATAAATTAATAATTATATTATATCCATTAATATAACTTCGATAGCTTTTCTTAATTTTCACCATAATTTCATGTCATTTAGAACTTCGATGGGCCATAGCCCACCACGCAGGCCCAATGCGGATTGGTGGGTGATAACTACTGCTACTGCAGCCGGACCAACGGCTTAACGTGCCTTCCGAAGCACGGAGGAACTCGAGATAATAGGTACATTTTTGGTCACCCATCCCATGACCGAACCTTGTGAAAAGGGCCATAGTATAGTCAAATTAGCAAAAAGATTGCAAGTAATTCGTGTAGTTGTAATTTTTTATGAAATCATTAGAAGACATGAATATAAGTTTCCTCCGAGTTTGCACCATTCCTGCTATGTACGGAACATCGTTTAGTGTTAGGTTAGGTATTAAAATTAAAGTCCCAATATTTTTTTAAATATAATACCTACAATAACAGTTTCTTTCCATGTTTTGTTACAATTTTAATTACCTTTCATTGCATACCTAACTTGCTTAAATCATATAAAAAGTTATCGAGATATTTGACAAAATCTAAAACTAGGAGGCGCCACCTTTGTGACATCGTAGGTACTTGTTCCTCTGTATTCGCGTTGCGCATGCATTACTGATCATAAAATCTCTTTTTTGTCACTCGCTAAAGTAGTGGAACAAGTAGGTACCCTACGACGTCACAAAGGTGGCGCTCCAAGGCTTAGGTTTTGTCAATTATCTCGGTAACTTTTTATCTGATTTGAGCCAACTAGGTATGCAATGATAGGTAATTAAAATTATAACAAAACATGGAAAAAACCTGTTATTGTAGGTATTATATTTTTAAAAATATTGGGACTTTAATGTTAATACCTAACATTAAACGATGTTCCGTACATAGCAGGAATGGTGCAAACTCAGAGGAAACTTATATTCATGTCTTCTAATGATTCCATAAAAAAATACAACTACACGAATTACTTCCGATCTTTTTGCAAATTCGACCTAATTTGACTACACTACCAGGCGCTAAACCAGCTGCGTCACCGAGCTTACTCCATTTTTAGCATATAGGTACTTAAAACTACCTAGACATATCAAAAAGGAGTTTTTCACAAACTACATTTTGTCAATATATTTTTGACCTAAATATTGGAAAATCTGAGCCCTCCCACTAAAACGCTACGTGAGTTTATAGGTCACTAAGTTTTGCGGTCATATATTCAATTCTCAGTGGATCCAAAGGGTTTAAAACAGTATTACAGCTTGGCCATAAAGAGTTGAAATTAAATAAAATGGAACTAAAATTTTACAGTACAAAATATAGATAGTCAGTGTTGCCAAATTATTCGTGATTTTGATGTCTTTAGGACATACAAAGTGGCGCCCTAAATTTTTGTCAACTAGCTCTACTTAAACTGTTTTTCATTAAATTATTATACTTTTTACTGTTGAACAAAATAAACTTTACAAAAAACTGTTAGTAAAGAGGAAGTAAAGTACCCTTAGCACGAACAGCTATCGAAAAAAATAACGCGCGTAAAAACATTCGATAAAGTAATTTTGTATGGGAAATTTGTACAGCGCCATCTACCGGCGAATAGCGAAATGAAATTTTGCATAGAAAATGAGGGCTTTTCAAAGTGACTTTAAAAAAATAAAAATAGTAACTATTTCCCTCACTAGATGGCGTTGATAGAAAGAGAAGAAAGAGAGGCATAAGAATAAATAAAGAGAGATGTCAAAACCGGTCCGGTAAACGGTCTGTACAGTACAGACTGTACTGTACTAAAGAGGCAAATAAGCGCTCGCTGGCCGATATCTGCCCAAAGAGAAACATTTTAGGGTTACATCTGCCTGCCCACCCGAGTACCAACTCTTCGAAGCTTAGTAAAAAAATCACATTGACACATACATTTTTATCAACGCCATCTATCGAGCCTACAGTTTTTTGTCATTTTGAAAAGCCCTCATTACTCCAACGAGTACTTAATTTTATTTGCGCGTTTTTTTCGATAGGCGTTCGTGCTAAGGATTTAATTTCTTCTAAAAAAAGTTGGCAACCCTCATGGCAACCGCTATTACTAATAGCTTATTAGGGAAGCCCTGTACGTACCTAGCAGTGATGTGGTGACAATTGACATGCTAAAAAAACGTCTGATGATGATGATGATGATTCATGAAACATTCTTAAAAACGGCATTAGGCAGGTATTACTAGGAATAATATACATCGGGAAATTTTAATCATTTGGTTCCCGCAGTGAGGTGGTTCCACTCATGATTACAAGCAACTTTTATTATGGGGCCAATTCTGATATCGCGAAAAATAAGTTGCTTGCGATCATGAATGGAACCACCCCACTGCGGGAACCAATTGATTAAAATTTCAACGTGTATGTCGTATAGGTACTTGCATTTTTTTTACACGACTGCCTGCCCAAAAAGGAGTATAGGTACATGTGTTTAGGGTTCATGTATGTTTGTGGGTATGTGAGTTTCTTTATTCCATCATAACTTCTAAATGACACAACGGATTTGGATTAGAATCCTTACATCACTCAGAGTGACACTGGCTATATATTTTTTTAAATAAATTAATATGGCGACTGTACGGCGCCATTTTTAAATGTGATAAAAAAAATCCTTCAATTAATACAACATGGGCATTAAATGAAAGGCCTTAATGAGCACATTTCAGAACTATATAATTTGTCACTAAAATGTATGAAATAAAAATAAATAAGTTTAAATAATATTAAAAACACGACTGCCCTGACAAAAACGATCAAAAAAGTTAAATAACAAGCGTCATTGCAGTCGGGGGACCTCTTTGATTATAAATTGTTCCACAAAACGGTCCCCCGACTGCAATGACGCTTGTTATTTAACGTTTTAGTTAGTTTTTGGCAGGGCAGTCGTGTTTTTAATATTTTTTAAATTTATTTATTTTATCCTCTAACTATTTATTTTGCTGTAAACCAACCGATAAGAAATTACTCAGGAAGGTAGGTATAAGTTTTATTTATCAATGCAACATGCATTAATTATAATAAACACGTAGTTATGAGGTAATTTGGACTTTGAAAACAAAAGATAACAACACGTTAATTTGAAATATAAAAAATACTAGGGGTGCATCCGATACCGATACCGATATATCGGCGATACTTCGGGTTTTCCGATATATCGGCATCGGCGATATTTTTAGTGTCGATACAACGATACTTTTCAAATTTAGCGCTTCAAAAAAGCAACGTAAATGCGCGCGGTTTTTCGTATATTTAATTGCAAAGCAGCTTCAAACGAGGCTCGAGATCAACCCGAGTGACACAGAGTATAGATTTTTTTTAACAATAAAATACCTAATAAGCGGCTGTAATCAATATTTTGTAAAATGAAAAAAAAAAAATTTTTTTTTCTTCAATTATTACAATATGGAAATCAAATGAAAAGCCTTGATGCGCACATTCCAAAACTAAACATTATTTGACTAAAATGTATAATATAAAAATAAATAACTTAAAAAGATATTAAAAGCCACGACTGCCCTACTTGGGTGAATTAACCACTGCCCTACCAATAAAAAAACTCTAAAGTAATCCACAGAACAATGTCCTCCGAGTGCAATAACACTTGTTTTTTTCTTTTTAGTAGATTTTTTTACCTTCATTTAAATTCACCAAGCGTATCGGTATCGGTATCGGCGATATTTTTATACGAATATCGGTATCGTATCGGCAAAAAGGTGTATATCGATACATCCCTAAAAAATACCATGTATTGCATGATATAATATTTTTATTTCCCAAGGTGTCCAAAGCTAGCTAGGGTCATGTAGGTTATAAAAATATGGCACTAATTTATTATATTTATGTCATGTGTTGCGTGTCCTAAAGTCCCAATGTCAATCAGTCGCGTGGCGTCGCGTCTCTATCGCCATTAAAGTTAAATTAATAAAATAGCTTTAGAAGCAAAATCTACTTCTAAAATTAAGGAAATTACTAGGTTTGTTATTTGTCAAAATTCACCAGCTAATCAGTTCAGTACCCATAATGCCGGGTCCATAGCGCGTGTTTTGCTCTACACAATCAACATAAACATCTCAACATTCAACAACAAAAACGTGAGGATTTTGTTGAATGTTGAGATGTTTTGTTGATTGTGTCGGGCAAAACATGCGCTATGGACCCAGCATAAGGGCGGGTAATTCTATGTGATAGCAGTTTATATAAAGATTACAGGGAAAATAAAACGATGTCTCAATATAGCAATCTTTTTTAGAAATTATCAAATTTCTAAAAAAGTTACATTAGTTCCATTATCTGTCAAGAGATAGCGCTGACCTAAAACTGCAATACTAATTTTATTATTCTACTCTGCAGTGTGGATTGACTTGATGGTGCAATTATGATGGTACTCGGTGCGCAGTCCGACTCCCTCTTGACCGGTTTTTTAGGGTTCCGTAGCCTAAATGGCAAAAAACGGAACCCTTAGCGCCATCGCACACGGGGGACTTTTGTCTCCGCAACTATTTTGTCTCTCACATGGTTTGTATGAAAAGTTGCAGACGACCGCGTCGCTTCGTGTGCGCGCTTCCATATAAACCCGTGGACTTGAGACAGAGACAAAACAGTTGCAGGGCGACTAAGTTGCCCGTGTGCGATAGCGCTTATAGATTCGTCATGTCTGTCTGTCTGTCTGTCTGTCTGTCCGTATGTCACAGCCACTTTATTCCAAAAGTATTAAGATTACACAGTTGAAACTTGGTACGTAGATGTATTCTGTTAACCGCTTAACGAATTTAATATAAAAATAAGAAAAATAAAAGACTAAGGGGGGCTTCCCATACATGAAACGGAAATTGAAAAAAAAAATTTTTCTTCTAACCAACACGTGTTGGGTGTCTATAGATAGGTCTTTAAAAATGACATTGAGGTTCCTAAGACAACTTTTTCTCAAAGTCAACCGTTTGAAAGATATACACCGCCAAAGTGGTAAAATTTTTGAAATATGAGAGTGAAAAATCTAAAAAAAATATATGCTGTAGATCTTAATAAAAACTATCAACCAAAATTGGTTTGAACGAGATATAGTAATTAGTTTCCGAGATATAGCACATTTTCCAAAACCGCAAATATAACTTTGTCATTCATACAAACACTGTGAAAAACAAAGTTATTTTTGCAGACGAAAAATGATAGGTGGTATTAAATATGGTATGGTATAAGGTTACTACGGAACCCTACGGCGCGTGGCCCGACACGCACTTGGCCGGTTTTTTTATTACTATTGTCATACTATGCTATTAACGAATTTTTATATGACAACCCCATTTGATTGCTTTATAGATCAACCGTGCAATCTTGATATTTGAGCAAACTGATTTCGCATTGTTTCTAAAATATGTTTAGATACGTACAGATAGCTGTAGGGTGTAGTTTTTGTAAATAATCGCTCATTATTATTAAAACGTACAGTAGTAATCTCTGCAATACAAAAATTAATAACGAACATTAATAATAGCGATTTCAGAATTGGTCCATAGTAAAAGTTTGATCGTCCGGTCCAAAAAAAACGGTTTTCCCATTTTTGATTCAATATTGTAGTAGTTATGTCGCAGGCAAATCGTATGATTCCGCATTTTACAAACGGCGTCGTTCGTTTACAAACGCTCGCTGTTTTGCAAAATGCCGAAATCAAATTGTAAATTGCCTTGTCATTATATAAAATGCCATAAGCTTTGGTAGTAAATTCAATAAGCATTTACAAAATGACGCGGCAAATTGAAAAGAAGAATTTAAGAAAAAAGAATTTAGTTCTTTTTCTTACTACGCGCAGCGCTGTTAGTCAGAACAATAAAAATGGCATCTAGTAATAGTTTTGTGACACAGAAAAATATTGAAAGCAGTGCAAATTCTACGTGTTCAAATGAAGTTTTACAAAAAAAGCATTGTTTTAAAGACATTTACTAAAGTGAATTAAGAAAATTTTATGATTCACAAGTAGGAGCAGTAAAAAAACCGTGGACAAATGACAAGATTTTTAAGGTTATCCGGCACATAAAAAACGCTAAGGTGTCTATGGAATCTGGTACTCGGAGGACTCCTAAAGAATATTATTGGTACAAATGGTATGATGTGATGAGTATTAGAGATATGGACTATCTCATTTTGAAAAAAGACAGCCCTGAGACCTGAGAGTCAAGCAGTCCATGTAATACCTTTAGAAGAATATTATGATATTATGTTGTTAGATATTCATAAAACCTGTGGACATGGTGGTCGAGACAAAATTCAGTACAAACTTAAAGACCGATTTATTATTGTAAGAAAAGCAATAGACTTATTCGTGTCATTATGTCCTATCTGCGAATCAAAGAGAAACATACCAAAGAAAGGCATTGTAACTAAACTAATTACTTCTCGAGATTTTAATGAGCGAGTGTGAGCTAAGTTTTATGATTGTCACCCTACTAAAACAATCAATTAAAATTTTAACAATTGATCGAGTCGTCAATTTGACTTCGGCATTTTACAAGGCAGCGAACGTTTGTAAACGGACGACGCCGTTTGTAAAACGCGGAATCATACAATTTGCCTGCGACAGTTATATCGTGTTTCGGAGGTCATTCTAGGGGGCTGATATTTTATTTTTCCTCCCATATTTATCCCACCGAGGATAGAAAATAAAAATACTTAAATGTAAAAAAAATGTTTTAAAAAGAAACTTAGGTTAAAGGAAGAAAGTAGAGTTTCTATTTACTTATATTATTCACTAACGACCGCCCGCGACTTTGTCTGCGTGGATAGTTTTTTTATCTCTCGGAAACTGTCCGTTTTTTCTGGATGAAAGGAATCCTATGTCCTTTTCTGCACCCCTGACAACGTGCAAAATTTCATGATGATCGGTTCAGTAATAAAGCCATGAAGGCGTAACAAATAAACAAACAAACAAAGTGACTTTCGCATTTATAATATTAGTAAGGAAGGATGATCAGGAGGGTCAAAGTCAAAATCTTTATTCAAATATACTAAGTAATTAAGCGCTTTGAATCGTCTATATTATTATGTTCCTACCACCTATTTTAAATATCCTTAATTCCTAAGTAATATTTTATCATAATGCTCGTTTAATACTAACGGCGAAATAAATACATAATGATTTACATTAATTGGACTTTACGTTTGCTAAATCCAGACAAATTTATTTTAGTACACCATCAAAGTGTTGCACAATCAACGAGTACGTGTATACGTATGTATGTCAGTGTGCAGTGAACGTAATTATAATATGAAATTCTTGCAACACCGATCATGCGCTTGCGCAGCATCTATGAACTATCGGAATTCTGAAATTTGGAATATTAATAACGATTTTTCTATGAAAAAAACGTCAGTTTACGTTCGTGGGTTGATTCCCGTCCGAGAATTGATGGTGCGAGTTGTATTTTTTCTAATATATTATTTAGTATTGTATTAAAATAGCATTGTGAATGCCAAAATCTCAAATTTGAAAGTTCTATAGCTATTTCATCTTTATCAATTGTCAAAATATCTGGAAAGATGTTTCAATTGAATGTCGAGGAAATTCCTCACATTGCATTGGTGAAATAACGGTGGCTTGCAGCGTAAGAGTAGGATAAATGTAGAAGAAATTTGACGATGCCACTAGTGACTCGGTGGCTCAGCGGTCAGAGCATTGGACCGGATATCCAAAGGTCGCGGTTTGATTCCCGTCCGACAATTGATCTGTTTCTAGTATATTATTTAGTATTGTATAAAATGTTAGTGTTTATTAAAGGCAGTCATTATAAGTAGCGTTAGCATGAAAACATCAATCGAAATGGAATTAGAGTCAATTGACGAACTGTCGATGGATTAATTTTGTACTAAGATATATACAATAAATTTTATTAACAAGGGATGGTTAATTAAATTCACATATCCTATAATATAAATGTGAAAATATAATATAAATGTGAAAGTTTGTGGATTTGGATGTTTGTTCCTCAATCACGCAAAAACTACTGAACAGATTTGGTTGAAATTTAGCACACAGATAGAAAATAGCCTAGATTAAAACATAGAATACTTTTTTATCTTGATATTCCCACGGGAATAGTGTAATAATTGGCAAGAAATTGAATTTATTGAATGCTCCACCGAACCAAACGTAGGTATTGGTATTGGTATTGGGCTCTTTTCCCTGCATTTAGACTCCCATTTGGTCCGTTATGCGTGAACACAACATTGGTGTGGCTAGTCAAGCCATCCCAGCTCCTTCCAGAAGCCTCCTGGGGCGTTCACAGGCTTCTAGGAGCGACCTCACATCTTTGAGGATTTCTGCCCGGTGTGTGGCCAAACCCACGCACTCCAGGATCACGTGGACGGCTGTTTCCTCTGCGTCCAGGCATCCTCTACATAGGGGACTGTCTGTCGCATTCATGATGAATAGTTGTCGGTTTAAAGCTAGGTAACCAAACTTAGGGTTCTATGCCCAGATTTATCTATCAAAGGCGACTAATATTTCTTTCTATATTCATTAGTAATAATTAGTATGATTTTTTAATTTTTAAAGAATAGGTTCGTTCTAAAATATATTGAGAAAAAACCAATACCAATTCACCGTCACTCAATCATTCATATTTCTGTAGTCCACGTCTGACTGACGTCATGATACTGTGATGTTTCTTCAATGTTTCACCTATTGCATTTTAAAAGTTAGATTGTTCCCATTTCTAAGGGTTTTCAATGATTCAGCACTTAATTGGTCCTCTGTGTAATCTTCCCTGCTCATTTTAGCGATAACGCCACCGATTGTATTTCTATCAAATCTGCTTTTCATCAAAATGTTTTTTTAAAGAACACCTATGGATATTGCATTATCAAACACAATGTAAATCGCAGAATCTGATCACCTGCAGTGCTATTCTCTAACATGCAACTTCACTATCTGTCATCGTTTCGTCGATTTTCGGACAGATGTTACATACCCATTACTGAGTCACTAGGTAAAATGTCATAGATTCCAAAGAGTTTAACCAGTAGGTAATGGGAATATGACAACTGTCAAACAACGTAGCTGCAGCGACGAACTCGACGCTGCTAGTAACTTTAGAGCATAGTATAGCTGCTATGCTATTCTCTAAAGTTTGCAGCGTCCAATTCGTTGCTGCAGCTAAGTTGTTTGACAGGTGTCATATTCCCATTACTGTTTAAACTCTTTTGATTCTATGGCATTTTGCCTAATGACTCAGTAATAGGTAACATCTGTCAGAAACTCGACGAAACGATCACTGACAGTCAAGTTTCATGAAGTCATTCAGTAACATCCCTGATCGTAAAAAAAATAGTTTTCGCCTTTGCAACCGAGTTACCTATATGCTCTACCAACACTATTATCTATTTTGTGGCTCTATCTTAAAGAGGCTCAATAGAAATAAGGTAAACTCTAGAAGAACGGAAAGAATCTTTTTAATGAAATCATGATATAATATCCATAAGTGTACATAAGCGAAGATTTACCCTGATGGGCACGTACGACACACAACATAGGACAGTTTTAAATAAAACTTTCGCAAAATTATTAGGTATATGTAATATCTTGCAAAAAAAATTCCAAGACATGTGTTTTACCTGTCGTATCATGGTGCTTTAAAGTGCTGCGTTGACATGGTCAAAGTTACGTAAGTACTTGTTGTATGGTCAGTGGTCAAAGTATACTTGGACCAAGTAGTTTGGATAACTACTTGGACGCTACTTGGATGACTTGTATCATGTAAACAAAACAAGCAATTAAAGTGGAACTTGATCAAAATTTTAATCAAAGTAAACTTGGATTGTACCATGCACTCTCTTCTTTCATCCAAGACTGCTTAAAGCTTGCCATGATCAAAGTTTACTTGGAGAAAGTAGCTTTGATCAACGTTTACTTGGATGCCTGTTGACACGATCTAAGTAAACTTGAGCCAAGTAACTTGGACAAAGTAGCTTTGATTAGACGGCGACGTCAAAGTTTATATGATCCAAGTAGTCATCAAAACTACTTGGTCCAAGCCGGCTTGTATGAAAGTAGAGCATGGTCCAAGTTTACTTTGATAAAAATTTTGATCCAAGTGCGCTTTGATTGCTCATTTACATGATCCAAGTAGCGTCTAAATAGTCATCGAAACTACTTGGTCCGGTATACTTTGGTCATGTCAACGCAACTTAAACCAAGTAATTCTGATTACTACTTAGATCATGTAAACGAACAATAAAGGGGAATTTTGTCGTCAACGTCACCGTCTAATCAAATCAGAGCTACTTTGTCCAAGTTACTTGGTCCAGTTAACTTAGATCGTGTCAACAGGTATCCAAGTAAACGTTGATCAAATCTACTTTGTCCAAGTAAACTTTGGTCATCGCGGCTTTTAAGGTCTTTTTCTTGACGGGATTTCTTCCGCCAGATGTCGGTGGGGCTGCAGCGGCGGGTGCCGGCACTGGACGAGGCGGCGGGTGTGGTGCCGGCGGCGTGGAAGAGCGGTAACAGCGAGCCGCCGTTCCCGTCCTTCGCCCCGCCGGCGGGCAGCCCTGCGGGGCCCGCGTTCGCTGCGTCCCCCGCGCCGGCGACCCCGGGCCCTGGGCCAGGGTTCGCGGGCCCGTACGCGGCCCCTGGTCCTTTCGGCAGCCCGTCCGCTCGCCCCGGGTCCGGCGGCGGGTTCCCGCCTGGCCCGCCGCCCCAGCAGGGCCACTTCCCCGGCCCAGGGTTCGCCCCGCCTGGCTCGCCGTTCCACCCGCACCCGCCACATCCGCCTATGCCTCCGCACCCACACATGATGGCGCCGCTGCCACCGCCTGTTGACAGGTACCGTTGAATTTGACTTTTATTTTTACTGATAAGTTGCACCTGCCCCCTGGGGCCCTACCGGCTAAATTACATGGCCATCGTAATCGCTTTCATTTGACTGATGGATGTGATACATTGCTACATTTCTTTGGTAAGTTATAATTTTATGCCAAATAGAAGAAGTAATGTGTCACATCCATCTGTCAAATGAAAGCGATAACGATAGCCATGTAAGTTAGGGTTTGTTTACATGAGAAATTATTAAATTATTTATAAAAACTTATACTGGTAACCCTGTTGGTGCTGTCAAAATTCTAATTGTAAATATATTTATTTATTTAGATGGGTATTGGCTAAGGTATTGGTGGGGTGGTTGGGGATTTAGGTGGGTAATAAAATTACCTTTGAAATTACCCATGTAAACAGACTTTTTAGTCAGACTAGCCGGTACGGCCCCTGATTACGTAGGTAACCCTGTTGCTCATTGCTGCTATAAGTAACACATTAATTAGATAATCAGCCTGCCGGTGTCCAGGAATTACACCTTCCTGTCCCGGATTTCGAGCTTCGTGCATTCGGGCTCAGCCCCCCCCCCCCCCCCCCCCCCCCCGCGTTATCGTTGTCCCGGAATTGACGCCAGAAAATCTGGCAACCCTAAGGCACACGTAGGTGTTAAGATAATAATGCAATTTAAAGTAATTTCTATCGAGATTGTATTGTAGTGTAGTGCAAGGTTGTGACCTCAAATGGCAGGAAATTCGTAAAGGCACAAACTATACCTTGGATTGGAGTAAAGATATGATGACATGGTTTTGTTCGTGGCAAGATATTGTTAATGGGGGAACCTAGTTAATTAAACGTTTACAACTTTTTCACAATAAGAACCATTCATACTAAGAAATCGCCAAAAGCTTTAAAAACGTACTAAAAGCATTATAATTATATTCTGTACCAAAAGCCAGAATAATATTAGTTTTTTTTTCACATGTTATTACATATACTGTAAATCTTCCATGAAAAAAAAAATTAAATAAAATAAAATTCACAAAAAACTACTAATTAAGTTGGATTTATTCTGTTTGATACTTTTTGGTATTAATCGATGGAAAATAATGTCTCCTATTTGGCAGTTGTGAGGCAAAAACACTATTAATCGCTTCTATACATATAAGTGAAGTTTGTCTTCGCGTATTGGATCGAATTTGAATCTTGGCGTTGAACCAACCATTTTTATCTTAAGACCATTTTATGTTTGATAATGAATATTGATTATTGCGAAGTTCATTGCATGGAACAATCACTTTTTATCGCACAATGTTTACAAAACAGGAAAGAACAACACAAAATATGAATGAACCCGCGAATACATACATACGTCAAAAAGCAACTTATTAAGTTCGATAGATTCCAATCCTTTCAAAAAAACTTGTTACAAATTACAATATCGGGATAGAACAATAATAGAGTAATAAAAATCTTCAAACAACCGTTGTTGAGAGCCCTGGGTTGGGATGTTGAGTTACAAATTAAAGCAAATAGTAGTTTTAAAATGAGAATAAATACATTTTCGGGTTTCTTCTTTAAAAGATAAAGATAAAGAAAATTTATTTGCATAAAATATGGTACATTGAGATCTTAACAATATTCTTAATAACATTTATCAACATTTATCAATTAACAACAAAATTAACAAAATTTATTCATTAACAACATTTATCAATTATTTTACCGAGAATTCAGAACCAAATATCATACACTTGTATTGACTATTGTATACTGTTGTGAGTATTGTTAAGGCTCAAATCTTGGAAGTAATTTGTTAGTAAAATGATGATATTGCCATCTTTATACCACCGTTTAATAACAAAGCAGAGAATGGTGAATCGGATTCTTCAGAGGCTTCGGTTGTGGTTCAGAAGGCAAGTTAAGCTGTGGCCCTATTTGTTACCGTTAGAACTGTGTTGTTAAAAACGAACTGGGATTTGAGTATCCGAAGTATGGACAATAACATTGAAAAAGAAAAATCTCTCTTTGAGTTTTCTTTTATTGACATTTTCCCAAAATAATATTTCCATACATTATTAATTTATGATGGAGAATTAATGAACATGTTGATGCGAATTTTTAAACAAACACTGTTGTAAGATTCATATAGGATTTTAACTCCAGTTTTACTATTGCTATTTGTGATGCAGTCACGGTATGGCCAATTAACCAGAATTACAGTCAAGACAGATTTGTTAAGATATTAGATCCACCTTAGTTTTATGAATAATAAAAAAACAGCTGGTAGGTACTTGATTTGTGATCCGGTAGCTTTTCGAATCGGACAATCGTAGCTCAATCGACCTTTTCCAATATATTGTGTTTTGTGGTGTCCCATGGAAAAATGTCCTTTAATGATCTCCACAATAAAACATGATCATCAACTTAAATTATTTATGCGGATTGCTCGCTTCCCCAAATGTCCAAAATTCGATTGGTACCTCTATTTATCTGCGATTTACGAAATTTTAATTCACATAGTACGCAAGTGCACATTCAATATTGCATGGTTCTTTCAATATGCATTATGATTATGATAATCAGTTGTCAATGTTGTCATATCATGGCACATTCAGTTGTTTTTATTTTATGCCTCAATAATAAAGTAGTTTTCATCATATTTTTAAAACGCAATGGCTGTTTTTCATCAGTATTTGACTTATCGTTATATTTTTCTAAAGTAAACAGGTAAACTCTGTGTGATGCCTCATAATGTAAATTATAAGTAAAACTCAAGGATATCTTTGATTATAGTGGAATATTATTGCAGCACCAACTGTTTTAAGTAGCGTTACGGCCTTTATTTCTGACGGAATTTAGACAGTTGATTGACATAAAGTTTTTGGCTTTATTTTGCGGGGCCTCACTGATGTGCTTGTAACGGCAATTCTTGTAGAAGGTAACAAATAAAAAAATGTAGAGCTAGAGAATGGTCCAGCAGAAAACTTCGTTCGCAACATGGAACGTTCAAAGCTCGAGCAGTTTTCGCGCAGGTGTCTTATATTACTTTAAAACTTTTAGAAGGTATCTATTGTTACTTGGATACAAAAATAGTGTTGGTGATATAAAATTCCTTCGTAAGTTACCAAGAATGTTTTAATAAAAAATAAAGCAAAAAATATTCAAAATTATAACGGACACAATACCGCGCAATTCAAATTTCGAACGAGAATGACTCGTCAAAAAAATGAGCGTCTGTAAAAATCGGAATATTATCCTCTTGGAGTAAAATAAAATGCGCCCGAAGCTTGCTCTGTGAGGCGAAGCAAGCTTCAGCTGCGGGTGTGTGCGTGCGCTATAAAACTGTATCTGTGTGTGTGCACAAATAAATGTAGGTGAGCTACGTATATATTTTGTAGTACCGTTCGCAGCAGAGTTTAATTGTTAATTATTAGAATTAGAACAATTATTTTGTCCTTTATTAAGTATTTTTTTAATAATAAGCCATTATTATTATAAATTGCCACAGTAATTTGAAGTAGGTATGTATAAGTTAAATAATAACAAATCAACTTTATTTATACCGATTTGATTATTATTTCTTAATGATTAACGATGCTATGAAAAACAACGAATTGTATTTATTTTACAATCAAAAGTGCTCCAATGTTCTTTATCTGTTCTTTTATTATTATAATAAAAAAAATTTGATCATAACTTTCAAAATATAAAAAGTGTTTCATGAATTAACATAACAAACATCCTCAGACCACGTGTGAACATTCTTTAGCCTCCAACAAATGAACAATGCAGTGAAAGAACGAAATCATTTTTTCTAACGTAACCTGTTCTGTCACTGCGGACAGTACTCGCCCACCCCGCTTTACTACGTCTCTCTATCTATCTATACTACACGTCTATGTATTTGTTGGTACCGCTCGCCAGGGAGCGCTGACCTCTCGCTCCCCCCGCGCGCCGTACTTTTGAGAGGCATCGAAGGAATCAGAGGTGACGTTACGAGGCTCAAGTTACGTTTGCCGCTGTATACGTACATAAGGTAACATAAGTAAAGACTATGTGGAGTGAGACGGTAGGTACTCGGTTGAGTGTCGTCTGCTGCGCGCTCCCCGATCAAAATCATTCAAAATTCTTAATGAAAATATCACTTGTTTTATTATATAATTCATGTTTTTCTGAAGTGTTACTACGGTGGTTATGATAATTATTTACAGCATTGATTGATAATGTAATGTTATCAGCGGTTGTAAAAGTGCAAAATCATATTTTGATAGTCTTGCTCAGCTTGCACTTCGAATCAATTTCACCTAACTATGACAGGTCAGGTACTAAACTAACACTAGCAAAGTGATTTGAGGAAAATTTTTGAAAAGTAATAAGTTCATTGCAAAATGGAGACAAAGTTAATTAAACGAATACCCCAAATGATTTCCCTTATTTGCTTTATCTTTTAATCACAACACAAACACATCTTAATCACACAGTCTTTTAATAACTAGGTTCTTTTTATCATAACAGAATACATCGATCTCGATTCTCTTACTCAGTCTCTCGCTTGCTTTTAGGTCACAATTTGACATGAGCTTGATATAAATCTCATCTCACATCATCTTGATGACCTGAGTAGTTCAGTGGTCAACATGCCGGTCTACCACGCAAGAGGTCCCGGGTTCGATTCCCGGCCGGACAGAAATTGAAATGATGAATTCACTTCTCAAGCTTACGCGCTCACTAGACATGAAATAAAACACTTTTTAACGGATACTAGCGCGGTTTTATTGAATGTACTTTGGTATTTAGTTGGTATTTGGTTTGATTTTTGGTTTTTCCCGACGTTTCGGCACCTTTGCAGCTGCCGTGGTCACGGGGGACTGAAGGGGCCCAACCATTATATTAGATTTGACAAACCCCAAATCCTTGCTAGGGAACGTAGATTTATCCCTAGAATGCTCCGCGAGGCTATCGAAATAAATAAATATCCTAATTTCAATAGAGATGATGGTTGGAAAATTCCACCAGCTTGGGACCCCATCATTCACAAGCTAAAGCCCCTCACACACACTGTAAGATCTAATGATACGGTTAGTTCCTTTTGCAAATAAATAAATTAATACAAAAGACGGAGGTCGGCTCCCTCTCCAAGTTTTCTTTCGCCATTTCTTTCTTGGAGGGGCCTCCCAATTTTATGAAATGGTGGTAGTTTCAGTAGATTTCTCTCTCTTTTTAGCATTAAATAATTCATAAAATTAAATTATAAATCAACATAAAATAATTAAAAATTTTGTTAAATTTTAATTTCTGAACGTATAAAAAAAATTCATCGCTTGAGGGTAGGCTCACGGGTAGCTTCAGTCCCCCGTGACCACGGCAGCTGCAAAGGTGCCGAAACGTCGGGAAAAACCAAAAATCAAACCAAATACCAACTAAATACCAAAGTACATTCAATAAAACCGCGCTAGTATCCGTTAAAAAGTGTTTTATTTCATGAAATGATGAATTTTGATTTCTGTGACAGGTCTGGGTGTTACTATGTATAATAATAAGTATATATTTAAAACGTATGTATTACCCGGTCAAGTTAACTCGGCACCTGAATGAAGCACGATAGACCCCCCCTCGTTTTCTCCTTACCTCACGCCATTGTCGTCATGCCAGTATCGTTAATACATTTGTTAGCGATATATTACCGATAATCTATCGAAAACATTCAAAAATTTGACGACGGTGGCGTGAGGAAAGGAGAAAACGAGAAGGGTCTATCGCGCTTCAGGTGCCGAGTTAACTCGGCTGGGTTGTAAGTAGTGTATCAGCTGTCTAGCACCCATATTACAAGCTCTACTAGATGGCGCTTGTGAAATTGTCCAAGAATTTTTTTATTATTATGTAACCTACAAGTTTACAACCTTTTTTTCATTTTGAAGGTCCAAACATCTTAATATAATATTATTTATACTAATAACTTATCTCAAACTAAAGGTAGTTAATACCATAGTAGAACCAAATAAGTAGGCCAACTCGAGCCTCGAGCGAGCGATACAGCTTAAACACGAAGGGCTGTCACATCGCTAGTTTATTTGGTCGTCAAAAAATGCATAGTCAATCTCTATACAAAATATTTTTTCCTTGTAGGGTTAGCATCAGGGATCAATACAAAGTTTTTTTTAAATTTTTTTGTAGGTAGACCAGCGCGTCTATCGACTAAAATAATGAAGTTAATATTAATTGTAATTTGCCTGATGTATGTGATACATTGGCACTTTTGTTTTGACACCAATAAAAACTTACTAAAGAAAAGTAGCAATGTATCACATCTATCTGTCAAATTACAGTTTACATTAACCTAATTGTTTTCAGGAATTGACTACAATTTTTCATTGCGTACGTCATGTTATGTGATTTGAAAACTTGCGGTCGAAATAGGATTAATTAAAACGTGGCTTTACTAAATAATGTATTTATTCAAATAAATAAAATATTATAAAAATCAAAAATCAAACCAAATACCAACTAAATACCAAAGTACATTCAATAAAACCGCGCTAGTATCTGTTAAAAAGTGTTTTATTTCATATTATTAAAAAATATTTTTTTACACTATTGTTTTTAGGGTTCCGTACCAAAATGGTAAAAAAGGAACCCTTATGGTGTGACTCAGTCTGTCTGTCTGTCTGTCTGTCACAGCTGGATATCTCGAGAACTACTAATGGTATCAACTTGAAATTTAGAACAGTTTAAGATGACATTTGCCCAACTATTTTGCAAATAAGAAAGAAATAATAAAATTAATATTTTTTTACAACAGGGACTGAAAAGGAGTCTTAAAAATTTTAAGTGAGGTGACTAGGGCATGTGGGGTATCATATGAAAGAGCGCTGTTTGCACATTTTAAAACAATTTTTTTTTCTTAGGCCGCATAGTTTTCGACTTATGATGAAAAATGTAAAAAAAAAATACCGTTCCCCCCCCCTTATCTCCGAAGTTTGCAAAGAGAAAAATCTGAAATAATTTTATGTGATAGTAGTTTATTAAAGATTACAGGAAAAATAAAACGATGTCTCAATATAACACACTTTTTTAGAAATTCAAAAACAATTTTTTTTTAGTTTCACTACCAGTCAACAGATGGCGCTGTCCTAAGCATGCTAACCTAAGGGACAAAAATAGTTCCACTATCGGTCAAGAGATGGCGCAACCTAACACTACAATAATAAATTGGTGGCTGGTTCTAATATAATTACCTACTATTTGCCGTACGAATAAACGAAGAATAAGTTCCTACTTAGTAATATAGTAATATAATAATAACGAGGAGCTCGGTGGGGCAGTGGTTTAGCGCCTGGACCAGCGATTGCGGAGGTTAAGCAACGTTCGCAAGGTTCGGTCATGGGATGGGTGACCAAAAATTTATTATCTCGAGCTCCTCCGTGCTTCGGAAGGCACGTTAAGCCGTTGGTCCCGGCTGCATTTGCGGTCGTTAACGAATCCGCATTGGGCCCGCGTGGTGGGTTATGGCCCGTCCTCCTTATCCACCCATAAGGAAGGCCTGTGCCCCAGCAGTGGGGACATTAAAATGGCTGATGGACTAGTAATATAAACATTTTGCAATGTGGAGTGACTGAAACGTTTTTCAGTCACCATAAGCAGCATTTGTAAATTAACTGTCCGCCTGTTCGCCCTTCCACCTGTCTGCCGTTTATCCTACTTTTTTAAAGACTGTCCTAAAATAACATATCCAAATATATTTATGATTGTACGGAACCCTCGGTGCGCGAGTCCGACTCGCTCTTGACCGGTTTTTTTTCTTTTTTATTTACCTACAATTCTCAAAATAATAATCTTTAAATTCTTAAATTGAATACTTTCCATAACCTTAAATAATAGGCATTAAAAGTACCTTTTCCTGTAGGAATTTGTGATTTTTTAACGAAATTACACAATTGACATAAAAAAATTCGTCTGTTTCGACAAGTACGAAATGCCTTATTATTTAAAGTTAATGTAAAATATATCCTCATTCTTACAAATCTTTTTTGCAATAATATCTTTAGAAAGCATGGTATGTACTGTAGGTAGGTAAACGTTCAAATTATTACGAGCGGCAGCACAGCGGCGTGAAGCGTGCGTGAGCGCGGGCGGGATCACGTACGGCGCAGCCACGACTGTTGCACCTTTATCACCTTTAAATTTTGTCAGTGTGTGCGTGCGACGACGCATACGTACGGGCGCGCTCACATACAAACCGCGTTCGTGCGTATAATGAGTAAGATGACTTACTTATTTGGTTCTACTATGTTAATACTGAGTAGTAATATTAACTTTGCTTTGCTTGATAGTTTTGTAATAATATTTTGAAGTATTTGTGCTGAAGAATATTAAATTTTTTTTTAATATTCTTCACCACAAATACTTAGTTTTTTTACTTAGTAGTAGTATTTTATGTAGTTTTTAGCTTAGAATTATGTAGTTGTGACAGAAATATAATAAGAGAATCCGCAATATTTTTTAGCTATTTACTGTCTTTTAAAAAAGACAAATATTTTAATGCCATCTAAGTTACTTTTTTGCTGGAAAACTAATATAAGTTACGATTTAGTCAACTAACAATATTGTGTTTTAATGTTACCCAGTTAATTAAGACAGTATAATACGTTCTCATTTATTTAAACAGTAAGATTTCTAAATTAAATTGTGTATTCCCAATAGTATAAAGAGCAAAATAACATTTCCAAAACATATATTATTCTTTCATCAATTAGATTTGCCAAAATCATTATCGAACGCAACCTGTCAAGTATGTTTAGTAAAATTCGACGTTTTGACCGCGTCAAGTTTGCCGTAACCTATATTTAGGTACCTAGCAATACATAAGAAGGGGGGCGAACACGTGGCGAGGGTGGCTGAGGCACTCACCCTCTTTCTCCTCGCCTAGCCTATACCAGGTCTGGCTGTTGTGGCCTTTTTATTGTTACTTTATTGAAAAAATAATGACTTATTGTTTTACAAATAGTTGTCATTATACACTTAAGATGGCAAACTAAAATAACATTATTTTAATAGCTGATCAAAAAGTTTCTCCTCAACATAATAAAATAATACCTACATTAATTTAAACAGGTACTACATCGTATGCGCATCATAGAAATAGATCAAATATTTAAATTCATAATATTTTTTTTATTTATTTAAAAAAATATTCTTGCAAAAGGTAAACAAATCAAAAATTTTAAACGGTTACATTGAGTTTTTCATTAATGTTATCAATATTATAACCATATACCATGAAGAAAGATAACCTATGCACTAATTTCCTCAAAAGGTTATTTTTTAATTATTTACTTTTTAGTTTGAACAGGCTCGTTCCAATTATTATTTTTATACCTATTTTATTACATTAATATTCTTCAACGATTTTGTGATAAAAATCATAAGACCGGAGCGGGCAGATAAACTATGGATTTTTTTACTTGTAGCATCATTTTCGACCATTAACGGATAGATTTATTAAAAAATACACAAGCTTTTTTAAGAATAATTCAATTCAACATTTATTTATTCTTGGATTTATGAAGCTATTTTAATTACTAAATCTACAATAATAGAAATACACAACCACAACATTACATGAACAATCGAAAAATGTGTACATCATGACACCATCTATTAATAATTAAGTATAAGGAATAGAAATAATTTTCACATGAAATTGACGGTATTTAGTAAAATAGTAAGTCTTTGCAGTATTTACTATACTTAGGTACCTAACTCAAACAATACTCTCTAACAATATGTAGGTATGTTTACTGTCTATTGCATTACATACAGTTTAATAATGATTACACAATAATTATTAAATAAACAAATAAAACCTATTCAACTTTGTTTTCAATACTAAGACGAAAATAGAATACGTAAATAATGATAAGTATAATTTAATTCAATCAAGTATCAAATTGATTTGTCTGCACTATAGCACGTGGATAAGTACTCGGCACGGGGTACCGCTGTGTTCGGAAAAGTCCCGATTTAAAAAATATATAAAATTTTAATAATTTTCAACATCTCGTGCCAAATTTTAGTAAAGGGTATAATTTAAATAACTGACTTGAACAAAATTATTACTTAACTATGTTTTTATTAGGTACCCACGTACCTATCTCGAAAATTGATATTCATCACTCTTCCCGTACAATTTTGTCATGTAAGTACCTACCAGGAACCTTATCAGCTTATCACATTAACTAACATTAACGTCATCTGCAACTAAAAATGTCAGTATCTAATGTACAGCTTGACCATAAAGAGTTGACATAAATTGAGGGCGCCACTTTCTATGTAAATACGTCAAAATCACGAATAATTTGGCAACACTGACTACATTTCTGAAAATTTTTAGTTCCATTTTATTTAAGGCCAGTATATCCAAAATTAACCTATTTTTACCGACTTCAAAAGGAGGGAGGTCCTCAATTCAACCCGTTTTTTTTTTTTTTTTTTTTTTTTGTTTTTTGTATGTACACCGATTACTCGAAGACGGCTGAACCGATTGAAATGATTCAAACGTTATTACATTAGGTAAACTCCCAAGTTGGTCCCATTTTTTAAAATTTTGAAATCGGTTTAGTACTTTTCAAGTAATCTTGAAAAAAGCACGAAAATAGTATGATTTTGTGTGAACTACCTCGATGATCAGTCGTATAACTTCTTTGTTTATGAACTGAATAAGATAATTATTTTTTTGTTGGAAAAGGCATATCTTAAGTGTAGTTCTTTAACCGACTTAAAAAAGGAGGTTTTCAGTTTGACCCGCATGTATGTATATGTTTCTCCGCGATTAACTCACGTATGGCTGAGCCGATTTTAATTTCTACCTAAATAATATACCTACACTACCTAATACAAAAGGTACCTACACTAAAAATAAAAAAATAAAAAATTGTTTAAAAAAACAAAAAACCGACTTCAAAAAACCTACCGCTAAAAAGCAAGAAATAATATTCGTAATAATAAAACACGTCTATTGAAGTCGGGTGGGGCTTTTAGAATAAAAAAAAGGGATTTGTATTCCAGCCCCACCCGACTTCAATAGACGTGTTTTATTATTACGAATATTATTTCTTGCTTTTTAGCGGTAGGTTTTTTGAAGTCGGTTTTTTATTCAATGGTAAACAATGAAATATTATTTATTTTGAGCAGATAAAAATATATGTTGTAGTTTAATAAACGAACTTGATTAATTTACGGTTAAAAACTCAATTTTTTATCTTCACTCGACTATAAAAATATGCAAAGACATTGAAAAATTTCATTGTTTTTTGGATGGTACTTAAAGATTATTAATCTCTTACGCACAAATAATATATAGAAAATAAGGTAATGAAATATAGAAGAACATTCAACGGTTACTTTTTCAAAAAATGACTTTATGTTTATTTAAACATTAATATATAATAAAATGCTCGCCGCGTCTTAGTTTAGTATTAGTAGCCTGCGAGGCGTCGTCGGAGTAGGACCTGTGTCGTTTTGGCTGCCGCGCTGTGTTCCCCCTCTCGCGCTAATCGATTGAGAATCTTTTAGATACTCAAAGAGTAAGACTTGGAAACGCAGTAGGTAATTTAAGTGTAAAATTGTATTTAGTGTAAATAATCAATTTAGTTTGTTGTAAATGCATAGAGTAGGAAGGTAGGTATTTGGATACAGCAACCGAGTACAAGCAAATGCGTAATTAATTTTAATGACTTTTAAGAAATAAATACTTATCAATTAATTGTATCAAATTTATTTTTCTAGTCCAGTGTCCGAGTTAGTAGTCCAATGTCCAACAATTGTGATTTTTAGGGTTTTAAACATCCGGAAAAAAACGGAACCATAAGGGTCAATTCAATTTGGCTCCGAATGGAAGCGCTTCGATGCGCTTCAATTCGGAGCCAACTTGGATTGACGTATCATATTAAAATCATTTTAGCCATACAGCGCACGAGTCGCGCGTGTTTACCTTGCTACGTTTTGAACATCAGTTGCCACTTGAATAGAATTGTGATAATACTCGTATAAAATAAAAAATATATACCTATCGTATAATTTGAAATAAAATGGTTGACTTAGATTTTGCAATGATTTTACTTATATCGGAAGTTGAAGAAGAAAACTAAGTACCGTAGACTGCTGCAACATTGGACGAAAAAAATGAATGTCGAGAAAACAAGCAAAGGTAGAAAACATTGTTTGGTAATATGTCACTAAAAACAGATGCAAGTGATATTCTACCTTATTAACTTTGAAATTTGGTTGTTTTTTTCTCCATATTTTCGTTCACTAACTTTGTTGTTTCATTAAAAACTGTTATTTTTATTAATGTTAATAAGGTCGAAAATTGCTTGCAACTGTTTTTTTACTAGTAATCACTACAAATATTTAACGAACTTCACTTTTTCCCCGATATTATTTGTTCTTCTGGCCTATTGCCTATGCCCCAGCAGTTGGGACATGAATAGGCTGGTGATGATGAGGTTGCTTTAACCTGGGTCACTGGGTGCTTTAATCTACTTAAGAGTACACTTAAATTACCTGGGTGAATCTGTCTACTGAAGGGAGAAAAAGAATTATATACGACTAGCTGCCCGCCCGCGACTTCGTCTGCGTGGAAAGGTTTTTTTGCTATCCCTCGGGAAAACACTTTTTCGGGATGAAAGGTACCCTATGTCCTTCTCTGTACCCCTGACAACGTGTATACGAAATTTCATGATCATCGGTTTAGTAGTTAAGACGTGAAGGCGTAACAAACAAACAAACAGACGGACTTTCGCATTTATAATATTAGTAAGGATGGCCGGTGAGGATGCACAGCTCAAAATCAAGTGTCAACCAATCACTACTTTACCTACGAACGACAACTTCTTTTAATGTGTTACGTTTCACGATTATTTTTTCCCTAATTTGCTAGAAAATTAAATTTTTTATTGAGTCCTAAAAGTAACGTAGGTACTTATAATACTTTAAGTCGTGTAACTGAACATAAGAGGGTCAAAAGTAACGTAAAATGTACAAAAGTGAACATTCTGGCAACACTGGTGTCACTGATGCGACTGACGGACGACAACGACCGACAAATGTTCGCCACTGAATGCGCGCGATTTTTTTTATCTCTGAAGAAATTTGAACTTTACCTTTTTGATAATAAGAGTGAATTTGCTTTGCATCAAACAATTCAATACTCTTCGATTCGGTTCCAGCATGAATTGACCCCAATATGTGATTACTCGTTTTTAGGGGTCCCTTTTAATCGGCAAATTATAAAAAAAAGTTAAAATAAAAAATCGGTTACACAAAAAAAAGCTTGTTGTGAGTGCTCAAATATGTTTAGGTACTTAGTTGTAGAATATTATACTGACAGTTAAGTTAACACTCCAATAACGAATTTAATCAATGAATTCAGTGTTTATTCACATTTAATTAGTTGATTCAAATTTGCAGACCATACTACAAGTACATATTCGAACTATAATATTCGAAAAAAAAAAACAATTATTAACTTCGAATTAACTACGTACGTAGCTACCTACTACCTATAATTTTATTGTGTGTAATAAATTATTACTTACCTATTTACCTAGTAGGTACCCATACTTATTTATTGACTTATTATGACATTATTAAATACATAAACAAAAAGAAACATAATTATTTAGTTCGAATTATCAAAATAAATATCTCGCGTTCACGTTTTGCATGAGAGTTGACAGAGCACTCGATTCGGCACATGAAATCGCGGGCGGGAAGTGTCCTTTCTGTACGTAGTAAATATCTATTCTGTGGTTTGGTCCGTGGGGTCAGAGAGTTCACTTGAATATACGTTCGCGCGGCTCGCTCCGGGGGGACGGAGGTAGCGCTAAATGCCTACGACGCCCGAATATATTGCCCTTAATTCCAACTCTTTATGGTCAAGCTGTAATATGTACTTTTTTTGTCATGAGAATTTAGCGTGCCTGCAGCACATGAAGAAACGTAAAACTTTCTATCGGCCGACAGTTTAGTCGGGCTCTCAATCAGTATGAAAAAAATCTCCTAAATTTAGGGGAGAATTCCCCTAAAGTCAAGGAACACTGTCAAATGTTTGACAAACAGTTTGAAACGTTTATCGGCTGATCTACTGGCTACAAATAATGAAGTTAGCGCTATCGCACACGGGCAACTTTTGTCTCCGCAACCTTTTTGTCTCTCACGTGATTTGTATGAAAAGTTGCAGACGACCGTGTCGCTTCGTGTGCGCGCTTCCATATAAACCCGTGGACTTGATGTGAGAGACAAAACAGTTGCTGGGAGACTAAGTTACCTGTGTGCGATAGCGCTTAATGTTAATTGTAATTTGACAGATGGGTGTGATACATTGCTTCTTTTCTTTGGTAAGTTTTTTTTTGTGCCAAAACGAAGTAGCAATGTATCACATACATCTGTCAAATTACAGTTAACATTAAGAGCTATCGCACACGGGCAACTTAGTCGCCCTGCAACTGTTTTGTCTCTCACATCAAGTCCACGGGTTTATATGGAAGCGCGCACACCTTGAGGCCGATCGCGCTAATTTACAACGTGAAAGGTTCACATTAGGCTGCTCTTGTTCCAGTTCTGTCAATGATCCAACTGTGGTGAAAAACCGTATCGCCATAAAGTTCCACCGCCAACCAAACTACCATCATTGTTGAACGGCTGTCAGAGTTGAAACGTTAGGGATGTCATACGCTATTTTTAGCAATCGACGGTCGACTTAACAATTTTACCACATCACTAGGTGTAATTTGACGCTTCTTTTTTTTAAGTGTTTGTTTTGAGTTGAGAAACAGAGGTTATGTTATTATTACAAATAGAATAAATATTTAATGAAGTATTATAAAGCAATTTTAAAGTAATAATTTCAGGCTCGTCTTTCCTTTAGTTGACGTGGAGTTTAGAGTTCATATTTTTTTTGTGTAAAGAACTCATAATTTAGAACACGAATACGAAATATTAAGGTGCGGAAACAAATAGGACGCGAGAAAAAAACTTCTAAAAATTAAGGTTTTCTAGGTTAAAAATGTCTAACTTTAGGCCAGTGTCGTCATTTTTGACGTTTAATGGCGGCGCACTATGTTAGTAGCACTGCTAAATTGTTGCGATGGTGACCAAAGACCGCAGGTCACGTGATAGGTGCGAGGAGCGTAGCGACGAGCATGTTAGGTGTACATGAACCCAGCGCGCAAGCCGAGCGAGCGAAGCGAGCGTGCCGCGGCAGCGGCCGGCGAAGCGCCAGAAACGACTTTTTTTACGTCCGAAATTTTGTACGTACATCCCCTCCCCTCTCCCCACCTCTTTTTAGCCTCCCCTGCTTAATTTCCATATTTTTTGTTTTGAGGTTATGTTTACACAAAAAATTATTTCTCGAAAACTACGCGTCGCCGGCAGATGGGGATTGGAGGAGGGAGTTGTTTCAACTTGTTTCCCTTCTCCTCCCCCTCCCCTCCTTTAATTGCTGAAAAATAACAGTAATTTGGCTGTTATCATTCCTTTTTGTGCAACATTAAAAATTAATTTTTAAAAAAAGTATGCATTTCCGCACTCCCAAATTTTAAGGGGGGGTTAGGGAGGACCCCCCCGCCCCCCTACCACCCCGCCCACCCTTAAATTCCACGTCAACTAATGGAAAGTCGTACCTAATTTCATAACAGAGAGTGAATTTTATTGAGATCATTTAATATTGTGAAAATATTGTAGTGCTGCTAAACGAACAAATATCTTTGTAAACGAAGCGATTGTTTAAGTTGTTAGTATTTTGTGATTTATTTGTGATCACATATAGTCATAAAACAAACGAACTACCACTAACTACCACTCTTTGAGGTGTAACGATAAACAAAATACGACCGAGCCCCAGTCAACAAGGTACCTCAATAATCAAAGGTATGTAATTATGCATTAGCAATGAACTTTTTATAGCTATGCCAAAATGTAGAAGTAATAATGAAAGTGAATTTTTTTACAGAAGTGCAAAGCAAGATCAAAATTGAGCATAATGCTGACCAAAGAGATAGAAAATACACAACAATCCAAATGCAGCTTTCATATAATAATATAACAGCATTGGAGGAATTTTGCTTCTTTATTACCGAATGAAGAGGAAATTTATGTATAATGATGAACGGTAAGATCAAAACCTATTACTTCTCTGTTTTAGAAAGGTAATAAGTACTAGTGAAACAATAAATAGAATTTAGAATTTCTTCCGTTTAACTTCCTACTAATATTTTGTGCCCTTTGATTATTAGTGTGCCCTTTTTCATTCAATATTTAATAACATCAGTTCAGACTCCAATAAGTATTTTAGTATTTATTTATGTAATTTCCCTAATATTTTTTATTAATTTCAGGTTATAGAATATTATTAATAAGCATTACAAAAATTAAGATAAATAAAAATTGGTTCTACAATAGATAAAATGAAGCAACATTGCAGTTTGCAGAGATTTAAAATGTTTGCAGAAGGCGGAAGTCAGAGACCTTATGTATAAAAAAGGTAATATTATTTTAATCTAATCTAGATATTAACTCGTCAACGCCCGTAAAACGAGACACAATCGATTTTCTATTGTTGTCCGGTCGCCTGCGACCGCTAATGAATTAAAATAATATGCCCCAATATTATTACATTTATGTTTAAAAGATACAAAACATCTAGTTATCATTAGAGTTGAGGTTTTGCATCTAGTGTGATTAGATTAATATTTATTTTAAATCATATACTAGAACAAAATGACTCGTCACTAGCTCGTCAGATGTGGCCATGGGACTCGAACCCACAGCCTTTGGATCTACATCTAGTTATGTTTTTATTACTAACTGCTGATTTGGAATCATATTATTAAAATAATCATGTTATAAAAGTGACTAACAACTTTTTTATGTTTTGTTTTAGTATTGCCAACAAGGATATGCAATTGGAGGAGAAGATAGCAGTTTATGCAATTGGAGGAGAAGATAGCAGTTTAGTTAGTAATTAATAAGAAATACCATTAATAAAGTTTTCTAAAATAATTTATTATTATCATTCAGTTGTCCTATTACCCCGAAACAATTAGGTAAACGATACAGTAGCATAAACTGAATGAGTGTAGCCGCGGATCGTGCTCAGTGGAGTGCACTCGGAGAGGCCTATGTTCAGCAGTGGACGATGATAGGCTGATGATGATGATGAATTAGGTAAACAACTCTAATTTTGTCAAGAGCATCAGCGAGCACCACACCTAGCTAGTATGTTACACTTCCACTAGTCCTCAGTCTGCTCAGACCCACGGATTCTGCCACCAACAGAGTGAATAACGCATTGCCTCTTTGTGCTTTATGTCTAATGCAGCACACAGCATGCATTGGTTATCTTCGTAGGCACCTAAAACAAAACATGTTAAAAGTTAAAGGACTATAGATGATTCAACAATAATGTTAAAATAAATAACATTGTTCTTAGCCTATTACAGATGCCGGCATATAAATTGGCAAGAGAAAGATGAGACAAAAGATGTGCCGAGTTTAGTGTTTGTGGCTACTGCGCATCTTTTGTCTAGTTTTTATGTTGCCAAGTTACGTGCCGGGCAGTATACCTAGGTACTCATAAATGTTTTAGTTGTATGTATGGACAAGGGTGAGTAAATTAAAATTGTAATACCTAAATAGGTAGGTACTTTTACCTAACTTACTTAATGAGAAGTTTAGATTCCAGTGGCATTTTATGGCTAATACCACCAAAATCTAGGTACCTATACTAGTAAGTAATTAATACAAAAACAAAGAAAGAATGAAATTTATTCACAGTGAAAATTTTTAGGTTAGGTATGGTTATCTTACCTTTATCTTGTTTCCACACCGAAGGCATCCGAATTGGCATAATTATGGTGTTCATATCTCATAAGTAAACAAACTAAATGATTTGATAGTCTGTAGCTTTTTACAAATTTGCAGAATGGACATTTGAATACACTTTTTCATGACTTTTTCACAGTTCATCCATTAAATTTAGATTATTTAGCACTCTTACAGAAGATCTTCTTACAATAACCATAAAAGCATTGTATATTTTTGCATTTAGACTGAATAAATATCACAAAATTGTGAGAGTAAACACCAAATAGTTGAGAAATAGTCCAAAAAAAGTAGCATCCTTTTAACTTTGTCTTGGACGGCAAGTTACGGTCCAGTTCCGCATGACATCTGTCTCAACTAGCTGTCAAAACGTTAGCGCGATACGGAATATGTCAAAAGTTATGATTGATCGCGGTTCAGTCGAGGTCCAGTTGATCTAAATATTAGCGCGATTGGCCCCCTTAGAGCATTGCTCTAAGGCGCACACAAAGCGACGCGGTCGTCGGCAACTTTTCATACAAACCATGTGAGAGACAAAACAGTTGCTGGGCGACTAAGTTGCCCGTGTGCGATAGCGCTAACTTCATTATTTTTAGCCGGTAGACCCGCGGATCCTTTTGACTTTTAGGTATTGTGTTTCTAGCAAACTTTTAAGGTGCAGTCACATTTGTCTGACGACACGTGCTAACACGTGTTAACACGCCGTCATACGACATCGGTTTTCATAGTAAATGTATGCATTAGGATCACACTTATAACACGTTCATATAAATACGGTGTGTTATATTAACACGTGGCGTCAGATAGATGTGCCCGCACTTTTATTATAGGTACTTTATACTTTTTTACTTAAAATATTGACGTAAGTACTTATAGGTCAATTGGTAATGCGCCTGGCGGCCATGATTTTAGCCTCAAAAACGAAAAACAATTGTAAATTTTTTATATACCTAGACCCTATCTTATTGAAAATAATAATTCAATAATTATATATAAGATTACCTATCAAAAATTTTCTATACCTATTAAAAAAGTATTAAAAAATTAAATATCTTTCTATACCCATTAAAAAAGTTAATATACCTCAGGTATATTAACTTTATATGATTGCGCAACACGTCAACGTGGATGTTAATGTGACAAGGTTCCAGCGCATTACCAATTTACGGGGATAATAACTTGCTTACATACCTACTTAAATAATTGCTACAATCTATGAGCTTTCCTTTCATACAGTCAGTTCCCTTCTATGCTACTGCACTAAATTACAAAATGTAAACAACGAATTTCGATCTTTTAAAATCGATAAAATAACGAAACGTCACGTAGGGTTGATTACAAAACATGGCTTATGAACGGGGAAAAGCGGAACTATTATTTCGCATACAAATTATGACAGCGCGCGTAGACAGTGGCGCCGCAATCAATGGATTTGAACTTTGTCTTTCTAAAGGGGGAGACGACTGTCGATTTTATACTCTCCCCATTAATAAATTCACCATCTCGCTCCCACCCACGCGGAATCCATATAAGCGTCTCATCTGGCATGCAAATGAAAAATCAATGTTGCACTTGTCTTGGCTCGTGTTAAATATTTTTGGTGTCATTTTTCAAAGACCATTATCAAATTGTTTACCTATTTCAAAAAATACATTGCTATTATGCCATACCAAAATACCAAAAGTACTATATTATGCTATTTTATGATCATTAATTTTATTAAAATTGTAAAAAAAGTGTCTAAATGTGTCAATAAAAATTTCTGCGGGGGGGTAATGGAATTATTTACTATAAAATTATCTATTGATATCAAGTTCATGTTAAAGCACCTACTTTTAAGACTTTTTTTGGTTGATTTGTTTGTTTTTTGCAACGAAGCTGGTCTCGGTATTAAGGACGTCGTTAGTAATACCAAAAAAATTGCCAAAACACCATAAAAATAGGGATTTAAAATGTCAACATTTACATGAACTTCATATCAATGTTCTTACTCGGTTGGGGGCTGGGGGTCTATCAGCTAAAAACTATGAAGTTAATGTAAACTATAATTTGACAGATGTATGTGATACATTTCTACTTCGTTTTGGCACAAATAAATGCTTACCAAAGAAAAGTAGCAATCTAAAACTAATTATGACAAAATACTACTGCCATCTCACGGTAGCGACAGGTACTAACAGTTGAGCATGGCATGCCTACTAAATACCTAGTTCGAAATAGCGCGCCTGTCAATGAAGGTCATTACATTCTGGCGGGAATTGAAAAAGTTTTTTTTCGTTGCTTTTCATCGATATCACCACACAAGCATTCATTAGAATATGAATATAAGGTTCTTGTCACCACAGTATAATAATAATAAGTTTTGTTCACAGACCATAAAGCCAAAATCTATAGAACAACAAAGGTCGCTTTTAAATTTGTATCAAGCATAGAAATAGAATGTCAAAGAACAACAATGTCAATAAACAGGTGATCCGAAAACTAATACATACATTTTATATGAGATACGTAAAATATGACTTAGATACATAAAATATGACTATATATGGCAAAGGAAATTAATTAATTATGTTTCATACTGTTTTCTTCGTCGATAAACGCATAAATGTAGCGAAATTTGGTTTTAGAGAAATGTGTGGCAATATCTTATTTACCTGTGAAAAGTGTGATTACTTGGATTATTTCTTTTTGTTACATCACAATTACTTAGAGCACAAGACATCATGGCTCCACGATACCTTTATTTCAAATTCTTATTAAGATTAACAAATATTTTAAACAAACTGTGATTGCTCATTTGCTAGGCGGGACGCTAGGGGCTCTTACTGTAAAAAATATTGGCACATGTCACTTGATCCTCTGTCTCTTTTTTACATAGACCGTGTCCGTATGATGTTAACTTCTCTTTTCCACGCTTTGTTGGTCTTCTTGAGCGCAGCGAAAAATTTTCTATGTCTATGGTATCAAGCATGTTTATTTATTTGTTTCATGTCTACTGCTTTGTTTTTGCTATATTTACTACTTCATCTTATCTCCCAGTAGCCAAGGTCACATTTGCGAAAGCGACAACGAACTTCGCTATCTAATCGAAAGATGTTGGATTGGCGTATACAGGCTGTCCCAAAACTTTGCCCCACGGAAGGAAACTACCTTAAATATTGAAGATAGGAAATTTTACTGAAAGAAGACTTCATTTTGTTTTTAAAAAGAAACGGAACTGCATTCAAAGATTTTTTTAAATCACATACGATTCGATACAAATTGATAGAATCCGTTAAAAATTTAAAGTTAAATTTATGGTCTTCCTTTTGTTTAAGATGCTGTGACACTTAAGAAAAAAATTATCCTTATTAGTAACCCTTTCGATTGGTATCGTAAAAAATAAATAAAAAAGATTTTTCGTTTTTGGTGGGTTCGATGTTTGATTCATGGTTAAGTCAGGCAATTTTTCAAAAATCTTTGAATGCCGTTCCAATTATTTTTAAAACAAAATGGAGTATTATTTCAGTAAAATTGACCATTTTTAATATTTAAGGCAAAGTTTTAGGACATCCTGTATAATTTCGTTATCAATTTTTAACCAACTTCAAAAAAGGAGGAGTATATTAAGATATTCGACGATATGTTATTTTTTTTTTGTACTTTTTTAAATGTCAAATCCAAATCCATAAATTACGTCACACGAATTTCATGATTTTTGACCCCTCCCCCTTCTATGTCACAACTGGTCACATTTGTGAGGACCCCCCTCCCTAGTGTGACGTCACATATTTTACAATTTTACATCTAGAAATAATGATTTAATTAAAACAGCAGTTCAAAAATTCGTTTAATTTCAATTTAAATAATTTTGAAATGTGACGTCACAAAATTTAGGACCCCTCCCACCCCCTTGTCACACAATGTCACACTTCGTCGACCCCCTCCCTCCCCCTTAACGTGTGCCGTAGTTTATGGATAAATTCGTTATGCTTTTTCGTCGTGGAGATCCTTGACGCTAGGCAAAGGCCTCCCCCTTTGCCTAGCATAGCCAGTGAGCGTTTTGTTCCTGTCACAACACAAACGGCCAATCAGTAATGGCATGTAAGTAGGTAGTTACCAATGATGGTTGATGGTTGATAAACCTACTATCCGACTAATTAGCGAAAAAGTTGGTTTATTATTTTACTTTATTATTATAACCTCTGTCTGTCAATGCTAACTGAGTTCCCTTGATTTACAGGTCATGGCATGTATTCGATATATGTAATGGCTCTTGTTAATTTTGGTCAAGTTATAAATAATAGTAGAACCTATTAACCTTATTTTGTTTACTTATTTAGGTATTTTGACGGGATACATAAATGCGAAGACATTAAGGTTCAAATTAAATTGCAAATTTTTGACAGTTTTGTTTAACCTGACGTGCTACCCACTGTACAATACTCGTAGGTAGATTATGTCGTGTGAAAAAAAAGGTATTTTATTTCATAGCAAGTTTACTTACAGCTTTGCCATAAAGAGTTGAAATTAAATAAAATGGAAATAAATTTTTTTAGTTCAAAATGTAGTCAGTGTTGCCAAATTATTCGTGTTGATTTTGACATGTTTACATACAAAGTGGCGCCCTCAATTTTGTCAACTCTTTATGGTCAAGCTGTACAGCTTATATTTTGTACTGAAAAATTTTAGTTCCATTTTATTTAATTTCAGCTCTTTATGGCCAAGCTGTATCTCAACAATTATTTTGGTTATTACAAGTCACAATAAATTACTAAAAATAATTGAAGACAAAACAATACCTCAAAAAAATCACAAAAAATAACAACGGATTTAATTTGTAACCATAAAAAAAGAATAATCTAGGTAGGTACTTTAAAATAAAACAATATTCGTGACTGCTAAAAATGGTTTGCATTCGATTTTTGAATTTGCTATTTCCAGAGATAACACATTCCTACTACATAAAGCCCGAAGTACACATTGGGCCAACGCCTGGCCGCGAGCGTTGGGCCAACCGTTGGGCCAACGACTGGCCGCGCGCGTTGGGCCAACGCGGCCAGGGCATGTCGCTGTTTACACATTGGTGTAGGGATGTCGAAAGTGAAAAAAATATCGATATATCGATACATCGATATTTATAAAAATATCGATATATCGGTCAAATTTTCAAAGAATATTTTCAGTTTTAAAATATAATGTATTTAGTTCAGCCTAGCTCAGAAATCTCAATAGAATTTTTGAAACTTTTCGTGAATATAAATTTTTCTTCCAACATACTGAGGTATTTTGGTTTCTTTATTTATTAAACGCACTTCTATAACTTTACTAAACATCTTTGACGTTAAATATATTTTATTTATCTAGCTTAGTAACGTATTTTGTTTTTATATTGAATATTATGTTTGTTATAGAAGTGCGTTTAATAAATAATAGAAGGCAATAATTTGGAATCCAAAGCATATTATGCTTTGGATTCCATATTATTTGTTCATTTCAGTATTTAAAACTCCACCCGACTTCATAATACGTTGTTTAATATTAGATATGCGTACAAACTTTCGAGTTAGTTATTATGCAGATTTGAATATTTCATTTCTTGCTTTTTAGAGCCGTTTATTTTCGAAGCTGTTTTTGTTTCGTTATTTTTAAGGTTTTCGAAGGGGGTTTTTGTATTTTTATAAATTTTTTTGTAGTAGGTCTATTTAGTGACGATATTATTTAAGTTACAATGGCCTTATATCAACGGATTATCACCTTTTATAAAATACTGTTTTGCCGACGCAGGGGCTTTAGTTGTTGAGGAGTTCTCCTTACTATCAGCTCCAGTTCACCTTAATATGTATTATGTTATAACGAACATAAAAAGCCTAGCAACCAAATTCAAGTATGTACCTACTTAATCGTATCGCACTAGTGAAACACGTAGGTAGTATTGAATAAATCCGATGACCATCCATGGTCTTCATCATCAAACTGATGATGAAGACCATAGATGATCATCGGATTCACCAAAATGGTATTTTCCATATGCAAATGCACAAGCTACTGAAGAAAATACCAAAATCGCTATAGGTGCCCCTATAATATTTGAAGAGTTCTCTTGATATCTCTAATATCCCATCATCAGACACTGACCTTATAACAATGGGACCAACTTGGAAGTATACGCTTTCAACCAAAAAAAGAATTTTTCAAATCGATCCAGCCGTCTTCGAGTAACATACATAAAAACAAAGATTCTGATGAACTAAGACCCTTCTCCTTTTTGAAAGTCGGTTAAAAGGCGCCAACGTGTGAACGCTGCGCCAACGCGCGCGCCAAGATCCTTTGATGTGTGCACGAAAAACCGACAATACTCGGTTCGCCGGCCAACGCTCGCGCCAACTCCCAACATACCGCCAAGTAGGTCTTTACACGTTGGCCCAATGCGCTGGGCCAACGCGTTGGGCCAATGTGTACAGCGCACTTAAGGTGGAATAGCGCGAGAATTTTCACTTGCACCATTATCTGTGTAGCTTGTAATAACGCTACGCTTGTGTGGGTGAGCGCTCGCGACCCGTGCCTCGTTCGAACGGGCAAGTTACTGATGTATTTGTTTCATGTTATGGTAAATGTACTTGAGTTTTATTTATGATATTTTTTATCGGTGGTTTAATTAATTGCAGTTATTTTTCTATGATTCGTAACTAATATTGTAAAAGCGATAGTAATTTTCTTTGTTTGTTATGTTTTATTTTATTTATATTTATTTCTATACTCTTTATTGTATACATACACACAGAACAAATAAAAAGAAACAGTACAAAATTAAAGGATATATACAAATGGCGGCCTTATCACTAAAAAGCGATTTCTTCCAGGCAACCTTGTTTTCACGTTTTAAGTAGGTACTCAATCGATCATTATGTTTAAGATGGGGAAAAGGACATAACATAAGGTACCTTTCATCCAGAAAAAAGTACCATTCCCGAGGGATAGATCAACGCAGACGAAGTCATGGGCGGCCGCAACCGCAATATTTATTAGACTTAACTGATGTATTTAATTTTTGTTTAGTGTGTTAGAAATTAAGTAATTATCATATCATATCATATATATCATATCATATCATGTCATGTCACGTCATATCATATCATATATTTTACGTAGTTTTTAAATCCTGAATGTCTAGTATTGCAATGAACTAAAATAAATTGGGATAATGAAGAAGCAAGAAGAGGACTTATAAACGTTGATCAGAAAATCGATTTGTTTTATCTACCTGTGTACCAACATTTCATCCAAATCGAAACAAACAACGAACATACTTTCGCATTTATAAGAGGTAGGATGTCATAAACTGTCGATCGAAGCTCTTACCAAACGAACGACCTGTCAAAGGACTTAACATTTTTATCACCTTCTAAACTACATTGTTTCATAATTATTGTAATATCTTATATCCCATATCAAGTCAAGATAGTTGCACTAGTAGTCTGGCCAGCGAGTCGTGTGTGTCGTGTTATCTGATCTCCGACTCGCGGAAAATTTTATACACTCAAACAAAACACTGCAAAATATCAATTTTATTATAAGTACATTTCTTGACAAAACACTTGTACTATTAGTTTTCTTAGACAAAAGTCCAAGCTAAAAAATGTAGTTAAAATATAAAATTGTTATTTTACAGTATTTTGGATGTATAAACTTCAAAATTGTCTTTGCCGCTGATTTGAGATGACACGACTCAATGGCTAGACTACAGGGTTTTTCGTAATAACCCGTAAAATGTTGTTTTTTATTTGTATGGAAAACTGCAAAGTGACAAACCTAGGCGCAAAAAGACTATTGTTTTCGTTAATCAATCCCATTAATGAGCAAAAGCAAAACACAATTTAGGTCTACGGTTGTCACTAATCACTATGCAGTTAGTCATGAAAATATTTTTTTAAAAAGTGGCGGATTTCACGTATTAATTTTCCAGGGTTAAACACGTTGTATATGTCGCAGGCGTATTGTATATTTAGCCGTATTACATAGCAACTAGCTGTTTTAGAAAACGGCGCCGTATTGTAATACGGCGAGTCAACGATACGCCAGATTGACAATGTGATACGTTGTTCAATACGGCGGAGCACGTATAGCCGTTTTGAATCAAAGTTCTATTGTAGAGTGACCACACTAACAAAATGAAACAGTGCTTAATTGAAAATGAATTTAATTTTAATAATTATGAAAAAAGGTAGGTTTAAGTAACTTTTAAAGCACCTAGTAAGTAGTAGGAAACATGTGTTCTTTTTATTAGTTTTAAGGAATGTATGGGTTATTCCCAAAGCTTCATGAATGTATGGGTAAGTACTACTTCTATCAAATAAGTAGGTACGGTACAAAACGGTTTGGTTCTTTTTTGGTTTAACTAATTTAAAGCCTTTTTGAATGTAACTTTTTTTATATGTAACGTATCAAAATATTGTTCTTTGGGCACTGCCCAAAAATTAGGGTTTTCTGAAATATGTTTTTTTAATCTTCACTGACTACACTCATTACGTTGTATTTTTTACATCAATAATATTGAGTAGGATTCCGCACAACACCAGAAACCATTGCCACCTTAGCAGTTTTAATCTCGTTCTTTGATCCACGGCTTTTTCACACTTCCGCATTGAGCTGATTAGAAACTATTTAACTCCACATAAAAAAATGTCCTTAAAACAATTATCTGTGCACATTTGGCACGTTTTTTCATTTAATTCATCCATATTCTTATTTATTTTCGATGCAATATCCGCACTTGACGCCATTTTTATTGTTATAGTAGGCAGCGCCGCGAGTGTTGATAATTGGTACTAAAAACTTACGGAAAAGCGGCTTATGAATCGCCCAATTACATTACGGCTAGCCGTATTGAAAATCGCAAAGCGCTCTATTCAATGCGGCGTACTTTTGACCAGCCGTTTTGAATACGGCGTATCTTTAATACGCCGCATTACAATACGGCGCCGTTTTCTAAAACAGCTAGTTGCTATGTAATACGGCTAAATATACAATACACCTGCAACATATATACCGTTTTCGTCATTATGACGTAGCAAGTGCCGTCAACATGACAAAACTATAATCAAGCACAAATCTCATGACCATTCTCTTTCCGCACAGACTCTATAGCCGTATGAAATCAGCCGAGTGTCAAATAAAGTTATATCGCTGTTAACAACTTGCTCAGTGCCATTCTATCGGGAAACGACGTGTGAACGCTCGCAAAACTGCTGATAGCCCCTTATCTCATCTACTACTACGTCAACAGACGCGCTCCGTCCTTGTCTGGCGCCTTATTCATCCATCACGCTTCACCGCTCCCACAGTTTGACCTCTCTCTCATTCATTAGAAATGCAACGTCGCGCCGTCCCACTCGCACCACTCGGCTCTCGCTGTCTCGGTCTCCATAATGAATTAAATCAACAAGCTTCGCTCCCTCTCGATAGCTGAGATGATCAGCGTTCCATATTTGAATTTATTTTGAAATAGAAATTCTGAATTTCTCTGAATTTACGTTTGAGAATAATGAGTAGGTATTTTTGTTTAAGTTTCATTACCAATTTATTGAGTGGAAAATTTAGGCTACACACAAAATTACTTACTACTTTCTCTAAAACTGAAAATATTTTATCAATCTTATCCAATCTTATCTTATCTTATTTTATTATTATACTTGCTCTTATAAGTATTTTGAATAATTTAGCAACAATCCCTTTAATAACGTTGTCAATTGTCATGACAATTTGGTTTACATTGCGGTGTAGTGTAGCTATGAGTAATTTCAAATTTGTTCTATTTTCTAATTGACCCAATAGATATGAATTTGTCATGACAGATGACAAATTGTTACGTTTATTGACCTGGATAGTTATTTATTTTAAGTTACAAAAATGATATTCCTTAGGGCAGATGATTCCCAATTTTATCATACCATCAGGCTTTTTCTATTTGTCACACATTGTATAGTATACACATTTAATTGTACTTTTAGACTTGAGCAATGCTTTTTAAAAATTTTGCTCACAAATATACCTAATCTCGAATGCTCTAAGGCTTCAATTCGAGAGGTCGAGACACTTTCATAATTGCTAACTCTACTTTACCAAAACCCAGACTATTGTAATTTGTAGTTCTTGGTCTCAAGAACGCTCGTAGAACTTGGTCTTTGTTTGGTTTGCGTAAAAGCCATTATTTTCTACCGAAATGTTTCAGCTTACAATTCGAGAGTTCGAGACACTTCCATAATTGCTAACTCTACCAAAACCCAGACTATTGTAATTTGTAGTTCTTGGTCTCAAGGACGCTCGAAGAACTTGGTCTTTGTTTGGTTTGCGTAAAAGCCATTATTTTCTGCCGAAACGTTTCAGCTTACTTTATAGTAACTTTTTCTGAGGAAAGAGTACGTGTAAAGTGCCGTTCTAATTGCGAAAAAATATTTCAAACTGTCTAATTTTATCTAGTACAATCTTTAAGATCTCTCTTCTCCGTTGGACCGTCAAATTGTCGGTGTCAAAAACAGTACACACAGTGCTTTCACTAACTTTCTCTTCGACAATAACTAAGAAAGGAACATTGTGTTACGACCGCTGTATGACTGTATGAACATTTTTGCATACCACTTGTTACTGCGCTATTCACAGCACACTTATCATGTCGACCTTAACTACAAGAATCGCCACTTGACCGTAGTCAAACTTGATTTTCATCTATTGTAAGCTCAATGTGATTGACCTAAGACTAAAACCTGTTTTTACTATTAATCACTCTGACATAATCTAATCGTGTAATATATCCGAACTTGCCGCGGTGTCGCGCGCCGACTAATACCGATGGAAACCGATGGTGCCCGACGCGTTGACAGTTCGTCACTCGTCCATCACAGCGCGGCACACTTCTCTTATGTATTGAATTACATAGGTGCAGTATACGCCGTCGCGCCGGTAACTCTAGCGTTCTCTTTTCGGACTATTTACACGGCTGCAGTTTCAAAATACGTATCGGTCGATCGCGGATCGTAGCGGGAAGCGTGCATTTTTTCTGTCTATCGATTTGCAACGTTACCAATAGGTGATATTTTTACGCGCTTGCTTGTTCCGCGGTGGCCTTGCGGTGCATCGGACGTGATGTACCCGGTAGTCATATGAGGGTCGTCATCGTCAGCTCTGGTTTTCCACGAGAGCTGACGTCCCGAGCGCACGTGCCCGTACTGTTTACGTAGTACATTGTGCGGTGCTAGGCTAGCTAAGTGCGGAGTCATTGACACGCCGGCGTGACACACATTCCTGCCTGACTGACGGAACAGCACGTCCGCGGTTTCTTGCTGAATTTATTTTTTGCGATTCTCTGTAGTGGTGCATTTTCTAATTTATTGTTTTACAACCGCGCGCTATCTGATAAGTTAATTTTACGAAAAGTTGTAGTGTGTGTACGCGCATTGTTTGGCTCGGTCGGTTATCAGTGTATATCTGATAACGTGAAGGCGATCTCCTTGGGATCTCGCGTTGTGAGGTTTCCGCTTATCGACCGCAGTGTGATCATCTACCTATTGTGTTTTTGCGGTTTTTTTTTGTGTGACGGCGATTGTGCGGACAACTCGGATTCTCGGCGTAAAATGATTTGCATAACTTGAAATACTAGTTAATTTAACGTGAGCTTGTTGAAATAATTCATCACGATTTGTCACAAATAGTGCCGCAGTTTATGGAAAAGGAAAATAGTGTTCTGATTTTTCATCACTATCTAGTCTTATCAACGTTATCAATTTCAACACCTGTGTCGGTTCGGTACGATATTTACATCCATTTACTGTGTAATAATTTCACTCTCCCGGATACAGAAAGTATTTGTAAGTTTTGTAATTGTAACAAATTAACGAATGCCAAAAATTTTACTGCTTTTAAATCGTACTTTTAAAAGTAATTTAAATTAAAAAAATATATTTAATTACAAACTATTCCATTAAAATCTTGATTTGGCTTTCTAACGCACGTCACTATGACGCACCGGGACGTCATTTGTGTTCAAATTTTGATTCCTGAACAAGACAACTAAGTACGTACACGAGAATTTTCATGGACACGTCTTCAAGTTATTTTTAGTCTGTTTGATTTGTATACGGCAACGTCGTAGTTCACCTACATATCTACGGGCTCCGTAGCTCACGGAATGTACATACATAATGTACATCTTGCACTATGTAAACGTATGTACGACATAACAATATAAGCGACGTTGCCGGTGTGTGCGTGCCGGCGTAATGAGCGTTCTATGTGCTAAGAAACAGTAAAAAGTATGGCGCGAACGCACTGAGCGGCAACGTTGCGTGCGTTGCGAGGCCTTGTCGCGGTGAAAACAATAGTCTTTTTATTATTTTTGAATAATTTATTTATTCTTATGCTATGTTAATAAGACTTTAGTTTCGGATTGCTGTTTATTATACATGTTTGGAGATAGTATGAACGATTTAGCGGTGATGGTATAATAATGTGAAACTCGGATACCTACCTAGGTACCTACCATCGTACATTTTTTCGTCACCTGTTGCTCTTAAAGACAGATTTTTGACATGTATTTTAATTTGAATAAGTAGCATACTTAAGCTGTTATTTTGATCACAACTATTCTTGATAAGAATAAATAAGGTAGGAATGGAACAATAGCAAAAATAGACACATTAAAAATACAGAACAATAAAGTCTATAAAACGCATTCCACAAGGGCCAAAAATCAATAATAAAAAATAAAAAACAAACAAAGTGAACCAAAATAGCCAGCCGATGGTATAAAAAAATAGTAACCGATGTTGACCTTTCGGAACGCAGCTCGTTACTAGCGCGGCCAGCTGACGCGACGTTGCCAAACCTCCGCCCGTTCAATCGTATCTAAATGCTTATCGCCCCTAATCCGACCTCATAGAGTCGACAATTGTCCAACAAAGCAAAGTATATAAGGGATTTAGGACTTTCCGTCACGGTACGATGACACTTCCCGCGCGAAAAATTCGAAATGCTTTTTATCAGTCACGCTCGAGACGGTTGGCAGTACATACTAGTTCTTGATTATGATTACCGCTGATCTCCGGTCTAATGTTTACAATCGACATATTTTCACAGTGCTACGGACTCCGTTAACCAGTGCATCAAACCAAAGTGTCCAAAGACTGCTAAAAAATTAATTATTTATTTATTTATCAAATTATTTATTAACCAGTAATAGAAAATTTTGTAAGTGTTACAAATATATAAAGTGCAATATAGAAAAGTAGTGCAATAACGGATTTCGTGCAAGCCAAGCGGTCATAAATAGCAAACGTAGATTTTTACGAGGCTCGATGGCGCGGTGACAAAGTGGCCTACATGCCGGTGGCGCTGGGCTCGCTCGGCGGCGAGGGCGAGTACGGCCACCATCTCTCGCCGCATCCTCCACACCCTCACCTGCAGTACCACGAGTATGCGCCGCCGCCGCCGCCGCTCTACCACCCAATTCCGGACCCGTACTTTAGGTAATCTTGTAATTCTAATGAGCGCTTTTTTAAGAAAAAAAACCGCGTTCCGAATCAGGCTTACAGCGTGCTGACGCCCGGTCCGATTCATGCTTACAACGCTCACTGTTACCGATGTCGGTAACCTCAACACTGCACCATAGGATGATTCGCCAAGCAGGAACAGAATGAAACACTTTCTTCTTATATGCCCATATATTGTGGTTATAACGAATTGGGCCGTGCGAGCTTACAACATTTCCTACGATCACACGTCCCTAAGGTAACATTTTGTACGATAGCAAATATCCACTAATACAAAAACTTACATTTTCTACTTAACTTAGGTAGTTTACAAAACTCAAATCATTACTACCCTACGTTACCATAAATTGTTAGCGGTGGTGGGGATAGCAAACCCCCACTCCTGGCTCTTTACGAGATTACTTACCTAATTTATTATTTGGCTACCTTTCAATACGAGGTTTAGGTATTTAGGTTTCTCATTACCTTTATCAGAGACCTATACAAGAGGCCTTTATTTATATAATCTTACCTCTTAGTACCATATCAAAACCTTTAGGGCTTATAGGACAAAGGTTGGCGTATGACCTAGACACATTTCAGGTCGAAACTACCACCTCCTAGACCTATATTACCTAGCCCATTACCTCAAAACCTTTACCAGGTAGTATAAGTAAAAACACAAGCATTCATATCATTTAATCCATAGGATACCTAAATGCCTAAACAATACCTATTTGAATTACTAAAACTTAAATATTTCACAAACTATAAAACTTACAGCTACGCTAAATATCTCATTTTACAGAACTTTTTATATGCAACAATTTAAAACCAAATAGAACGTTACATATTAATAAACTTCAAAGTAATTAAAAACACAAACTAAATGACTCAATCAGTTATAACAAGCTACTGTTTACAAATCAAAGTACTTACATGAAATAATCACAAACACAGATTCTATCACTAGTAACGCACTTAGCGGTCCATTAAACAGTCTTTTTGCTATACACATTTTAATCACTTTTTTCACTAGTTTCACGCGATTGAAGCTGTCCGTAACAGTCTCCCCCCGGTGCAGCACTCGCGGCACCTTCTTCTTCAGTAGGGAGGACAGCCAATCTCGCTGTCGGGCGACGAAAAACTCCTCCTCTTGTCTTGACATCAGCGTTGCGAATCTCGCCGTCTGGTCCCGGATACACCACCGTCACGACGCCTCGCGGCCACACATTGCGAGGCAGGCTGGAGTCGACGATGATGACGACGTCACCGGGCTTAAGTGAGCGGCCCGTGACGTCACGCGCACCCCCGCGCGGAATGAGCTCGGGCAGGTACTCGCGCACCCAGCGGCGCCAGTACTCGTCGGCCAGCGCCTGCGCAGCACGCCATGCCTTGCGCGAAGCTGGCTCGCACGGCCCAGTGAGTGGCAGGCCGCGCGAACCCCCCAACAGAAAGTGATTTGGGGTGAGCGCCTCTGGATCTTCTTCGCTGACTGGTACGTGGGTTAGCGGGCGAGCGTTTATGGTGTGCTCTACCTCCGCCAACAGCGTAGCTAGTACCTCTTCTCGCGGCGACTTCTCGTTCAGTGTGACTCGTAGCGCGCTTTTGACCGAGCGCACGAGCCTCTCCCACGCGCCTCCCTGATGTGGCGCGCCCGGAGCGATGTAGCGCCACTCCATACGCTCCGTTAGTGCGTAATCACGTAGCGCCGGTTCCCATTCTTCTACCGCACGACGCAACTCTACGTCGGCGCCTCTGAAGTTTGTTGCATTATCTGAGTACATCACGCGCGGCCACCCGCGGCGCGCGCCCATTCTTCTTAGAGCCATGATTGCCGAGTCTGTGGATAGCGACGCCACCAATTCTATATGTATCGCTCTCGTCGTGAGACACGTAAATAGTGCGCCCCACCGTTTTTCGTGCCGCCGTCCCACCGTCACCGTTAGAGGTCCAAAATAGTCGGCCCCGCAGTATGTGAAGGCCCTCGTGAATGGCTGTAATCTTGCCTTAGGTAAATCTCCGTGCACTGGAACCACAGGACGTGCCTTTCGTACGCGACAAAACACGCATTTGCTAGCGACTGTACGTATCGTCGGTCTCAGTCGTAGTATCCAGTATTTGGCTCTGACGTCATTCACAACGCGCTCATTGTGTGCGTGGTGGGCGCGACGGTGCTCACGATATAGTAGCAACCGCGCATACGGGTGCCTGCCGTCCAGTACTACGGGGTGAGTAGCGGGGGCAGACACACCCGCTGCCCCTATTCGTCCCCTGGCACGCAGCACACCTTGTTCGTCCAAATACGGATCTAGCTTTCGTAGCCGGCTTCCTGCTCTGAGGTTTCGCTTTGCGGTGATGCGTTCTATCTCTTCAGCGAAACATTGGCGCTGCGAAGCTCGTTGCAGTCTCATCTCAGCCTCTTCTAAAAGCTCTACATTCATCGTAGCGGCACGGTCACGACACTTGCGTACGAATAGTAATACTCTCGCCATCGCTCTCACCAAGCGTTCATATGAGGAAAAACGCTCGGCTCGGGGCACACTATCGTTTGCTTCTCCCATTGTCGTGAGCACTATCTCTACCGTGTCCTCTTCCGTTACGATATCACACGTGGGCCATAAAGCCTCATCTTCATATAAAAATTTGGGTCCTTTAAACCATCTGTCATTACACGTCTTCATCTCTACATAAGGGCGCGTTGCGTCGTCCGCCACATTCAGCGCTGTCGGAACCCATCTCCATTGGCTAGCGTCCGTAGTCTCGGCTATCTCTCCTAAGCGGTGCGCTACGTATGGTGAGTAACGCACGCTATCATTCCGTATCCAATGCCACACGGTACGCGAATCCGTCCAATATACAGTTTTCTCGGGTTCCCAGCCTTGCTGTCTCTTGATAGAGCTTGCCAGACGCGTCCCAATCAGAGCCGCTTGTAATTCGAGTCTTGGTACGCTAAGATGTTTCATTGGCGCTACCCGTGCTTTAGCGGCCGCTAATGTCACTTCTATTTCACCATTTTCATTCTTGACGCGCCAGTAAGCCGCGGTCGCGTAAGCAACTTCACTTGCATCACAAAATATATGTAGTTCTCGGCTCGGCTCTCCCCCCGTTTGAGCGTAGAGGCGCGGTAATCTTAGTGTTCGTAGCTTTTCTATGTCTCTAAGCCATTGGATTATCTCTTCGGCCTCCGGCCCTGGTAAAGCCTCGTCCCACTCTACGTTTAGTTTCCAAATGTTTTGTAATACAATCTTCGCTCGAATGGTGTAGTAGCTTAGTAAGCCCAACGGATCGAAAACCGACATCACGGCGCTTAGCGCTTCTCTCTTTGTCGGCGGCCTCGCTAACGTCTTTACTTCAGCCGGTACCCTCGCAAGCGTCGTGTTGAACCCCAGTGTGTCGGTCACCGCATCCCATAGTAACCCCAGCGTGCGACCACAATCGTCTAGGTTGGACCCCAGTTGCTTGGGCGATGACGTAGCACGGCTCTCTAATGGCAGCTCAGCTAAGACTCTAGCTTCGTTTGAGTTGAAGCCTGTCAGCTTGAATCCTGCTCGCCTGTGCACTTCAATCACTTGTTTCATCGTAGTAATTGCCCGTTCCTTATCATCAAAACTGTCCACCCAGTCGTCCATATAATGATTGCTAGTTATCGCTTGACATGCTAGCGGGTACTCGTCGGCGCTCTCTCTCGCGTTCCAGTCACGCACACTATGTGCTAAGAATGGCGAACTCTTTGCCCCAAATATCATCGACGTCATTTTATATTTTCGTGGCGGTCCATCTCTATCGCCGCCTCTCCATAGAAACATCTGTGCCGGTTGGTCTATAGGTGCGATTTTCACTTGTAAAAACATCTCTTGAATGTCGGCTGTTATTGCTATCCTTTTCTCACGGAACCGCAAAAGCAACCCATTTAAATCTTGTAATAAATCGGGCCCCTCTAAAAGCTCATCATTGAGGCAAACATCATCGGCTTTTGCCGCCGCATCGAAAACCAATCTTAACTTCCCCGGCTTGTTCACGTTAGTAACCGCGAAGTGAGGCAGGTACCACGATCGTGGATCGTCTGTCTCTTTCCCACTGCACTGCTCCGCGTAGCCTTTCGTGAATAAATTTTCTATCTGTGCTGTATAAGCTTTTTCAAAGTCGCTTGACCGGTCCATCTTGCGTTCTATAGACTTCAAGCGTTTTACAGCGTTATAATAACTGGGTGGTAGCGTGACGTCGTCTCTCTTCCACGGTAGTCGTACTTCGCACTGGCCGCCGACTCGTTTAATACTCTCATTGAACGCTTTAATCGCTCTCACTTCCATTGGGTTTTCGCGTTCCCTCCTAGCGATACCGAGTGCGTCTATTTCAAAGTAACGTTTCACCATGTCGTGCAATTCAACCTCGGGTGCGATGAGCTCCGTCTTGTATACGTTAGACGCGCCCTCTAGCGCCGTAATTCGAGGCGCCGTTCCATGTATGACCCACCCTAGCTTCGTAAGCGACGCTACCGGTTGTCTCTGATTGCCCATTAACAACTTTCGTGACACAATCAAATGCCAATTATCGGCCCCGATCAGTAAACGTGGTTTCACTCTGTCATAACACACGTCACTAGCCGTTAATTTTCTTAAGTGTGCGTACTGTAAGCAATCTTCACTAACTGTTTGATGATTGAGCGTCAAACTTGTCATCGTTTTGGCGCGAACATGATGGGTGCTTTCATCTCTTGCTACTAACACTAGGCTTACGTCTTCACTGTTCGCTACGCTCCCTTGCGCGTTTATACTACATATACGCAAGTCGCTTACAGGCCCTTTCGCACCTATTTCGTCCGCCAGGACTTGATCAATGATCGTTATTGTCGATCCCTCGTCCAGCAGCGCATATGTCTGTACGGCGCCGCCGGGTCCCTTAACTGTCACTGGACACACCTTTAACATGACATTCGCCGCGACGTTGGCCCTATTAATCGTGGCGATCGTCTCAGTCTGCGACTCTCGCACCAACGTCTCTTCATTACTGGCGGCACGGTCCTTATGCAACGTAGCGTGGTGACGCGCATTACAGTTGTTCACCCCGCATAGTTTGTGTGTACAGCGGAACCTCCGGTGCTTATTGTTTACACACCGAAAGCACACTCCATTATTTCTTGCCCACTGCCATCTTTCATCTACCGTCATGGCTTTGTATTTGTTACAGTGGGGTACTTCATGATCGTTTCCACATAGTAAACACGGCGCTGGCGGCGTCTCTTTCTGGCCCAAAGTGTATATTCTTGCTACATTTTTCTTTTTATCGGTGCGTTTCTCGCTACGGTTTTTTACAGCGACGTTTTCTCTTTGCTGTGACGTAGTCGGTACGTATGCAAAACGCAGCGCGCAGTCGGCCTCTTTCATAAGGAATCGAGATAAAATAATTATTTCAGGCTCGCTCGATTCATTCTTTTCGGCGTAGGCGACCCAGTTCGATAACAAATGTGGGCTGAGTTTCTTGACTACTTCTCGAACCAATAGCGGATTTCGTAAGTACCCTCGGTCATCAACCGCTTGAATAACGCAAACTATATTTTGCAATTTCACAGCGAGGGTATTTAATTCTGTAGCACTCGTACCGGAACGCGGTAAACTTTTCATATCTTCGAGCGCTCTGTCTATAAGCACTTCGGGGCGGCCGTAGCATTGTTCTAGTGTGGTCATAATACGATCGGGGTCGGTCGCACTCCATAATAGCGCCGACACACTCTCTCTCGCCTCCCCTTTTAAGCTCACGCGTAATCTGGCTAGATTTTCCTCTGCAGTGAACTTATATAATCGTGTGGAATCACGCACTGCGGCCTTGAATAACAACCATTCCGTCGGTGAGCCACTAAACACGGGCAGCTCTTGCGCGTACCGCGGCATCGGTCGTCTAGTTAGAACCCTGTCCAATGTTTCAGCGAGGTTTTCCACCCCGTAGCCCTTTTTCGTATCGATTACGGGCCTCGCGTCAGCCTCCATTGGATTTATACTAAACGTTCGGTTTCTATCTGTTTCTAAGGCGCGCGCCTCATTGCGCTTCATATCCCTGTCTCTGTCTTGCACGATAGCGGGAGCGATATCTCTGTCTCTTTCTTGTGAAACGACGGGAACGATATCTCTGTCTTTCTCTAAATTTTCGTCTACCCGACACCGAGGATCGGCTGTGGTATCCAACCATTCTTTCAGCCTCTCTGGGACGCTCTCGGCGGGTAAGCTCGCACGGGTTTCTTCTTCCATAATAGTATCCATTTCAACTTGTAACCTTTGTTGAATTAATTCACGTTCTAATTCCATTTCTCGTCTCTTAATCTCGGCCAACTGTTCCGCGGCCCGAAGTTGCGCCTGCCGGACGCGCGCCGCTACACTCGACGAACACACTGACGGCGGGTTACGTCTCAAAGCCCCAGTGTCGGTGGCGGCGGCGGCGGCGGCGTTGCCATCGTCAACTTCCTTGGTGGGCGGCGGCGGTAACGATCTCTCTGTACCACTTTCTGTGGCCTCTTGCATCGCGACTGTAGTCAATAACGGTGGTGGTGGCGGTGGCTGTGGCGCGATCGTCGACGGTGACGCCGGTGGCTCATCATATGTGATTGCCTCCCTCTTCTTCCCTCCAGATTGGCTTCTCGTGACTGGCATCTTTTTCTTTCTTGATGTCTACTCCTAACAATCTCGCCCGGGCACACTAGCGAGGGGAGCCCAGGTGAGGATGGAGGTTGTAGCAGGAGTGGAAGGGAGGAACTACCCGGCAGAGGGGGTGTGCAACTCCGAGGTGCTCGGCTACCGGGAGGAACGCCCGGCAGCGTCAGCAGTGCCTACAGACCGGCCCTCAGTGCGACACAACCCTTACCGGCGTAGCCGGACAATTTCAGCTGCCTTGAAAAAGGCGGCTGGCAGCCGTGTCCGTCAGACTGCACCGCCTTGAATGGCGTTACTCACACTAACCACACTTGGCACCGTTAGGGTGTGGCAGTGTGAGCCGCGGTCCACCCGCGTAGTGAAACTAGTTACTGTGATTCTTCTTTCTTCAGTGAACGTATTATGTTTACTGTGATGCTTCTTTTCTTCAGTCTTCAGTGAACGTATTATGTTTACTGTGATGCTTCTTTTCTTCAATAATCGTTGGACGTATATATGTTAATGTGATGCTTCGCTTCTTTCTTCTCGCTTGACGCGCAGAATCTTCTTATCCGCTGCTCTGAAGGACCACGCAGTACTGTTACCGATGTCGGTAACCTCAACACTGCACCATAGGATGATTCGCCAAGCAGGAACAGAATGAAACACTTTCTTCTTATATGCCCATATATTGTGGTTATAACGAATTGGGCCGTGCGAGCTTACAACATTTCCTACTTTTTTTTTTTTTTTTTTTTTTTTTTTTTTTTTTTTTTTTTTTTTTTTTGGGGCTCTCCACCTTAGGGGCTTTGAGCCACCCTCCCCCACGGGGGGGAAGGAGGCGGGAAATCCTCATTGGATACCACCTAGCCGGTTGCTACCGGACTAATCTGGTTATGTCAGACTCGTACTGACTAAAAACCGCCTTAATCTGGTTACGTGACCGGAAAGTCAACGAACCTTCATCCGGAAGCGACTGCCCTCCCTCAGGGGAGAGGACAGCGCAGACGTCACATTTCACCTAGGTGATTGTGCGTCGAGAGACGAGTAACAATTAAGCTGACTCCCTGAGGGGGATCGATCAGCCAGAGAGGGCGGGGGGTGACCTGAAGGGTCGGGCTTGATGGGTTTAATCGTCCTCCATCGCCTCCAGGAGGAGGTTCAGGTCAGACGAAAGCTTGTTGGGAGGGTCCGTTAGGACCGATTTAGGTCGGCGGGAAAACGGGGCGGAGGAGGTAGGCGGGTCATAGACCGCTGCGGAACGGATAAGGGGGTTAGGATGGTCTCCTGCTGCTTTAAAAAAGCGTTCAGAGGCCTTACAGGTCCATTGCTGGAGGGTGGGAAGGTCTAGGTCCCTATGCAAGTCCGCATTGCGAACGTAGTAAGGAGCGTTTGCCGCTCTGCGGCAGAAAATATTTTGGACTACTTGTAATTTATTAAGTGTATTTGGGGCGGCGTGAGCGAATACGGCAGAGGCGTATGTCATCACCGGTCGTATGCAAACCTTGTAGAGTGTTCGCTTGTTTCGGAGGGACATTTTACTATGGCGACCTAACATGGAGTTAAGTCGGTGAAGATAGAGACGGGCATTACGGGTCACTCTTTTGACGTGAGGCTCGAAAGTGAGTCTCTGGTCCAGAGTGACGCCGAGATATTTGGCAGACTTCTGCCAGGGGATGGATTTTCCTAACATAGTGGGAGGGTGGTGATTGGGGGGCATGATATGGCGCTTAGTATCGAAGAAAACTGCAGCGGATTTCTCCGGGTTTACTTCGATACGCCATTTACGAAACCATTGGCCTAACTTATTGATAGAGGACTGTAGCCTCGGAAGGATTAAGTTGACGCTTTGGCCTTTGCGATAAAGAGCCGTGTCGTCAGCAAAAAGGGATAGTTGAACGCCGTCGTTCGGAATGGGTATGTCATTGGTGTAGACTATGTACAGCAGGGGAGCGAGGACTGAGCCTTGAGGCACACCTGCTGTAATAGGGCGGGGGGAGGAGAGGGTACCTTCGTGTTTGAAACGGAAGGTACGGTGATGAAGGAAAGATGCCACTAACCGGACCAAACGCAAGGACAGATTTAGTCTGTGTAACTTGACGATTAGACCGGTGTGCCAAACCTTGTCAAAAGCTTTGGCGACATCGAAAAAGACTGCTACTGTTTTATGTCTTTTAGGATAGAAACCGCTGGAGATAAACTCGACTATGCGGTGAACCTGTTGGGGACATGAGTGCTTTGGCCTAAAGCCGAATTGGTGGGGGATGATCAAGTTTTCCCCGAAGAGGTGCTCTCTCATACGAGCGAGTACGCACCTCTCGAGGAGCTTGCCTAACGCCTTGAGGAGGCTAATGGGACGGTGACTGGTGGGGAGATTCGGGGGTTTACCCGGTTTAGGAATGCCAATTACGATAGCATCTTTCCAGGCGGCTGGAAAGTAGCAATGATCGAAACAGGCGTTGAAAATGAGTGTGAGATAGGTTAGCACTTGGATGGGAAAGTGCTTAAGGGCCATGTTAGAGATACCGTCGGCACCGGGCGCCTTTTTGGGTCTGAGATCTTTAATAAGAAGTCCGAGTTCGTCAGTCGAAACTGTCATACGGTCAGTATCGGAAGGCAGAGGTATGGAGTTAAAGGTGTTGAACTCCTCGTCTACCTTCCTTATGTGGGAGGGGTCGCACTCTTGGGTGCTAACAGAGCATTGGGCAGCAATACTGTCTGCGAAACATTCCGCCTTCTCATCGTCTTCGAAGGCTGTAGAGCCATCGGGACGGAGAAGGGGGGGGACATGGGTGATAGCATCACTACGGAGAGACCTAGCCACTTGGTAGTAGGCTTGGTGAGAGGGAGTGATATCGGCCATGAGATCGGCAAAACTATCGTTCCTAAACTCTGCGAGTTTGGTGGTGTAAGTTTTTTGGAGTTGGTTGGCTTTACGCCTAAACTCAGGGGTGGGGTACTTTGCCGCTCTCCGGAGAGCGGCGTTTTTGGCCCTTCTCAGGTTGCGCAGAGCCGGAGAGATGGCACTGTGGTTTTTCACAGGTACCTCTCTCGCGTTCTCAGCAACGGCTGATTGGACCAAAGTAGTGAGGGAGCTCACCGCACAGTCTATTTTATCCGTACTATCAAAATAGTCGGCTCCAATAGCGTACGGTGAGTTGTCAGCGTCCATAGCCGACGAAAGGGTGGATTTGACACCGTCCCAATTGGTGATAAATTTAGTGGGAGGGCGGGAGGGGTTTGGGCTTCCCATGATAAGGGAGACAGGGCGGTGGTCTGAACCGAGATCGTCGAGCGAGTCAATCGAGTTCAGAAGGAGGGAGACACCTTTCACTATGGCAAAGTCAAGTATGTCGGGGTCGTGGTCAGCATTAAAGGGATAATGAGTAGGGGCGTAAGGAGAGATGACATCTACGTCAAGAGCTTTGACTATTTCGAGAAGGCGGCGGCCGCCATTATTGGTTTTAAAGCACGTCCAATCCGTGTGCTTACTATTGAAATCTCCAAAGAGAATAACAGAGTCGCCTAAAGAAAAGAGCGATTCGAAATCACTTTTGACGGGGAGCGTGCATGACTGTATGTAGACGGAGGCTATGATAAGAGTGCGGTGACCCGTCATAGACAGTCTACATATAGTGGCCTCCATATTCGCGAGTGGTGGAGTAGGAATACTAGAGCAATGAATTGATCTCTTGAAGTAGATGGCAGTACCTCCTGAGGCGTCCTTAGTGGACGAATGGTTGGGGAGATCGGCACGGTCATTGCGTACCATTGAGTATTTAGGAATCGTGAACCCTCTCCGGTCAGAGGGTTTGAGCCACGTTTCCTGAATAAGAAGGAGGTCAACATCTCTGTCGCGGACAAATTCCCTTAGTTCGGGTACTTTGTTGCGCAGAGAGTGGGCATTGAATGAAACAAGCGAGATACCCTTGGGTTTAATACGACCGGTGGTGAGAGCCACGTTCGTATTAGTGGGACCCGTTTGGGTAGTGGGAATAGAGGGCGTACTCATAATGAGCGAAGAAGTGATTCGTGCTCGCAGATAGCCACCAGTTTTTCCTGGGGAGTGCGAGCTTTACGGAGCTTACCCGCTAAAATGGAAATCTCCCCTAGGTTGATGCCACGAATTGCGTTTATTACAACGCTCATGTCATCGGCCAGGGAGGTCCCATTTTGCGGGAAGGGTGAAGGGACTGGGTTTGAGGCAGGAGCCTTTTTGGAAGATTGCGCCTTGGGCGGCGGAGTGGGAGGGCCCCAAGCCGGCTTGGGAGCCGGGGGAGCGGGAGCTTCTCTCGACTTGGGAGCGAGAGGGAAGTGATCGTTTGTACGGGGCGGAGGGCCTTTCGGTGTCTTCTTCTTATGAGAAGAGGACTTCTTATGAGAAGAAGACCCCGGGGCCTTCTTTTTAGAAGATTGGGGTCGCGGGGCGCGCGGGCAGCCCTTGTAATTGGCAGTATGACCGACCTGGCTACACAGCACACAAGCGGGAGGGTCAGGGGAGTCGCGAGTGCGGGAGCACTCTTTGGTGGAATGAGGAATAAGGCATTTTACGCACCTAGGGGGAGCTGAGCAGTTGGCTGCCGCATGCCCATAAAGTTGGCAGCGGTGGCACTGTCCCGGAGTGCCGCGCCTATGAGGAGGCTCTACTTTAATCTCGGAGAGACCGCAGACCTTGAGGTCCTTGGCCCGGAAGAGATCGCGCGCAGAGGGTTGATTAGTCAATATGACTAAAGCGAGAGGGAAGGCTTTCCCCTTTCGGCTGTACATTTTGTGTACAGACTCCGCGGGAAAGCCTTGGGAAACGAGATCCTTGTGGATGTCGTCGTTGGAAATGTCGTGGGGCATGTTGCGGAGGACCGCACGTACCTTACGCTCTTCAGGGAGGGCGTAGGTGTGATAAGCCACTTTGCGAGTGGTGAGAAGGCGCGTGAGATTTCTAAAATCGTCACGCGTGGGAGTTTGGACCTTAACGGCTACACCCACGTTTTTGGCGTGGGTGTAGTGCACCTTTTCGTTGGTGCAAAGGGTCGAGATTTCCGTCCACTTGCTTACGTCACGGACGAAAACAGGCGGAGGGAGAGTGACCTTAACATTTCCTACGATCACACGTCCCTAAGGTAACATTTTGTACGATAGCAAATATCCACTAATACAAAAACTTACATTTTCTACTTAACTTAGGTAGTTTACAAAACTAAAATCATTACTACCCTACGTTACCATAAATTGTTAGCGGTGGTGGGGATAGCAAACCCCCACTCCTGGCTCTTTACGAGATTACCTACCTAATTTATTATTTGGCTACCTTTCAATACGAGGTTTAGGTATTTAGGTTTCTCATTACCTTTATCAGAGACCTATACAAGAGGCCTTTATTTATATAATCTTACCTCTTAGTACCATATCAAAACCTTTAGGGCTTATAGGACAAAGGTTGGCGTATGACCTAGACACATTTCAGGTCGAAACTACCACCTCCTAGACCTATATTACCTAGCCCATTACCTCAAAACCTTTACCAGGTAGTATAAGTAAAAACACAAGCATTCATATCATTTAATCCATAGGATACCTAAATGCCTAAACAATACCTATTTGAATTACTAAAACTTAAATATTTCACAAACTATAAAACTTACAGCTACGCTAAATATCTCATTTTACAGAACTTTTTATATGCAACAATTTAAAACCAAATAGAACGTTACATATTAATAAACTTCAAAGTAATTAAAAACACAAACTAAATGACTCAATCAGTTATAACAAGCTACTGTTTACAAATCAAAGTACTTACATGAAATAATCACAAACACAGATTCTATCACTAGTAACGCACTTAGCGGTCCATTAAACAGTCTTTTTGCTATACACATTTTAATCACTTTTTTCACTAGTTTCACGCGATTGAAGCTGTCCGTAACACTCACGTAAGTTAATTTATGGTTATTATTTGTGATTTTTAGAAAAGATGGCTGAATTTATTGATCTGCGGGAGATTTGTGTAGTAGCAGTATTATTTTTTCGGACAAGACAGATAGATTTTTGGACATGTCATCTCAGGGTTGACAAGTTGACATTGACATTGACATCATACTATTGCACAACGCCATCTACTCATAGTTTTCTTTTTTTTATCTTTCATTGAAAACCGCTCATTAGCGTCGTAGCTAGAGGCTGACAAGGGGGGTCTTTGCTGACCCATAGCTAGAAAATAAGTCTAATAAGTTACGGCGCAAAATTCAAATCTTGCCAGGGGCGCTTATAATCTTGTAATTCTCATTAGTGTCGTTGCTAGAGGCTGGCAAGGGGGGGTCTTTGCTGACCCATAGCTAGAAAATAAGTCTAATAAGTTACGGCGCAAAATTCAAATCTTGCCAGGGGCGCTCATAGTCTTGTAATTCTAATTAGTGTCATAGCTAGAGGCTGGCAAAGGGGGTCTTTGCTGACCCATAGCTAGAAAATAAGTCTAATAGGTTACGGCGCAAAATTCAAATCTTGCCAAGGACGCTCATTATCCTAGAAATATGGCTTGGGACGCAAAATTAAAATATTACCAAGGGTGCTCATGATCCTAGAAATAAGTCTTGGGCGCAAAATTCAAATCTTGCCAGGGGCGCTTATGACCCTAGCTCCGACGCTGATTCTCATCACATGAAGTCAAAAAATGTACCTTTAAAAAGCGCTTATTCTTCAAATATCAAATAAAAATGCCACTTGTAAGAAAAACTGTTATTTTTTCAAGAGCGTAGGTTAGTATATCGAATTTTTAATAATCTTATCATATACAGAAATAATAATAATAATATTCTTTATTTCAAGGCAGGGCCCATTATTGTGTTAGTAACAATGAAATTAAATAAATTAGGCCAGAACAAAAACACTGGTTTAAAACCTACTACGACACTTCGTGTGACCAAAAAATCATAACACTCATTTTCATCAACACTAAAGCCGCCTGACAACAAAATACTGGGCACTAATAATATTCTCATTTATTATTTCCTTACCTGACCTACGTTCTGGTTCTGCACCCATTTTTTATTTAAATGGTACTTTATCAAGGGCGTAGATACATCCTCGTAGTTTGAATAAGTACAGAAAATCACAATTTCAGATCGTTTTTATTATCTTCTATCGCATTGATTCCGTTTAACTTAGGTACCTACTAAGTATCAATTAGATTAAATACTAAAATAATAAAAAGTAAATTCAGTCACTATGACGTGAATATTACAGATCACCCCACTATGTGAATACCAGCTAAGCTAATCCAGCTATAAGCTACTTGACCGAAAACCGCGACTAAACGAGGCTTAATTTTGACGTTTACGTCATAGTAGAACCAAAGAAAGTTCAAAAAGTTCATAGACAATTTTCTTTTTTCTACGAAAAATTGGAAAAAAGAAATCAAAATGTCAGTCAAACAAAGTGCGAAAGTCAAAATTCAAATGTTTCTATTTTATGATTTTTATTTTTAACTATAAAGTATTTAAATAAGTAGGTATTTCCCTGTGACGTGCGTGACTAAGGTGAAAGTGAAACAAAAACCCATGGCTAACGGGTAATTGAGGGGTATAAAAGCAAAGGCGAATATCTCCACTTTTCCTGATTTTGTAAAAAACGACAAAAAACAATATTTGTTAAGATAGTAATATTTTTTGCTATTATGTTTTGCTATTCAGTAGACTAGAGTTGAATGAATATAAAAAGCCAGTTTGAACTACATTCATTGCAGAAATTTATGAGTAAACACGGATAGAATTTTGGAGATTGCTATGTTTGATTCCATTAACCAACTTCGGCGGTTATTTTGGTCAGTGTCTTCAAAAAATAAAGCAGTTTTAAACGTAGGTACCTAAGTAACATTTGGAAAAATAATTTTGCATAACAATTTCTACAAAAAAGTTTTATACAATAATCGCAAACCCTTCTTTTAGCTTCAATGTCCTTTTCCACCTACTGTGGTTTCTGAGCATCTTTCTAGCTTGTTTTGGCGGCACAAGTAAATGCTGGAGCTAAACAGTTCCATTTTCATATTTATAAAACAATAAAAAAAACTTGAGTCCGTTTTTAATGTTCAACAGTTTGAACATGTCAAAACAAAAGTAACAATCTGCACTGGACATTGCGATCTTTGTTTCGATTGGTTGTTTTTAACCATAAATTTCTAGTGGATAAAGACGTATTTGCTTATGATTTTTAGACAGATCACAAGCTTTGAATCAGTGCTACTAGATGGCACTATTAGTCATATTCTTGACAAAAGTGGAGATAGTCACCTTTGTTTTTATAGCCCTCAATTCAAGTTTTTAATTTTAACAAGTTAATTTAGAAGTCTTTGGTTAATTTCCATGGTTGACTTAAACATTATATTGTAATTAAGTACTCATTAATACGTTGGCTACCATGAACCCATGAGCTTCACTGGATCAAAAGATATTTTTTTCAGGGTATGTATTGCTTTTGGAGAATTTTTATGAACCAGATACGAACTGAATGCTTTGGGCATCACCGGTGCGTTCAGTAAATTTATATAAGGCATTAGAGCAATACTGTAAGTGTAGGTAGTATGATGGGCAGCCAACGTGTTAAATTAGTACCAAGTAAGTACATAGTAGCCATAGAATAAATTGATTGATCAAATATGTGTTTGAAGATATTTTTCAAGTTCTTTAGAAAGATTTGTATTACCATTGACATAATAGGAAACATTACTGTCGAGAGAATTGAAAAATTCCTATTGGAAATTGACAAAATCAACGCTTCATAGTCCTCTGTTTCCTCCTCTTAAACTAGACCAATTGAATTATACTTTCTTTTATCAAAAAAACATTTTTTTGTTAAACGAGATGTCCCAGCGTTGCCCCAGTTTCATTTTATTTAATTACTTTCATAATAAAAAAATGCCAATTACATTTTATTTAGGTACTAGCGGCTGCCCGCGGTTTCACCCGCGTGGTTCCCGTTCCCGTGGGAATATCGGGATAAAAAGTATCCTATGTTTTAATCTAGGCTATCTACTATCTGTGTGCCAAATTTCAACCAAATCCATTCAGTAGTTTTTGCGTGATTGAGGAACAAACATCCAAACCCACAAACTTTCACATTTATAATATTAGTAGGATAGTAGGATATTATCAGTCAAGACTTGTTTTATAAATTTAGAAAAACAATAACAAAAACATTAAGTTGTTTTCTGGAGTATTTTGTGAAAAAAAAATGTAAGTAAATAATACTATCATGATAAAAAATTGTGATTTAAAAGCGTTTTAACATTAAAATCCCACTTTTTATTGTAGAAAATAATTATTAATCTGATTCTAGAGTAAAATACCTACTCTGACATACTACTTTGATTAAGACACGATAGACTTTCATTTTTTGAGAACGGTGAGGCAAATGACATAGGCGCGATGGGACATGTCCTTTTATAATTGTTGGAATACCTGTCACACTGTCTTCGCTTCCTAATCTACGAGATACAGGTATCTTGTGCCTAGTTTGTTGGATTGAGTGGCCAACTGATCGAGTGATTAGATTAGACAAAATCCATTGTTTGTTACCTTAACACCTATATTGTAAATTGTTTTTAGCTTAGAAACTAATTTATTTTTATTATCATTGACTGAGCAAGTGTGAAGTGTCTCTGCTTCAGCTTGGGCAAATATTTTTTTGTATGTCCTGCGGATGTCTGTCTGTCCATTTTTTCTCCTTTATAGGTCCCATTCTCAACCGATTCTCGTGAAATTTTGTGAGCAGTTTATCTAAACTGTTATTTATCTAATTATATAGAGAATTTCACAGTTGAGCCAGTTTTTCGATATTTATTAAAAAAAACATTTCGAAAAATTTTCAAAATTAGAAGCGCCATCTAGCTGCGAATATACTAAATACTTCATATACCAAACAGCACCTACCTACTATGCGCTTTGAAAAACTCATGGCGACATCTGTTATTTTTAACCAACTTACAATTTGAGTTACTTTTTAACGCAAAGTCGCTCACGGAGCTATTAATTGTTGTTATATTTATTGTGAAAAAACTGCGCAATGCATGCGTGCAAATTTTGACAGTGGCAATGCGAATTTTGCAAATTCATAGCATGGCCCATTTAAAAGTCAAACCGGTGCAACCAATTCATGCATTGATTTAGCTGGGCTCCAACACATGTGAGAGATGCTGACACTATAAAAACCGGTGTCCAAGCACTTGTTAAACCTCATTTATTCCCTGTTTAAACAAAGTAGGTATTTAATTTAATTTTTTCCTTGTTTTCAGGCGGCACGCGCCATACTTCGGCCAGCCAGACTACAGAGTATATGAACTCAATAAGCGGTTACAACAGAGGACAGAGGTATGTTACATTATATCATCACAATATCACCATTATAGTTACAGAGCTAGTGACAAAATACTGCAAGAGGTATCTCAAGGCCCATCATTCAATATGATATAAGTGTTTAGAGTGTACGTACATGAGTCAGCATACCTACTCGCAAGGCCAGCAAGTGGAACACCTGGCGTCAGTACGCTTTCAAGCGCTTTGAGCGACTGCTGACTGCCTGTGTTCCATGAATCTGTAGTCTGACTATTTTTTTCATAAATTATGCATAACAATTAAGCAGTATACGAATTTTCAGCCTTGAGAAAGCTCTTGTACCAACCTCGAAATTGTAACAACTTACGTGGCGTGCTGACTCGGTATGTTCCATGATAATGCGGTCTGACTACCTTCTCATTTTTGTTTTGTGTACTATTCTTTAGTATACTGCCAAATTTGAACTTGAGATAACTCTTGTCTTGAGCATGTCGAAATTTTACATACTTGAAAGCGTGCTGAAGCCAGGTGTTCCACAGGGAACCACGAAAACGCTTTTACTATGGGTAGTAAAAGTTGATCATCAACGTGGTCTGAACACCCCTTTTTAGATATACCTTAAAAATAACAGGGTATATCGAATATTTAATTGGTACCTATGGCTAATATTATGTGAACACTTTTTGCAGGACTCAGATAACCTATGGTGGGATGCGTTCGCGACAGAATTCTTTGAGGATGACGCGACGCTCACACTCACATTTTGTTTAGAAGACGGGCCCAAAAGATACAGTAAGTACATACTTTACATACACTTTTAAGAGCTAAGGGTCCATTCACAAATAATTATTTGCCAAAGCTTTTGAGGAGCTCGGTGGCGCAGTTTAGTGCCTGGCCCGGCGATCACAGAGGTTAAGCAACTTTCGCAAGAGTCGGTCACGGGATGGGTGACCAAAAATTATTATCTCGAGCTCCTCCGTACTTCGGGAGGCACGTTAAGCCGTTGGTCCCGGCTGCATTTGCAGTCGTTAACACCCACCAATCCGCATTGGGCCCGCGTGGGTTATGGCCCATCCTCCTTATCCATCCATAAGGAGGGCCTGTGCCCCAGCAGTAGGGACAATAAAAATGGCTGAGAGTCAAAGCTTTTCAAATCCAAATCTATTCCGCATGGTAGTTTTACTTCTACTAACCCATATGGGGGTTAGGAATTTCTCCAACACTCATTAAAGGGTTTTTTTTTACTATTCAGAAATATATTAACCTTTACAATGTGTTACAAAAATACCCCTAATGCCGAATATGGTAGATAGGGACCATCAAACTGAACAACTTTTACTATGGGACCAACTCTGAAATCTCGAAAAAATCATCTGTTTCATTTTATTAATAACGAAAATACCAAAATGTATGAAACTGCTGATTTTTAGGGTTCCGTACCCAAAGGGTAAAAACGGGACCCTATTACTAAGACTCCGCTGTCCGTCTGTCTGTCTGTCTGTCACCAGGCTGTATCTCATGAACCGTGATAGCTAGAAAGTTGAAATTTTCACAGATGATGTATTTCTGTTGCCGCTATAACAACAAATACTAAAAACAGAATAAAATAAATTTATAAGGGGTGCTCCCACTCAACAAACGTGACTTTTTTTGCCGTTTTTTGCTCGATATTAATAACGATAACAGGTAGACAGTTGAAATTTTCACAGATGATGTATTTTTATTACCGCTATAACAACAAATACTAAAACAGAATAAAATCAATATTTGAGAGGGACTCCCATACAACAAACGTATTTTTTTGCCGTTTTTTGGTACGGAACCCTTCGTGCGCGAGACCGACTCGCACTTGGCCGGTTTTTATTTTTCACGTTTTCAGAGTTGGCCCCATAGTAAAATTTGTTGTTTGATGGTCCCTCCTATCTACCATATTCGGCATTAGGGGTATTTTTGTAACACATTGTATTTCTCTCTTTTCAATACTTGCTAATTGATCTTCCGTCTCATTTCCAGCGATAGGAAGGACACTCATACCGCGCTACTTCCGCAGTATATATGAGGGTGGGGTATCAGAGTTATATTACACAATGCGACAGCCTAAAGAATCGTTCCACAACACAAGTATAACGCTAGACTGCGACCACTGTACGATGGTCACGCACCACGGGAAACCGATGTTTACTAAAGTAAGTACTTTTTCGTTGTCCCCCACTTTTTCCAGCTTTTTCCTGTTTTTCCCTACTTTTACCGGCCTTTTTTCGTTGTCCCTCACTTTTGCAGGCCTTTTTTCGTTGTCCCCCACTTTTGCCGGCCTTTTCCCGTTGTTCCCCACTGGGGGATATCGGGAAAAAAGTATGGAAAAATAATCTGTTTTTCGTAGTCCCTCAGTGGAGGACAAAAGTGGAATAGGCTATTCTGGGGGTTATCAGAAAAAAAGTATGGAAAAAATAACTTCTTTGCCGATATTACCCAGTGGGGGAGAATAAGAATAGGTCGGTATGAAGGCATCGTTCCACAACACAAGTATAACGCTTGACTGTGAGTACTGTGACCAATGTACGATGGTCACGCACCACGGGAAACCGATATTTACTAAAGTAAGTACTTATTTTTAAGGGCTATTCCCGTTGTCCCCTACTTTTGTTTCCCACTATCCCCCAGTGGGGAAAAAAGTATAGAAAAAAATAAAACTTTTTCCCGATATACCCCAGTAAGGGTCAAAAGTGGGGAACGACGGGAATAGGCTGGTATGAAGAAATCGTTCCATAACACAATATATATCTCCGAGGATTTTGGGAGGATCGAGATGGGAATAGTACCAAAAGTTGAGGAATTTATCGAATTACGTGTGAACGTTGAATTTTGAAAATCTACTGGTAACTTTTTTTGGAATTCTGTTTGTTTATGAAATTGTAAATATTTCGAAAAAAACCGACTTAAGAAATAATTAAATAAAAGGTCCTGGGGTATTAGTTTAGCTACAAAATGGCGAAAAAATTTTGAGAATCGGTTGGGTGGTCCCTTTAGATTTGGAATTGTAGAAAAACGGGTGTTTCCGTACATAAAAAGTGATGTAGCTTCTATGACTATTGACCGATCGTCATGGTGTTAAAAGAAGCAGAATCACACGAGAAATGCATTCGGAAAATCGGTTAGTAATATTTCGGCCGCGTCGAGGCTTTTTTAATTCGGCTTTGCCTCGTGTCACAATCCTAAAAATAAATAGGCACTACCTAGGTAACTTTAAAAATGTAATAGGATTTTGCATTTGATTTGATTTTGGTTTTTCGTAAATTTTTGTATTCATTTTCAATGCTCCGATTCTTGTGGGGACTGCAAAATCTGTGTTTTTTTTATTGTCAGCTAAAAGACGTCGTAATGTGTGGTAGGGTGAAAGGTATAACGATTATTTAAATCGTCAATGCTATTATGCGAGTTTATTTGAATAATAAGCCAACAGGAGTATCTGTTTTGAAGATATTTGGTCATGAAAAGTAGCAAAATGTAAGTTTGTATCTAAATGGGAAATTTTCCCGATATCTAACTATCGATTTCGGCTATATTACTAAATAAATTTCAAGTTTTGAATGTTCATTCGACGCAGAATTTAATTTTCTTTAATATTGTATACTATAAAATTTTCCGTCCGATGCACTGTTTTTGGGTTAGAAGCAAAAACCTGAAAAAAGTGCGAAAATTTCGCGGTTTTTTGGGTTACAAAAGTCATGCACACCTCCTGGAACGGTGCAAACTCGGATTATACGTATTTAAGACCAACTGAAGCTAATTAAACTATTTCCAGCTTACTGGGAATTAATTCCTCAAAACGCATTTTTTTATCTGATTTTATTAACCTATAAAGGATATTTTCATTTTCATAAACCACAAAAACCGTTCCGTTGCAGGTATGCACAGAAGGGCGGTTAATCCTGGAGTTCACATTCGACGACCTGATGCGGATCAAATCGTGGCACATGGCCGTGCGCGCCCACCGCGAGCTGATCCCCCGTCAGGCCGTCCACCCCCCGGACCACGCGGCTCTGGACCAGCTGGCCAAGAACATCACGCGCCAGGGCATCACCAACTCCACGCTCAACTACCTCAGGGTGAGTGCTCCTGTTAGTTATAGTAGCCTGGTACTTCGTTCTAGTTTACAATCATTAACTTGTGAAATATCTGCTGCCTTTGTCACTAACATCGTCATAATCACCTAAATACAGTGCCAGCATCACTAATTCCACGCTCAACTACCTTCAGGGTGAATAATCCTCATTAGTTATGGCAGCCTAGTACCCACGCCGAAATCATCAAGCAGTCTGACGTGATTAATCACAGGGTGTTTGTACTCTTCGTAGGTTATGGTAGCCTAGTACCTACTTAGTTTTAGAGTTCAGTTGAACCATGAACGTGACAAAAACCAAGTTCTTGGTCGCTTCCAGAAACAGACCTAAATCCTAGAATTAAAGTGGCAGGTCTGATCTTGAGCGAATTCGGCAATATAAATCTCAGTGCTTGGTTAAATGACGAATGGGACAGTGATCAAGAAATCCGTACCCGGATTGAAATCGCCCGAGCTACCTTCAAGAAGTTTTATGTAGTAAACTTTGTACATAGCTACAGAGTAAGGATACTCCATTGTTATGTGTGGTCAGTGGTGTTGTACGGTAGCGTGGCTTCGACCCTGAAAGTTGACACCCAGAAGCGTCTCGAAGCTTTTGAAATGTGGTTCTATGCTAATGCTATGCATTAGCTGGATACAAAATGTCTCAAATGAGAAGGAAGACCCGGGAATCGTTGCGAACCATCAGGTTCTCGCTCCAGACTTTCTATCGGCCAATAATTCGGTCGGGTTTAATCAGTATGGTATGCAAGTGTGCACGTTGCAACGATTTGCAATTTCCGGTCTGGACGATTCTTCATATTAAAAATAGTCCGACCCAACTATCGACCGATAGAAAATCTGTAGTTTGTGGGGACTCTCAAACGCAGAAAGCTTAGTTGGGTACCTATCTTGGACACGTCTTAAGACATGAGAGATACCAGCTAATTCACCACATAATGATGGGGAAAGTACTGAGAAAGTGACGCGTTGGCAGATGTAAAAAGTCTTGGTTGCAGAACATCCGAGAGTGGACGAAGGTTCACAGCGTTGAACAACTAGTCTGCTTGGCGCAAATCACGGCGAAATTCGCTGTGCTGACGGTGAACCTCCAGTAGTTTAGAACTACAATAAGAAGAATATTGAGGGCTATGAATCACTCGTATCGCTCAGTATTCATTTACGGCCCTCGCTTTAAATCCGTCCTTTATTCACTAAGCGGCCGCTTGCGACTTCGTCTACGTGGAATATTTTTTGCTATTCCTCAGGAACATTACTTCTTTTCGGGATGAATGATACCCTATATTCTTTTCTGTAACCTTGACAACGTGTATGCAAAATTTCATGATGATCGGTTCAGTAGTTAAGACGTGAAGGCGTAACAAACAAACAAATAAACAAACGGACTTTCGCAACTTAGTAAGGACTAGCGACTCGCCCTCGCTTCGTTTCAGTGTAGTGTGGAATTTGACACCATGTATTATACATATAAACCTTATATTTGTATCACTCTATCTATTAAAAAAAACCGCATCAAAATCTATTGCGTAGTTTTCAAGATCTAAGCATACATAGGGACAGATAGCGGGAAGCGATTTTGTTTTATACTATACTCGCGAACATAAATATGGAATCACAGGCCTATTTTCATACAAACGAGGTAATTTTGAAGCCTTGGTTCTCCACCAGGGATTGATCGAGCTCTGATCTGATGATGGCCATCCAGGGAGTGGATGGAGGAGATCCAGCTCACTATACACACCCAACTGATCTGATCAGCATTCTAAGAGCTGCAAGGATCAGAGTTCTAAGTTTCAGGATTTCCATACATTTTGATGAAATTTACATGGTTTTATTAATATCAAAATAGCTCTTAGAATGCTGATCAGATCAGTTGGGTGTGTATAGTGATATGGATCTCCCCATTCACTTCCTGGATGGTCATCATTAGATCACAGCTAGGTCAATCCCTGGTGGAGAATCAAAGTTTCCTCGTTTGTATGAAAATAGGCTTGTGATTCCATATTTTTGCTGGCGAGTGTATGTAGTGATGCATAATATTCTATTGTTCACCTATCTGACGATTGACCCTAACGACAGTTGCTTATCTGAACTTCCTTGTTATTGAATACCATAATTAAAACGGCTTTTCATTACTTCCAGTTATGCGTGATCCTAGAACCAATGCAAGAGTTAATGTCGCGGCACAAGGCGTACGCGCTGTCGCCGCGCGACTGCCTCAAGACCACGCTGTTCCAGAAGTGGCAGCGCATGGTGGCGCCCCCTGGTGAGTCATCATTATAATATTTATTTATTTCCAGTACAAATTACAAAGCACAGTACAATCATTTCAAGTAAGTAGTGTCCCCCCTGCATCTTCAAATCAGCGGCAGAATTCATATTTGTGTCGTGCGTGTAATAGCTTTAACTCGGCAACGCGTCAGGCAGACTTGGATCTTTTTGCGACAAGTGAAGCTTCGATCAAGCATATTATGAGTCTCAGTTTCTTCAATGCGACCTAATTGTATAATCGTAAGATAATTACTAGTGCTCGTTAAATGTATTTTGTCATAAGACAATTATAGGTCACTAGCTTTTGCCCGCAACTTCGTTCGCGTGATTAAGGTAGATGTGCATTTATTTTGAAAGTCACGGATTACCAATAGACCTAGGTATTTATCAGTAGACCTAATTTCACACATTTAAATTTTGCCATAAAAAAATATGCACAAACCGGAACACTCTGTAGCACCCTGTATATAGGGATTTTCCAAAACCCTTTCTTAGTGCTCACCTACACCATGAAAGGTATCTATCTACCCTCCAAAAATGGTGTCTCTATCTTCAATCCTATACAAATTCCCATACAAACGGGAACACCCTGTAGCACCCTGTATAACGGGAATTTTCCAAAACCCTTTCTTAGTGCTCACCCACACCATGAAATGTACCTACCCTCCAAAAATGGTGTCTCTACCTTCAACCCTATACAAATTATCATACAAGCTTGAACAACCTGTAGCACTCTGTATAACGGGAATTTTCTAAAATCCTTTCTTCGTGCTCATCTACATCATGAAAGGTATCTACCCTCCAAAAATGGTGTCTCTACCTTCAGCCGTTAGGGCTCTACACCTATCCCAACAATCAATCAATTTAGAGTTTTATATATATAGATTAAGTTATATATATTATAGTAGATGTTGGTCGTCCGAAATTAAATAAATAAATAAAAGTAGGCGAATTTTACATATTCTGATCATCTGTGTCTGAACTAGGTCGAAGAAACTGTATCTCAGACCACAGCGGTCGTCCCTAGGGTCCAACCTTATACTTACATTACAATAGTAAAAAAAATCTTGTATTCATAAGGACCAGTTATTCAAAATAAAGAAAAAATATACTGAACTATTCGAAGGGGATTTGTGTAATTAGTTAGTAATTATACCCGCCTGGTACTGCGGCGCGTGCAATATGTAGTTACAGAGCTAGTGACAAAGTACTCCAAGAGTTATCTCAAGGCCCATCATTCAATATGATATAGTGTTTAGGGTGTACATGAGTCAGCACCTGCTCGCAAGGCCAGGAAGTGAAACGCCTGGCGTCAGCACGCTTTTAAGTATGTAAAATTTCGACATGCTTAAGACAAGAATTATTTCAAGATTCAAATTTGGCAGTATACTAGAGAATAGTCCAAAAAAATAAGAAGGTAGTCAGACCGCATTATCATGGAACATGCCGAGTCAGCACGCCACGTAAGTTGTCACAACTTCGAGGTCAGTACAAGAGCTTTCTCAAGGCTGAAAATTCGTATACTGCTTAATAATTATGCATAATTTATGAAAAATATAGTCAGACTACAGATTCATAGAACATAGGCAGTCAGCAGTCGCTCAAAACGCTTGACGCCAGGCCCCTATTTCACAGACATGACATTTGTAAATGACAATGACATTTCGGTGTCCATGGCGTCAGCCAATTTGAATTAAGAAAATATACTGGTAAAACTACTCACAGACACCGCAACGTACATCAAATTGTCATTGTAATTTACAATTGTCACGTCTGTGAAATAGGGGCCGGGCCAGGCCCCTATTTCACAGATGTGACAATTGTATATCAATGACTCATGTACGCCCTAAACACTATATCATATTGAATGATGGGCCTTGAGATACCTCTTGCAGTATTTTGTCCAAAGCTCTGTAACTAATGCTAGTGCGGCACAAGTAGGCGCTATACGGCACAAGTATGCCAATTTCTATAGGAAAAATGCCATTAACGTTAAAAATCCTTTATTTTGGCACTTTGGCAACGGTTACCATGTTTTCCATTGTGCTGTTTTGACGTTTATTCGATTCGAACTCGAATTCGATCTTGTCGGTTTTACTCTCCTAAACAATGTGATTAAATTGAAAATGTACGGCTAAAGTGCCTAACTTTAGAGCACTTGTGGTACAAAACGACGTATGTAAAATTTGCTTTTTCCATACACTCATGAATCTCGAATAAAGTTAAGTTGCAACGAACCCGATTTATATATCTATATATATATATATATCCCGATATTCCCCAGTGGGGGACGACGGGATTGGACGCATTAGACTGTACTTGATTAGATGACCTATTCCCGGTGTCTCCCATCTTTGTCCTCACTGGGGAATTTTGGGTAATAAAGTATGGATGCATTCCCGTTATCCCCCCACTGGGGATATTGGGAAAAATGTGTGGAAAAAAACTTTTATACCATTATTTTATTCACTGAAAACAGTGAATAAAATAATGAATAAAAAGCACTTATTATTTTAGTGTTTGAATTTAGAACACAATTCGATCTCTATCTCAATGCTTTACTAACTTACAACAACTACAACCAAAGTATAATCATCAGAATAAATAAAACTGTATAGAACGGACTCTTCTTTGACCGAGTCCTCAAACGCCGCCATTTATATACCTAATTCCCCTTTCATTCGTTACGCCTCGCTGTCGTCCAGGCATGATGCCAGGGTTGCTTACTCTTCAATATTGCTTACGTCTAAAGATAATATTGATAAATAATAATAAGTTTTTTTTTCTTTGAAATCATTATTTTATTCTAGCTGTAATTACCGTTTATTCACTGTATTTTAGATTTTTCTACTTATTTTAGATCTTTATACTATAATGATAATAAATTACAGTATACAGTAGAAGATTGATTGATTTTCAATCATATAAATTGATGAAATCTAATGTAAAACGAAACGTAAGCTGCGTTTCGTAGCTTTTCTTTATCTATAGATAATGTAGAGTAGGGTTGTCACAGAGAAACAAGCCTGTCTCTGTTGATTTTGAAATCTACTGTATTATTTATAGAATCTACTGTATTTTATTAGTTGATAACACTGTCATTTTACTTTTTACCCGACTACGGCGAAGCCAAAACGGAGGGTATATGATTTTGACCTGTATGTATGTATGTATGTATGTATGTATGTTTGTAAATTCATCTGTTCCCTCATAACTTCCAAACTACTTGTTATAATTTGACAAATGAGGTATCGTTAGAAGCGTCTTAATCGTCCAATGAACATAGGCTACGTGACGTCACATTAAATTGAATGTGGCGCCCTCTAGAGAAGTTAAAGACATGAACTAAAAAAAAATATTTTTGAATGATGCCGTGTTGGGTACCAAATGAAAGGGCTTAATGAGCACTTTTCAATATATATTATATTGTTAGCTTTTGCCCGTGGCTTTGCTTGCTTTCACCCTATTAACTCCAAAATATTTAAAATAAAAAAGAAGTTTTAAAACTAAAACCCGACTATGGAAAAATCGTGCTCTAAAAAGTAAGAAACAAGAAAATATTCGAGTCAGAAAATTCAATAAAAAGGATAACCGTAGTCGCATGCCACATTGTCCTAGACACGCACGACACGAACAACAGGCTGGAGGTGGCATGCGACTACGGTTATCCTTTTTATTGAATTTTGGACTCGAATATTTTCTTGTTTCTTACTTTTTAGAGCACGATTTTTCCATAGTCGGGTTTTAGTTTTAAAACTTCTTTTTTTGGGATATCTGGAAGCACTGTTACGCACAGAGAAAATATTACGGAACGCCAAAACAGGCAAACGCGCGTGCGGCGACACCGGCCGTGACAGCCCGACTGACTGAGTATGGTGTAGGCTAATATCGTGACTTTGAGCCTGTTCGGAGCGGGAGTGTCCGTTCTATCATGGGGTCTCATTTGGTACATCAGACGTGGCTTAGTTAGCAGGTACTGCTATCTAGCGAGGTGAATTTAAACTAACGTTGGAATCAGTTTAAATTTACCTCACTAGTTGGCGGTACCTGCTTCGATTTGTTTTTGTATGGGATGAGGTATCTGTACTAGTATAGTATTATATTGTCTGTGGTTCTATACAGTTTTATTTATTCTTATGGTATAGTATGCAACTCTTGATAAAACAGATTTATAAAGACATTTTAACTTTAACTAATTGCACTATTTTTCCCGATATGCCCCAGGTGGGGAACACCGGGAATAGGCCGGTTAGACTGAATTGTAATGTGTTCGTGTTGTGGGTACCACAGAGTCGCAGCGGCCGGCCAGCAAGCGCCGCAAGCGCAAGGGCAGCGCCGGAGCCAACGCTGCTCCCCCCGCGCCCGCCAAGAAGCGCTCCCCCGGACCTAACTTCAGCCTCGCCTCACAGGTAACACGTCTAGCCACCTATGATATCCTGGTACTTCATTTTCTTACAGTCATGTCTATAAAGTCATCATGACATTAAAAAGTAACAACACTTTAGTGTCGTTACTTTCAAACCAACATAATGGTTGAAACGAAACGACACTGCAGTGTTGCTACATTTTAATGTCATGATTTATATTAGTTTATAGGCTCTTTCCCGTAAAAAAATGTAGTCTCCACGCTTGGCAGGCAAGGCAGGTTAGATCGCAGTGCTTTTCATCATCGTCATCATCATCATCATCATCATCATTTGAACCGCATGACATCTACTGCTAAAATAATAAGTCTTTTACGATTCCTCAAATGAAAAATACCAGCAAACAGAACATAGCACCCGCCATAAAGGCATATTCTCGTTGTCCCCCGCAGAGGGATATCAAAAAAAATATTTACACTTTTCCCAATATCCCCCAGTGAATGGGAATAGGCATCCTCCAATGGGGACATCGGGAATATTCATTCCCCAGTGAGGAATAACGGGAATAGGCCACCATAAAGCACTCCCCCCCCCTCGGACCTAACTTCAGCCTCGCCTCTCAGGTAACGTCCTAGCTACTTCAGCTGCCCTGGTATTTCATCCTTGTAACCGCCTCTCCCGTGGAAGATATCTCTGTAGTTGAAATCCAGTCATTGTTTCATCATCATCACCATCATAATTACCGCACACGATACCCACTTCTGAATATTTTTACAACCAAACAGCAAACTCCCAATACAAAGCCGGGAAAAATGCTCCTAGCAACCTATGCTACCCTGGTACTTACAATCATAATAATCCATTGAAAACCTCCTCTGGGGGAAGATTTTGCTATAATTTCTACGTTTGACGGCTAGCTATGAAAGCTAGAATTAACTAACTTACCGATTTTTTTTAAATTACGACGAGTCCTAAAGGGTTCAGTTCTAGGACCGGTCCTCTATATCCTATTAGTGAAATATAAACACCGAAGAACTTACCATGCATTTTATAATCGGTCCAAAAACGGATCCCAGGGGAACTCTTGCATGTATGCTGTTCTTTAATCAACAATGACACTAGGTAGGTAATGCCTCACGTTCACGTATTATACAAATACCAAAAAATGAAAGAAAAGCAATCTAATTTTCGACTTATAATAGTAAAACATATAGAAGCTCATCCGCGCGAGGACAATCAAATATTAAGCTACTCTCGCTGCACGGCAATAAAGTACAAATTCAAATTGCACAGCGCTGTGTGCCTATTATTGTATGCATCTTCTCTTTCTGTCGCGTTATTCGCGTAGCTGTCTCACTGACACATGACATCCTTCGTGCGCTGGCTCGACTGAGTCAGCCGCGAGCGCAGTAGGCTAATATACAAGATTAAGCGCAGAGTGAAATGAAAACCCCCCTGGTAAGGCGTTATTTTACTGTGGCCTTTTTGAGACTGATTGGACACCTATTCTGTCGTGTTGTTGTGTAGGAATTTAGTATGGTAGGTAACCACTAGTAGGAAGGCCAAATGGAAGGTCTTTCTCCGGGCTGGGTGGTATTAGCCCGGGGACCGCGGTCCAACCGATGACATTTGGACTATTCTATACTAATTTTTGTGTTACTTCGTTACTAGCGCCATCTAGTAACACGGTGATGAATCTTGTTGCAAACGAGTATTGGTATGTGCGATGTGCGGCGTACGGTAGATGCCGCCACACTCCACGATTCGAAAATTCAGTTTTACAAAACAACTTACTATTTGTTCCCAGGACGTGATGGTAGTCGGCGAGCCGTCGCTAATGGGCGGCGAATTCGGAGATGAAGACGAGCGACTGATCACGCGACTGGAGAACACGCAGTACGAGGGCGACGCCGACTGGAGCGCGCCGCCGCCCGCCTCGCCCGCCAAGACGCCGCCCGGCACGCACTGACGCGACACTAATATAGGCCTTTACGGAATACTTTACACATGACTTTCATTTGATCCTGCTACCCTAGTAACCCCTCCCTTATGCGAGGTCATTTTATATCCACCATCCAAATTTTGAGGATGTGTTCAGTCCATGAAACTGAACAACTTTCTCTAAGGAACACATGGTCAAATATGTAAACTAAAAATCGACTTTCCATACAAATCAAAGAGATCACGAGATTAATTTAGTATGGGATGACCAAAATTTTATGGCGAAATTTGACACATGTTTCTTAGAAAAAGTTGTTTAGTTTCTTGGACTGGACACATCCTTAAAATTTGGATGGTAAGTTCAAAATGACCCGATATATTCAGAGAAAAAAATGCAAAAAATAAAAAAAAAATTGCTCAGAAAACATAATAAAATTAACTCCCAAGTTAAAATAAGTGGAAATAGCACTAAAAAAATCTTTAAAGTTAACAAGTTTCCTTAAATTACGAGTCCTACAAGGCTCTGTTCTTGGACCGATTCTTTATACAATATAAAGCTATATCACTAAGATTTTACAAGTGAACCTGTTCTTCATAGAAAAAATGTAAAAAATAAAAATAAATCGTCAAAAAAAAAACATAATAAACTTAACTCCCGAGTTAAAATGAGTGGAAATAGCATAAAAATATAAAGACAAGTTTCCTTAAATTACGAGTCCTACAGGGTTCGATTCTTGGACCGGTTCTTTATACAATATAAAGCTATAATCACCTGAAACTAAAGATTTTTACAATATAAACTATACAACGTGTAACAGAAAGGGAGTATCAACCCGAAAGGAGGTCAATGTACTCGTGAAATTTGATACATTCCAGCAGAAAAAAAAAATCAAATAAAATAATAAAAAATTGAACTCTCCATACAAAATGTTGGCTGCAAATTCAAATTTTCTATGGAGAGACCAAAAATTTTTTTTTCTGTTGGAAGGTGTTCAGATTCACGAGTACATTGACCTCTTTTCGGGTTGATACCCCCTTTTTGTTACACCTTGTATAGGGACGAGTTCCTTATATTACGAGTCCTACAGGGCTCAGTTCTCGGCATGATTCTTTATACAATGTGAAACTGTGGAAATAACATTAAGTAGGTATGAGATATAGGGCGGTCACTTCACTAGACTGTAGAACACGCAGTACGAGGGTTAGTTAGTTAGGTTAATTTAGTGGAAAATATGTAGCATAAAATATAAAACGTGTTAATGAATGAACAAAAAATGGTGATAAATCGTTTCTTCGGACCATAAAACTGAACAACTTTTACTATGGATCAACTCTGAAATCGCGAAAAAAATCTGCTATTTCAAACAAAAATTTAATAACAAAAATATTAAAATGTATAAAGAGCAGTTTTTTTCGCGAGTTCAGAGTTGGTCCCATAGCAAAAGTTGTTCAGTTTGATGGTCCGAAGAAACGGTTAATAAGGTATAAGGACAAGTTTCCTAAAAATGACGAGTCCTACAGGGCTCAGTCTTTGGACCGGTTCTTTATACAATTTAAGCTCAAGATTTTACAAGTGAAACTGGATATAACGCGATAACTAGATTGGACAATAACGCGGTATACTGCCCCATGCCCGGCATTTATACTGGCAAGAAAAAGATGAGACAAAATATGCGCAGTAGCCATAAATTTAGTGTTTATGGCTACTGCGCATCTTTTGTCTCATCTTTCTCTTGCCAATTTATATCCCGGCATCTATAACTAGACAGTACGAGGGCGACGCCCCCACCTGCCTCACATGCCAAGACGCCGCGCTGCCCGGCACGCACTCACATGACACATACAAGGTCATTTTGTATCCACCATCCAAATTTTGAGGATGTGTTCAGTCCATGAAACTGAATAACTTTCTCTAAGGAACACATGGTCAAATATGTAAAATAAAAATCGACTTTCCATACAAATCAAAGAGATCACGTGATCTCTTGAATTTAGTATGGGATGACCAAAATTTTTTGCCGAAATTTGAAACATGTTTCTTAGAAAAAATTGTTTAGTTTCATGGACTGGACTCATCCTTATGGATGGTAAGTTCAAAATGAGCCGATATAATATAGGGCTGTAATGTAAGGAATATTTTACCGGAGACCAGCAGTCATTTTTATTGTCCCCACTGCTGGGGCACAGGCCTTCCTTATGGGTGGATAAGGAGGATGGGCCAAAACCCACCACGTGGGCCCAATGCGGATTGGTGGGTGTTAACGACTGCAAATGCAGCCGGGGCCAACGGCTTAACGTGCCTTCCGAAGCACGGCGGAGCTCGAGATAAAATGTTTTTAGTCACCCATCCCATGACCGACCCTTGCGAAAGTTGCTTAATCTCCGCAATCACTCTGGGCCAGGCGCTAAACCACTGCGCCATCAAGCTTCCCTTTTACCGATGACTTTCATTTAATTCATGCTTCCCTTAAATTTTCATAGACAAAATGCAAAAATTGCTACGCTTTGAGTTAAGGGGGTCTATGCGCTACACTAGCGCCGCCAATGAAAAAAACAGTGCTGGAATAAAGACGAAATTGTGATCTTATAGTGCGTGCACTTCGAAGAAGCTTTTTGGTACTTTTTATCGCTTAAACAATATTTTCTAGCCTGTCGTTTAGTTTAATGCTGAAAGTGACCACACTAAAACGAAAATATTGTTTAACTCGTCAACTCCCGGAAATAGATTTTCTATTGTGTCTCGGTCGCCGGCAACCGCTCGGGCGTTTGATGAATAGCGATAAAAAGTACTACAAAGCTACCACTATGATTTTTTCCATTGGCGGCACTAGTGTAACGCATAAACCCTCTTAAAATCAGTGGAAATATAACAGATATATAATTAGTACAAAGGTTCCATAAATCACGAGTCCTACAAGGCTCAGTTCTTGGACCACTTCTATATACTATAGATAAGACATTATTCAATCACCCGATTTTACTAGTGATATATTTCTGCCGGAAATACCAATAAGTAAGTATTGGACGTAAAGGACTGACACGCGACTGGAGAACACCAGTACGAGCTCTGTTTATGACTATTTAAGTAAATTACAGCGATAGTTGTTCATTGCGTCGCCAAATTTGAAACTAGAAAATAAACTACTCACAGACATCGCAATGGACGCGAATCACCGTAGTAAATTACAAAACTGTAATGTTTATGATTTCTATAGAGATGTATAATTTGATGATTTCTTGTTAAAATAAATATACACTTGCTCAACTAGTGATCTCTTTAGCACAGAATACTGATTAAAGTAAAGGTTAAAGAATCTATGCTGAACGCTTTCTTGATAAAATATATAAAGCGAGAACGCACCCGTTACGTCATTTGGCACAATCGCCACACGTCACCGTGTCACTGTCGACGTTTTAGAGTGCGTTCAAAAGCTGGATTTTTAATGAAGAATTCGTTTATATTCTACAGTTATAATAAAATTATCGTTTTGAATTAAAAATACAAGTTAAAATAAAACACAGATTTACGAATTAAATGTATTTAAGTTTACAAAAATTCAAAATTTATATTTGTTCTCTACAATTTACCAACGATATTAGTTTGACTTAAATAATTTTGTCGATAATACTAACTTCGTTATAGCTTCTGAACGTAACTTCTTTACGTGGACAGAAACAGAAAGAGATTGGTTGTGTGATTCGAATTTAGTTTAATTTTAATTTTAAATAAGTCACAAAGTGTAAAAGACTGCAAAATGGTCACAAAATATTTATTTTCTATCATCGCCCTCGTTTCATTCAGCGGCGCAATCGCACAAAGCTGTCAAAACCCACAAGTGGAGGCAGCCTCTTTCACTAGTCTAGATGCTACAATAGTAACACAAATAGCTTATATTACTGAGTTTACCTTAAAATGCGACAATCCTCTGCCTGAAAACTACGCCCTGTACGCCGAAGTTGGTGGAAAGTCCTTGACTGCTGCGCGTATCGGCGAAAACAAATATCAGGTTAGTTTTCCTACTTCCCTACTATAATCACAGTTTTTGAATGAAAATGTGTAGTTTTCACCTAGCTAGCTTATTCCACTAGAGCCCCAACCTATACTTTTACAGTTCTTGTGTTCAGAACCATTCTGCACTTTTGTGAAAGTCACCAAGTTAACCTAACTTTTACCATTTATAAATTGGTCCAAAACATAGCTTAGAATCTGTAGAATGCAGAAATTAACCTTCAGGTACATCTTCCAACTAGCTAAAGTTATAGACAAACTCATTTTGGTCATTGGATGTTGGGAATCAAAGCAAACAAGAAAGATAGATAACCATTTTAGAATAGCTCTTGTGAAATGCTGTGTGGTTTTATATAGTGCTTACTTATCCATTGTCTATGCAACTTCTTTGAATTTATTTACTTTTCTTATCATTGGTCAATTCTTCTTTTCTTAACTACCTAGCCACTAATAGTTGATTAACTTAGTTTGATAATCAACACAATTTTGTTTTATTTCTTTGCTTGTTGGGTAATATAACCAAAACAATGCAATTTGAGTTTTCCAATGCAATTTACAAATCTCTACTTATAGGTAGTATTTACAAATACAGAAGGACCTCTATAATCCAAACCCCTTCTAATCCAAACACCTCTGTAATCTGAACGCCCTACTACTTTGCCAGAAAAAAATGCTTTTACGTTAATAATTATTAATGACAAATCTTTTTATTTGTCATTAAATATGTTCTTACAAACTAAAATATTGGATATCTTTAAAAAAGTTTAATAAATATAACGTTTATAGATGAATATACTTCTAAAATTTCACAATACTATTCGTTTTATTTCATTAGAATACCCTATAAATTCTCTGTATGTACTATAATCCGAACGCTCCACAAATCCAAATAGGGAGGTAATTGATTAAAGAGGTCCTGCTGTAATTTCATTTATGTGATTTATCAATTATTAAGTAATAAAAAAAAATATCTTCTCGTCAATTTTAACTAAGCCATACTAATTACCAACTAAACGTTCCAGGTGTCATGGACCGAGGAGCCGGCTAAGGCGCGCTCCGGAGTGCACGAGGTCCGCATCCTAGACGAGGAGGGCTTCGCCAACCTGCGCCGCGCGCGCCGCTCTGACCCCGCGGCCACCGTCGCCCCTCTGCTGGCCATCCAGCTGCAGCATCCAGGAAGTAAGTGTTATTTGGAGTATTCCACTTTGCCCCGACAACTGTCCCCAGGCTCGCTCCGGAGTGCACGAGGTCCGCTAGGGCTTCGTCAAATTGCGCCGCGCGCGCCGCTCCGACCCCGCGGCCACCGTCGCCCCTCTGCTGGCCATCCAGCTGCAGCATCCAGGAAGTAAGTGTTATTTGGAGTATTCCACTTTGCCCCGACAACTGTCCCCAGGCTCGCTCCGGAGTGCACGAGGTCCGCTAGGGCTTCGCCAACATGCGCCGCGCGCGCTGCTCCGACCCCGCAGCCACCGTCGCACCTCTGTTGGCCATCCAACTACAGCACCTGGGAAGTGAGTGTCATTTGTAATATTCCACATTGCCTTAACAGGTATCCCCAGGCTCGCTCCTTTGTGCACGAGCTCCGCAAGGGCTTCGGCAACTCGCTCTCTGACCCCTCTGCTGGCCATCCAGTGTTATTTGGATTATCCCACTTTGCCCCAACAAGTATCCTCAGGCTCGCTCCTGTGTGCACGAGGTCCGCTAGGGCTTCGTCAAATTGCGCCGCGCGCGCCGCTTCGACCCCGGAGCTACCGTCGCACCTCTGCTGGCCATCCAACTGCAGCACTCGGGAAGTGAGTGTTATTTGGATTATTCCACTTTACTCCAACAAGTAGTCCCAGGCTCGCTCCGGAATCCACGAGGTCCGCAAGGGCTTCGCCAACTCGCGCCGCTTCGAACCCGCAGCCACCGTCGCACCTCTGCTGGCCATCCAACTGCAGCACCCAGGAAGTGAGTGTTATTTGGAATATTCCACTTTGCCCCAACAAGTATCCCCAGGCTCGCTCGCAGCGCGGTTTTATTGAAAGTACTTTGGTAATTAGTTGGTATTTTGTTTGATTTTTGGTTTTCGCTGCAAAGGTGCCGAAACGTCGGGAAAACCAGAAATATATACTCTTTATTGCACTAAAAACACAGTTAGGCATATAAGTTACAAAAAAAAGTGAGCAAAGGTGGGCTTATCTCTAAAAGAGATCTCTTCCAGCCAACCTAGAACTTGTTGGGGAATTTATAGTCAGCAGGTGCCACAAAGTGCAAAATTGAATAAGAAGAAAACCGGCCAAGTGCGTGTCGGGCCACGCGCCATAGGGTTCCGTAGTTACCTTCGTTTGCAAAAATAACTTTGTTTTTCACAGTGTTGGTATGAATGACAAAGTTATATTTGCGGTTTTGGAAAATGTGCTATATCTCAAAAACTAATTACTATATCTCGTTCAAACCAATTTTGGTTGAAAGTGTTTATTAAGATCTATAGTATATATTTTTTTTAGATTTTTCACTCTCTTATTTCAAAAGTTAAAGGGGGGGGACACACATTTTACCACTTTGGCGGTGAATATCTTTCAAACGGTTGACTTTGAGAAAAAGTTGTCTTAAGAACCTCAATGTCATTTTCAAAGACCTATCTATAGACACCCAACACGTGTTGGTTTGAAGAAAGAAATTTTTTTCAGTTTCAGTTCCATGTATGGGGAGCCCCCCCTTAATCTTTCATTTTTCTTATTTTTGTATTAAATTCCTTAAGCGGTTAACAGAATACATCTACCTACCAAATTTCAACTGTGTAGTCTTAGTACTTTCGGAATAAAGTGGCTGTGACATACGGACAGACAGACAGACAGACAGACAGACAGACAGACAGACATGACGAATCTATAAGGGTTCCGTTTTTTGCCATTTAGGCTACGGAACCCTAAAAAAGCCATGTCCTGTATTTAATGTCTGTAAAACGGGACGTCCTGTGAATACAGGACAGTTGGCCACCCTAGTTATTAGCCATTAATTATCTTTATTTTTTTCTAGGTTACTCCGGTCCGTGGGTAAACTCCGAGGTACTAGCCACAGCGATATCCATCTTCGTAGCGTACGTCGCACTCAGGAATAAAAGCAAGATCCTCGCTTGAATATAGTGTAGTCTGTACTAGTGAATAGAGATTTTGTTAATTTTTAAAATAAATTTCTAATTTATAGAACTTTTTAATTCCTTATATTATTACTCTTGAACCAGCGAAATAAATGCTAAAAACTGTGATGCAAGAGATTTGCATTTTACATTGTAGTATACTGCCCGATATGTACAGCTTACGACCCTTGGTCACACCGTTTTACCACACCGGTGTGACTACGGGATTTTTTTCCCCTTAGTCACACCGGCGTGACTACAGGGAATTTATCCCGACCCGTGGTCACACCAACACACCCTTGACCGCTCATAAAGAGTTGACAAAAATTGAGGGCACCACTTTGAATGTAAACACGTCAAAATCACGAATAATTAGGCAACACTGACTATATTTTCTACTGAAAAATGTTGTTCCATTTTATTTAATTTCAACTCAATGGTCAAGCTGCAACTTGGCAAGATAAAAACAAGACAAAAGATGCGCAGACGTGCCGGACTACAGCTGCGCCACAAAAAAAAAGTTGGAAATCTGACATTTTGACTATGCCATGATGAAGTCTATAGTTTGTCGGAGTTTGTCGCCAAAAACCAGAGTTTGTCGGTCTAGCGTTTAGGAGATACGTGTGGCGCAGCTGTAGAGACGTCTCCTACAGCTGAGCCACACAGATCTTGAAAACGGAAGGTCGTAACAGAAATCTGATTACTCGTGTGTGTAGCCGGTAGTTTGTCGGAGTTTGTCACCAAGAACCAGAGTTTGTCGGTCTTGCGTTTAGGAGATATGTGAGGATAAGCTGTGGAGACCTTTCTACCTGGATCTTGAGAACGGAAGGTCGTAGCGATAATCTGATTAGTCATATCTATAGTCGGTAGTTCGACCGAGTTTGTCGCCAAATACCAGAGTTTGTCGGTCTTGCGTTTAGGAGATATGTGAGATTTTCGCTAAGTCCTTCCGTTCTCGAGATCTAGGTAGAAATATCTCTACAGCATATCCCCACATATCTTCTAAACGTAAGATTGACAAACTCTGATTTTTGGTGACAAACTCCGACAAACTAATGGCTACACACTCGAGTTATCAGATTTTTGCTACGACCTTCCGTTCTCAAGATCCAGGTAGAAAGGTCTCCACAGCGTATCTTCACATATCTCCTAAACGCTAGACCGACAAACTCTGATTTTTGGTGACAAACTCCGACAAACTAATGGCTACACACACGAGTAATCAGATTTCTGTTACGACCTTTCGTTTTTGAGATCTGTGTGGCTTAGCTGTAGAGAACGTGTCTACAGCTGCGCCACACGTATCTCCTAAACGCTAGACCGACAAACTCTGGTTTTTGTGCGACAAACTAAGGGCTATACATACAAGTAATCAGATTTTCGCTACGACCTTCCGTTTTCGAGATCTGTGTGGCGCAGCTGTAGAGACGTCTCTACAGCTGAGCCACATGTATCTCCTAAACGGAAGACCGACAAACTCTGGTTTTTGGCGACAAACTCCGACAAACTATAGACTTTATCATGGCATAGTCAAAAAGTCAGATTTCCAACTTTTTTTTGTGGCGCAGCTGTAGTCCGGCACGTGATGCGCAGTAGAAACAAACACTAAACTCGGAGCATGTTTTGTCTCATCTTTGTCTTGCCAAGTTATATGCCGTTGCCGGCACCTATAGGTAGGAAGGAACTAAAGGTCTATTCCCGGCCAGTGACTAGCTAGAGGTACAGTTAAAAGTCCCAAGACAGATGAATGAAACACAATATTTATGCTGCTTCTTGTTGGGGTTATAAAAAACAAACCAAAGAAAAGTAGCAATGTATGTGTTGGATGTATGTATCCTAACAAGGCGGACCATGCGAGTGGTAGTAAAAGAGAGTATTTTAAATTAAACTTTTATAATATTGAGAGGCGCGTTTACAAGTTGGGTGCGCGACGACGACTGCGCGGCACCTTGTTACACAATACAAAATTGGTTCGGTAATATGAACCTGTAGGAACATACTGTGTCCCTACACCATTCCCCTCCTAAGAGGAAAAAAAAAGGTTAAACATACAAAATATTAGAATCCTTAAAATAACTTTTAGTTCGACGCGAAAAGATTCACAACATAACAAAAGTCGTATCACATTCATCTGTGAACTGAAACCGCCGCCGTACCGCCTAACTCTCTCGCTTTGACTCTGGCTTTGGTCTATGACGTCAGTTCAGTGCACTGTCCGTCCTTGTCATCGTGTTATGATATGACAAGGATGGATATAGTCTAGCTATCGCTCTGGCTAAAGCTTTGAGTTAGGCGGTAGGGCCCCTATCGCGCGATTTTTGTCATATTGAAAAGCTCTCCTTGAAAACTACTTTCCATGGTTAAATTCAAAATTCAAAATAGTTTATTCAGTCTAGGCTGTTACAAGCACTTGTGAATGTCATAGAAGCTACGCCATCGGTTCGCAAACCCTAAGCGGGAGACCTTGTAACGAGAAGAACCGGCAAGAAACTCGTCAAGGGCTGCTTTTTTCTCCCTGTATATTTCATACAGAGTCGTCAACATTGAAAAATGAGCTCCACGTTTAAAGTGAGGTCATTTTTCATCACAATAATTAACAAAAGTTTGCACACAATGGGTAGGTAGGTTAAAATTAAATATATCTACTACATTCAGATAGGTAAATGTGAGAGTAAATAACTTTCAACTAGTTGAGAATTTGAGAAATCACTCTGTCTGCTACTCGAACCAAAAAAGACTTGATGCAAGACATAAAAAGTAAAAACGCAATTCTTACAATTCAATATGCGTTAAGATAGGTACTCAGAAGCAGACCCATTCCCACTGGCAGCATCCGTTCACGAGCATGACGCATGGACCAGCCATCGCTTCGCTCAACCATATTTGAGGGAACGTAACGACCCGCCCCACACGACACCACCGCAGAAATGATTAAAGAGAGCATGACATACTTAGGCTACCCATCCTAAGGCACTGAATTGAAAACTAATATCCAAAAGCTTTTCATAGGCCTTTACTTACAAAACTATAGACGAAAAAATACGAAAAAATATTACGAAAGCAAAATAATCATTTTAGTCATCCTTACTAATATTATAAATGCGAAAGTCCGTTTGTTTGTTTGTTTGTTTTATTTGTTACGCCTTCACGTCCTAACTACTGAACCGATCATCATGAAATTTTGCATACACGTTGTCAGGGGTACAGAGAAGGACATAGGGTACCTTTCATCCTGAAAAAATATATAGTTCCCGAGGGATAGCAAAAAACCTTTCCACGCAGACGAAGTCGCGGGCGGCAGCTAGTTAGCAATAAAAAAAGTGAGAAATCAAAACAAGGATTAGTTATTAATTTTATGTTTTGAGTAAGAAGTGCCATACAGATTGATAATATTAAACATGAAGAAAAAAAAAATATATATGTGACGCCCTTAGTACAAGCAGACAGAAGCAGACCCATTCCCATTAAATTAATACTGTGGTGACTAATGACTTAGCGATTGGTCTGCTGGAATTTAGGAATCATCAGCTGATTAATGACATTGACAGTTGTTTATTGTTGTTGGTGTGTGATAATATGGTGGTTATGTTGGGCATTTTAAAGTTGAATTAAGTTATATTTTAATTAATTCCCACCAACTCAAAATGACTGTCAAGCCTCGAGAAAGACCAGCAGACGCCGACGATGACCCAGTGGAATCTATGCTAAAGAAAACGGGGTGTTTAGAACTACATTACAAAGTACAGGTATACTTACTCAATTTATCATTTTATCATACTGTCATCTGAAAAATCTGTTCCTTTGATGAGCTTTGATGAAATTCGCCATAAAAATAATGGCTAAGTTAATTTGAGGTTTGTAACTACGTAATACATTGGCCGTCGGCACACCTACAAAAATTTACAGTTTAGAACTTTGTCACTCTAAAATCTATTACTTTTTGAACAGAAATCAATGGACAAAAACCAACTACAACAAAGTGACAAAGTTCTAAACTGTATACATATTTTTAGATGTGAATACAGTACACACAGCAACTTATCGGTATGTGCATATCTGATCATTCAAAACCACCTTTTTAATGATTATAATTTAACTGTCTCTGTGGTGTAGTCAGTGGTGGTAGACTCAGACGCGGTCGCAGCCTGAAATTTTATTAGACTTATTTAGACTAGCTTGATCTTATTAAAATAAAAAGTCAGTTCAGTTTATTTAAAATGAGATTTTAGCACTTTAAGGCCCGGAAATGAGCCACAATAGATTTTCTATTTTGTCCGGCCTCGTGGGCATTGATGAATTAATAATTTGATTATTTTCCTCAGGAATGCATCGCTACCACAAAGGATTGGAGGAAGTGTCAGACAGAAGTGAACGACTTCAGGAGTTGTATAAGTAAGCACAAGCAAGGAGAGATGGCTCCGATCAAAAAATAATGTAAGATAGTGTATTGTACCTAGACTTACTTTTAATTTAGATGTTATGTGCTGTTGAACATGCTTAGTTAAATAAATTATTTTTATGGTTAATTATATTTTTTTATTATAATATAATTAAATATTACTTATTTAATTATAATTAAATTATAATTAAATAAGTAATATTTATACCTAGACAATTGTTATGCAATGGGTTTACCTGTGCAACTGCAATAGAATAAGGTAATAATAAAGCCTAGAAGTATACCTATCCTATGTATGGGGCAACTTGACGAGATGACACGACGAACGTGCAGTCGATTGTACCCACCCATTGATTGTTGCGACCATAGACATAGAAAAATTTTCGCTGCGCTCAAGAAGACCAACAAAGCGTGGAAAAGAGAAGTTAACATCATACGGACACGGTCTATGTAAAAAAGAGACAAAGGATAAAGTGACATGTGCCAACATTTTTCACAGTAAGAGCCCCTAGCGTCCCGCCTAGCAAATGAACAATCACATTTTGTTTAAAATATTTGTTAATCTTAATTAGAATTTAAAATAAAGGTATCGTGGAGCCATGGTGTCTTGTGCTCTAAGTAATGTGATGTGACAAAAAGAAACAATCCAAGTAATCACACTTTTCACAGGTAAATAAGATATTGCCACAAATTTCTCTAAAACCAAATTTCTCTACATTTATTCGTTTATCGACGAAGAAAACAGTATGGAACATAGTTTATTAATTTCCTTTGCTATACATAGTCATATTTTATGAATCTAAGTATTTTTTTCGTATCTCATATAAAATGTATGCATTCGTTTTCGGATCACCTGTTTATTGACATTGTTGTTCTTTGACATTCTATTTCTATGGTTGCGACCAAGAAGCTTAATTCCCAAAATTGCGACGAGTGCAAGAGCGACAGTAAAGCATTTACAAAGTTTGCTTAATTAGTTGAATAAATGTGAAAACAAAATAGAGTAGGTCGAGTTGAATACCTTCATACGAACCACTAGAAATATTAAAACAAAAGGGTTCAATGATTTTCGTTCATGTTTTTGATGGTTTATTATCGACAGGCAGACACAGACGACGATATTCACTCAAGTTAATTTAATCAAATCATGCTTTATAAACAAGCCTTCTTATGTCAATCAACCTGTCAATCAGTCAAATGTCATTCAGTGCTGCCAACTTAGCGCGTTTCGCGCCAGATCTAGCGCTTTTTTTGTCTCGCAGCGCGTTTTAGCGCCTAGCGCTAAATCTAGCGCTTTTTTAGATTTTAGTAGATTAAGTATTTACCTGCTGGCCTGCTGCATTTATTTGGTTAAATGCTTGGTGAATCTATTAAAATTATACAAATTCTATTTAATTATGGTACACCAAGCATTCTAATAGATAATTCTCATTTTCTTCTTTCACCTACTTCATTTTTTTTTTAACATCTAGGGGGGGGGGGTAGGCGATGCTCTTACGAAGAGCAAATAAATAGTAAAACCATGTGTGGTTAGCGCGGAATCTGGCGCTTTTTTTTAAAATGGCATTTTAGCGCAATCTAGCGCTTTTTTACAGCGTTGACAGCGCGTTTTCGCTCAAACTAGTTGGCAGCACTGATGTCATTGTTGTGGTGATCAAAATTATTTTTTGAGGTTAGAAAAATGTTTAGAAAACTTAATTTACGTTTTATATCATCTATTCATGCAAATTATACAACGAGAGTAGCTATCGACGCCAATTTGAAGGAAAGCTTTGAAAAAAATGAGTTCAAACCACGCAAACATCCGGGAACAATCCGAATCAAAACAGCCAGTATACCTCCAGACATTCAAAAGGCTATCATGATTATTTTAAGAGATAATAATGCAAAATCACTACACAAAGAAAGTATACAACTAAACAATTACTTGAAATCCAGACTTCTACCACCAGAAGAAGGAGATATAGACTTAAAAGCAGAAAAAGTATATGCAAATGTTTCAAAACAAATGACTGCTAAATTGGATAAGGAATTGTCTAAAGATGAAGAGGAAAATTTTAATAAGCAAATACAAGCTAAAGTGTTTAACATTCTTAAGAAAAATGTGTATAGATGGGGGAATATTTCATATGACAAAGCAACTTGCTTACAATATTTGATGGTGAGAGCTGCTCCAGATTATGCTATCCTGCTACGAATATTAGATGAGATTAGAAAAAAACTACCAAATTACAAACCGAGGAGTTTCTTTGATTTCGGTTCAGGTGTCGGGACAGGCATATGGGCGGTCAACACGTTTTGGAAGGGTGATCTATTTGAATATTTTTGTGTCGATACTTCTGTGCATATGAATGATTTAGCCCGCCTAATTTTATGTCAAGGGAAAGATAACGTTGAAATGCCTTTGAAAGGATATTTTCAACGACAATTCCTGCCCGCATCGTCTGAGGTCAAATATAATATTGTGCTATCTGCTTTTTCTCTATTTGAAATGCCAAATATGAAAAGTAGATTAGAAACCATACAAAAACTTTGGAATAAAACTGAAGACTTCTTAATAATCGTTGAAACCGGTAGCAATGCGGGTTTTAAAATAGTGAACGAAGCTAGAGAATTTATTTTGAATCTACCAAAAGGGAGGAATTCTGGCTACGCTTTCTCACCGTGTCCTAATGACATTATTTGTCCTAGATATTTGGAGCACGAAACTCCGTGTAACTTTCTTATGAAGTATGAATCGTTACCGTTTCTATCAAAGCAAGAAATATCAGCAGACATATTTTCTTACGTAATTTTAAGGAAAGGTGTTAGACCAGCGGACGATCCGCAATGGCCTCGTATTGTACGAGCTCCAATCGTCAGATCTGGACATACAATTTGTAGATTATGTACTGCACAAGGAGATCTGAAGGAGATAATATTTTCTAAGGGAAAGTACGATCAGACGACGTATAGATGTGCCCGGTCATGTAATTGGGGTGATGAGCTGCCTGTAAAATAAATTATTGATTTTTAAACTAGGTTTTTTATTTCATTGAGAATATGATTTATTTTGTGAGGTATTCAATATTGTACCTACATACTTGTTTCGTAATAAAATAATAATTATGACTCTTGCTTGCTTAGTTAGTAAGTTACTGATTGCAAGTAGATTATCAAAACATATGATGTGGATTGTGGAGACTGGTCTTATCAAAACAGCAAAAGAGTACACAATAGTTTAATGTACTTATATTAAAATGAATTTAATTATATAGTTTCTAAATTAATGCTGGTATATATAGAATGATGATAGATATATAAAGATGATATATTTAAAAAAAAGCTACAGTAGCTTTCTTTCTTCTTGTTTGCTCTGTTTTGCTAAATAATTATAAAAAACAAGTTGCTCTAGGGATACAAGTGTGTAGCTGGAAAGGGAATGAAAAGCCAGAAATTCCATAGCCAAAAATAAATATAATTCTGTAATTTAAAATTCCAGGAGTAAATTTAAAAAACCTGTAACTCGATAGGTACAGGTTTTCGTTACTTATTCAGCACGCAAACTTCACATATTTTACGTACTACTTCACATTAAAATAATTGTTTTACTTCATATTTATTAATTTACGACATTTACAAGTGTGTAGGAAATGAAGCGATCTTTTGTATGGCGATTGGCGACCCAAAATACATATCGATGCCCAAACATTAAATCCTCAGACGATGACTCTTTGCAGGGATGTAATATTGTATTATTATGAACCAAAACCTATGTACAAATACAAAAAAACCGATTTGGATAATTTAAAAAATGTTTCATTTATGATACTTCATCATACTGTAAAGTTTCGTCAACTTTCGTACTGTGGGGGTCCATTCCATTACCTTCCTTTCCTACTAGGGTTGCCAGACGCCCGGGATTTCCGGGATTGTCCTGGAATTACGTGCCTTGTCCCGTGTCCCGGAATTACACCTTACTGTCCCGGATTTCAAATCGTACCTATCATTTTTTTACGAGTAGGTTACGCTACTTACGCTTCGTGCATAGCGTACAGTGCGTACGGTTTGCTGTCTACGCTTCACGTTGTTGCTAGAGTCTGTCTAAAAAGTCAGTTTATAATGTATGTAAACTTTACATACATCATTTGTAGTTGTCCCGGAATTGACGCCAGCTAATCTGGCAACCCTATTTCCTACACTGATTCCTTCCTAAATTAAGGTCAAGTGCACTATTCATAACACTTGTATACGAAGTCCCGCAATAAATCACTTATGAATTCCTCCATAAGGTTCAAAATCATTTGACACATCTGTTGTGTACTTGTGTAATTTGTGATACTGCTTCCTCATCTTATCTTTGTGACGTAGTTATTTAGAGCAAATATTTTATTAATTAGGTGATCGTCAAGCACAGGTGTGTGCACACTACACCCACCCATACATACATTACTATAGTAGGTACATACAATATCTACCTAGTTTCCTAAATTAGTAAAACAATCAAAGTGCATACGTCAGAGTAGCCTCTACCATAAAAACTAGAGATATAAAATAATGAGTTAGGCACATTCGGTAAGTACATAATTTGATATGGCCAGGGGCCGTACCGGCTAACGAATCGATTATCGAAAAGTCTGCCGGGTTTCAAATTAAAACAGATAAATCGAGCCCCAATTGGGCCAAAATGGCGAACCCCAATTCATGATGTCACACGAACATCGATATCTTCCAAATTACGCCAACAGGAAGTACAAGACGAAATTCTTTACTTTGATTTTTCTGTTTTAAGTTGAAACTCAGTAGACTTTTCGATAATCGATGCGTTAGCCGGTACGGCCCCAGGCCAGGGTTGGCATGATTAAAGTTGTTTTAAAACACGTGTTTAAAACAATTTGAAATAAATCGATGTTTTTTATTAACTGTTGAAAACACAGTTTATAACAAGTTTTAAACAATGTTAAAAAATGTAATAAAAAAACAGGGTTCAAAACTGCTTTTAAATTGAAAATGAATGGATATTTTCGTAAATAGTGCAAAAATATGTTTATGAAAACTGTTTAGGTTGTCATTTTTAAGCCCCCTGGCCTGGCCTGTGCCCCAACAGCATGACTAAAAAAAATTGGTTGAAGGTATGTAAGTAAGTACTTACCTACTCTACATTAGCTTTACCACAATGTGCCCTTATTTTCTTGATTGTTTGTCCGGTGACTAATAGAAGTAGGGGAACATGAGTAAACATTTACTCACGTGGTAGGGGACTGCATAATCAGGGGCCCTATTTTTGAATCACTCGACTGGCGTCGAGCGCTCTTTTCGAGTGATTGTCGTTCGACATATGACTCAAAACAATGAGATGTCGAACGAAAATCAGTAGAAACGAGCGCTCGACTGGAGTCGAGCGATTCAAAAATAGGTCCCCAGGGTTTTTTCAGACGAAATTTTCATACATTACTCACTGAATAATTAATAATAGATACATTTTCTCAATGGTCTTCCTACACATTTTTCTCTGCGGGGAAGGGGGGCACTAAGGCTGCTTATGGGCGTGTCAAAGGATATTTTCCAGGGGGGCCTAGGCTTAAAGTCGTACGAGTTTTTGTATTAAAAAGTGCTTTTAACATCTTTTATCTATTCGTCAATCTGTATAGGTAACTCACCAGAATTATTTAGGCACCGTAAATTCGACTTCAAAAGCGATAATCGCGTGACTATTGCAAACATTGGTAAAACTCGTCCATTCTTTGTTTAATGTCGTTCCGTTACGCACGACTTGTTTTCAAGTCCCGTTGTTTACAGTAATTTCGATTCATAATTGTGTTTATAATTATGGGGACGAGAATGTGGTGTTTCGTGTTGCTTATTGCACAAATTAGGATTACAAACGTTATTGGAGGTAAGTAAGCAAGTCGATTTGCTAAAAAATTTTTTTTGAAGAAGTCCTTTTGAGTTGTACTTATAAACTCTCATGCTTGCGTTGCGTTGCGTACAGATTTAAATGTAACTTACTAATTTTTAAATTATTAGCGCTATCGCACACGAGCAACTTTTGTCTCCGCAACTTTTTTGTCCCTCACGTGATTTGTATGAAAAGTTGCAGACGACCGTGTCGCTTCGTGTGCGCGCTTCCATATAAACCCGTGGACTTGTACTATTATGTATTCTGTGCCCGTGGACTTGATGTGAGAGACAAAACAGTTGCTGGGAGACTAAGTTGCCTGTGTGCGATAGCGCTTAAATGTAATGAAGAATAACATCGGAACGGTACGGAATACAGTCCACCATATTGTAATGCTGGGTATGCGTTACCTACCAACGCAGATCTATTTAAGTAGGTAATATCTATAATCTATAATAATAAATACTTAATTCAAAAGTAGCACAAACTAATTTACTTACTGAGATGTTATTATTTTTAAATTGTAATAATGGTGTCTCAGATGCATGTTTTAGCGACATAACCGCAGCATAAAATGACCTTGATCCTATTGATTTTCTAAAAAAATATGGTATGGTTAATAATAACATCTGAGCGTGTCGTTCGTCTACTTACTATGCGTGCCAAATAAGAATAGTATCGACAACTTCACGTCACTGGTCAATTTTGTACTGCCAACAAAAAATTCAATGATCGTTTGCCATGCTGATCGAAGCCAGCAAAAATAAAAAACATATTTTTATATATTTTGTTTCTTTTTATGCACATCCTATACATTATGAAGTTATCAATTCTACCAAGCATTAACAAAATTGTCCAGTGGCGTGAAGTTGTCGATACTATTCTTATTTGGCGCGCATAGTACTTGCTTGAAAGTTCTAATTTACTTAAAGTAGGTACGATTAACCTTTAAGGTAGCAAATACACTTCCGCTTTTTTCGAGAAATAATAAGTACCTACCTAACAAGGATTTAGCTATGAGTCGTCATGCAAAAGAATCAAGACTCAGAGGCCATTCATTGTACGTACAAGTTCCAGTTAGTAGATGTACAAAACCTAACTGAAACCTGTAAAACAAGCACTGGCAGTTTGTATTTACTTTGCCATACGGTACTTTTCCTCTCACCGGACGACGCTCCGTGGGTAGGCCCCCGACAAGGTGGACCGACGATCAGGGGCCCTATTTTTGAATCGCTCGACTGCCGTCGAGCGCACTTTTCTACTGATTTTCGTTCGACATTTGACTCAAATGTATGAGATGTCGAACGAATATCAGTAGAAAAGAGCGCTCGACGCCAGCTGAGCGATTCAAAAATAGGGCCCCTGGTGCGCCGCTGGATGCGGACAGCGCAGGACCGATCGTCGTAGAGATCCTTGGGGAGGCCTATACCCAGCAGTGGGTGTCGTGCGGCTGATATGATGATTGACTTTTTCTTTCAGTGCGGGCACATTTTCAGTTGTTAACGGAACACATAATTTTAACAAGTTTTCTGGTTTAAAAGGCGAAAGATTTACACGTTTTGAAGGGAAACTGGAGCTCGGTGGCGCAGTGGTTTAGCGCTTAGCCCTGCGATTACGGAGGTTCGAGTTCCTCCGTGCTTCGGAAGGCACGTTAAGCCGTTGGTCCCGGTTGCATTTGCAGCCGTTAACACCCACCAATCCGCATTAGGCCTGCGTGGTGGGTAATGGCCCGCCTCCTTATCCACCCCATAAGGAAGGCCTGTGCCCCAGCAGTGGGGACGTTAAAATGGCATAATATGAATGACATATTATGTCGATGTTTCTGGTTTATTTCCTGCACCCCTAGCATGACCGACAAAACTCGATACATATCGCGTGATATAGCTTTTTATCGACACAACTGTCAAAATCCATTGTCTTTTGACAGTTAAACGTGATAAATCGCTGTATCATATCGCGTTTCGGTGGTCATACTAGGAGGGCTGAACATGACGAAAAGTTACTGATTGACCAACTTTTACGAAAGTTACTGATTGACAAACTTTTACGAACAGTTAGGTACTGATTGACCAACTTTTACGAACAGTTACTGATTGACCGATTTTTAAGAAAAGTTAATAATTTACCAACCTTATTCCAGATTGCACGTTGTCTCTAAGCAAAGATTTTGGGAATGCGGTTTACGTGAAGAACGGCCGGATTTTGGCGGCAGATTCTAATGGCGTCGTTTTGTTGAAACGTTCGGATACGCTGCTGGTGGCGTGTCCGGGCACCAAGAGACATTTAATTTTAGACAACAAGAACACCAGTTATAATGAATTAGTAAGCTTGTTATATTATCTTATTAAATTATTTTTATAGTCTTGCAGTCTAGGACGTACTTATATTCTATTCTGTGGTCTAAAGGTTCATCCCATCCATGCACTGACGTCCATTATACAAAGGCGTATTTGTAAAATGGACGTCAGTACATCCATGTAGATCACTGACGTCCATTATACAAGTACGCTGGACAGGCTGGACAGGCGAACGTCACCAATCGTTTTTCCGATTTAAAAATCGACTGCTCTCAGCGCCAATATGGCGATTTTCAAAACGGCACAAAAAATTGCTGTCATTTCATGACATAATATTGGCCTGTCTAGCGTACTTTGTATAATGGACGTCAGTGACACCAACCGTCAAAAAACAAACTTCATTCATGTTTTTAGATTCTTTAAGTACCTACTATACCTTATGGTGTGATCAAGAAGCTTGGTGTGATCATGCTCATAGTAGTAGCAGGCGAATTTATCGCCTCCCAAACACGAAAAAATGTGGGGACATCCCCTTCTCAAAATCGAATTGTCATCGAGTCTGCCGTGACAACGACGACCTAACCACTAAGCCACGAAATGTTGTCCTTCTTTATGCTCAACGGGAGTGCTTGGCCTTCGCCTCACCTGATGTTAAGTGACGATAAGGCCGAAGGTGGAAGCGCACTACACCCGGAATCCTCATCACTGAGGAACTGGCTATGTTACCTCTAACTGCCGAAACACAACGTAAGATGGTCGTAGCTAGCCAGGCGGACTTGAAATAAGCCCTACCACCAACCAAACCGAATGCAATTGTACCCCGCCTCAGAATCGAACCTGGGTCCCCTGCGTCTTACGAGGTTGGGCGAACCACTAGATCAAAGTTCTGCACCACTCTTGAAATGACGTCTCGATTTTTATACTGTGTACCTATTTTGTAATTTTCAGGAGGCTCACTGCATCAATAACGACACCTTTCGCGTCGATCGCTGGATCGGGCAGTTTAAGACAGTCAAATGCAACACACAGCCGTGGTTCACCGCGGAGCTGACTGCGGAAAAATGTCACGGTAGAAGCAAATACTATAGGTGAATAGATAAATAAATCCCCTTGCCCTTTCCCTTGTAATTTTTAATCGTCATCGTCAGCCTAAACACAAAATTTGAACATCCTAGCTTTGAAACTAACACCCGATTGCACTAAACTTAAGGATCGCCTAAGTCTGTTCCTAACTACAACACGACCAAATTAAAACGGTGTCAAACTTAGCGGTCATGTAGCTGTCATTCGCCTACTTAACTTGGTCGAGTTGTAGTTAAGAAAAGACTTAGGCGATTCTTAAGTTTAGTGCAATTGGGTGTAAGAGACTTCCATAGAAACTTTCAACCCCTATTTATCTCTCTTTAGGGGGTGAATTTTCCAAACTTCTTTCTTAGTGCTCACCTACGCCTATTATCTATTCTGTGCTCTAGGCGTATCCCAACAATCAATCAATTTAGAGTTTTAGATTGACTTGCACACAGTTCACTCCCTACAAGGAAAAATTTCTCACATCCCAGTTTCCTTGAATTAAATTGTGAGAGAACATTTTGTAAAATTACCTATCTAATTAATTCTGCTAAAGCTAACAAGTTTCAATAAAAGGAAATAACGAAAAAATTACGACTTGAAAACATTCAACTAATTTGGATATGTACCGAGTGGTGGGTAAGTCCATCCTCCAATCGACAAGGAAAACTCGTGTGCCTCAGAGTGAGGACATTAATGTACTAATGAATCACCAATGCCAATACGTATGTACAGCCAGGGCCAATGGCAGTAAGTACCTATACCTACTATTTTACAATCGTGAGCAGAAAAATGGAACCACAGGCCTATTTTCATACAAACGAGGTACTGATTCCGGCCAACATCTTGACGCTCTTTCCGACGGAGTGGGGATAAATTAGCACATGTGCTCTTGCGTTGCGAGCGACCAATAGCGCGCGCCCCTCTCCCGCCGCCCGCCCGCGTTCCTCACCGCTACGCATACACTAAATACGCATTCCCCAACCGATTTCAAGATGTTTTCCGGCTATTGTAGGGAAGCTTTTGTTCTTCGTCAGGGATTGAACGGGGTGTGATCTGATGATGGCCATTCATAGAGTGAATGGAGGAGGCCCAAATCGCTAAAGAAACCCATCGGATCAGAAGAGTCGTTTACACCAGAGACCACCGTATGGAGTTTTTAATGTTACATTTTCCATACTTTTGAAGCAATTTTCGCTTGTTATTTTTTTTTAATTCAACCGTGAGCTGAACGACTCATCTAATCCTCTTTAAATTCTTTAAATTGCCATCATCAGATCATACCCCGTTTAATCCTGGGCGGAGAACCAAATCTTCAAAATTACCTCGTTTGTATGAAAATAGACCAGTGGTTTCGTTTTTAGGGTTCCGTATCAAAATGGTAAAAAAGGAACCCTTATGGTTTGACTCTGTCTGTCTGTCACAGCTGGATATCTCGAGAACTACTAATGGTATCAACTTGAAATTTGGAATAGTTTAAGATGACATTTGCCCAACTATTTTGCAAATAAGAAAGAAATAAAAAAAATATATCTTTTTTGCAACAGGGACTGAAAAGGGGTCTTAAAAATTTTAAGTGAGGCTACAAGGGCATGTAGGGTATCATATAAAAGAGCGCTGTTTGCACATTTTAAAACATTTTTTTCTTTTTTCTTAGGTCGCATAGTTTTCAACTTATGATGAAAAATGTAAAAAAATACCGTTCCCCCCCTTATCTCCGAAGTTTGCAAAGATAACATTCTGAAATAATTTTATGTGATAGCAGTTTATATAAAGATAACAGTAAAAATAAAACGATGTCTCAATACAGCACACTTTTCGGTCAAGAGATGGCGCTGACCTAAAACTGCAATAAAAATTTTATTATTCTACTCTGCAGTGTAATTATTATGATGGTACGGAACCCTCGGTGCGCGAGTCCGACTCGCACTTGACCGGTTTTATTTGCTCACCCTTATATTATAGTGTCAATGGCTAAAAAAGTGTCGCGATTCGAAACTATAAAGATTACAGTACCAGGCATGTATCTTGAAATTTTTTCGACGTAGTGGGGATAAGTTCGCGCATGTGCTCTTGTGAGCGACCAATAGCGCGCGCTCCTCGCCCGCCGCCCGCGCCCCTCACCGCTACGCATGCCCAAAATACGCATTCCGCGCAATCCCCACCCGATTTCAAGATATATGCCTCGTACTGTATGTACCCCTAGGACATTTCGACCAGTAAAAGTAGGTAGGTTTAGCGCCTACCTACGTATACCTACGCGCCATCCTCAATGTTTTTTTTACTACAACAGGGTTGGCTACAAGCTTCGCAACACTTTCCTCACGCTGTACCAGGCGTGCTTCGACGAGGATCTGTTGACAACCCTGTATGTGACCCACGAACTGTCCCCTGATAACAAGAACCAGATCACTGGACAGCGCCCGCAGTTTGTCGGTACGTATCTCATCAGCAGCTGAGGGTCTTAGCTTTTGCCCGTGACTTCGTTCGCATGGACATTTTAGAAAATCATTAGTACCTACCTATCCTTTAAAATCGTGGTAAAGACGTTCTAATCATCCTCAGCCCTATCCTCATCCCCTTTTCGAAACCCTTTCTTAGTGTTTACCTACACCATAAAAGGTCGACCCTCTTTTGTGTTTTTACCTTCAGCCGGTAAGGCATTATCGCACATTTCAATTTTCCTATACAAATTCACATACAAACTTTCATCCCCTTCGGGGGTGAATTTTTCAAAATCCCTTCTTAGTGCTCACCTACACCATGAAGGTATCTACCCTTCAAAAATATTAGTGTCTCTAGTTTCAGCCGTTAGGGCTCCAGCCGTATCGAACAATCAATCAATTTACCCACTGAGATTCCGAATATTCCGTGTCGATAAGAGTTGTCTATAATGTCCGATGCTCGAGCGCGCTTAATACTAAGCATAACCATAAGATTTTATTTATTCTTATGGCATAACTTCTGTCCTCTTTCTATGTTTCGGCATTCAGTTTGGAGCTCTACCAATGTGTTATTTGAATTGTAAGATGGTGTTCAATTTGGCATTATTTTGCACAAACAAATGTAACTTGGTCCACAGAGGGCGGGCTGTTCGGCAAGGTCCGCATGTCGGAGCTATATAAGGTCAAGAATCAGGCGCAACGCCTCGAAAGTGTGTTGGGCGCCAACATGTCAATGAATTATCTATCTAAGAAACAGGTGAGAATATTCTCCCTCGATTGAGTCAGATTTTATTCAAGGGAAAGAAAAATTTAACGTTGTTTTTGCGCTTAACACCTGACAAAATCCGCCTCTGTGGTCTAGTGCAGTGTTTCCCAACCTGTGGTCCGCGGACCCCTGGGATCCGCGAGTATATATATGGGGGTCCGCGGTGTCATCTCTGGACCATCCTTACTAATATTATAAATGCGAAAGTCCGTTTGTTTGTTTGTTTGTTACGCCTTCACGTCTTAACTACTCAAGAAACCGATCATCATGAAATTTTGCATACACGTTGTCAGGGGTACAGAGAAGGACATAGGGAGAGAGAAAGTATTTATTTTTACCAAAGACCACACAACACAATGAGTAACAAAACAGTGATGATAAAGTAAGTCGGTACACAGATAGCTCAGAACAATAAAAAGGAAAAAAAAATATACATTTGTGGCCCTTGGGTCAAAAAGGTCCCTGCCTCAGCATAGTGTTGCCTTGCGGCAACGCTGGTATTATATCAACATAGGATACCTTTCATCCCGAAAAAAAGTATTGTTCCCGAGGGATAGCAAAAAACCTTTCCACGCAGACGAAATCGCGGCCGCTAGTACATAATATTTTGTATCTGCAATAACTAAAATAAATACCTAATCCGAACTTTTTTGCTATTTATTTTATTAAGGGGGTCCGTGAATACTGTGCTTGATTTCCTAGGGGTCCGTGGCTGTAAAAGGTTGGGAAACGCTGGTCTAGTGGTTAGCCCACCCGTGTAAGACGCAGGGGCCCCGGGTTCGATTCCAAGGGGGGGTACAATTTGTACTCGGTTTAAGTCCGCCTGGCTAGCTACCACCATCTTACCTAAGTCTGACACCATATTATAAAAAAATAGCTGGGCAAATGTCATCTTAAACTATTCCAAATTTCAAGTTGATACCATTAGTAGTTCTCGAGATATCCAGCTGTGACAGACAGACAGACAGACATACTGAATCACACCATAAGGGTTCCTTTTTTACCATTTTGGTACGGAACCCTAAAAACTGGTCAAGAGCGAATCGGCCTCGCGCACCGAGGGTTCCGTACCATCAAACCACACTGCAGAGTAGAATAATAAAATTAGTATTGCAGTTTTAGGTCAGCGCCATCTCTTGACCGATAGTGGAACTAATGTTAACTTTTTTAGAAATTTGAAAATTTTTAAAAAAGTGTGCTAAATTGAGACATCGTTTTATTTTTCCTGTAATCTTTATATAAACTGCTATCACATAGAATTATTTCAGATTTTTCTCTTTGCAAACTTCGGAGATAAGGGGGGGAACGGTATTTTTTTTTAATTTTTCATCATGAGTCGAAAACTATGCGGCCTTAAACAAAAAGAAAAAATGATTGAAAATGTGCAAACGGCGCTCTTTCATATGATACCCCACATGCCCTAGTAGCCCCACTTCAAATTTTTAAGACCTCTTTTCAGTCCCTGTTGTGAAAAAGATATTTATTTTTTTATTTATATCTTATTTGCAAAATAGTTGGGCAAATGTCATCTTAAACTATTCCAAATTTCAAGTTGATACCATTAGTAGTTCTCGAGATATCCAGCTGTGACAGACAGACAGACAGACTGAGTCACACCATATGGGTTCCTTTTTTACCATTTTGGTACGAAACCTTAAAAATGGTTGTTCCGGCACTTAAGAGGTAAGATAGCCAGTTCTTCAGTGATGAGGATTTCGGGTGTAGTGCGCTTCCACCTTCGGCCTTATCGTCACTTAACATCAGATGAGGTGAAGGCCAAGCACTATGCCATTGTGCATTAAAAGGCTTATTTAACACGTTATAATATTTTCCAGTTCCTCACCCGTGGTCACCTCGCTCCCCGCGCAGACTTCCCATTGCGCGCCGCACAGCGCGCCTCGTTCCACTACGTCAACACCTCGCCGCAATGGATGCGCGGCAATGCGGGAGACTGGGCTGCCTTAGAAGATGTATGTGAAGTCACATGTATTAAATAATAGTGTAACGAAGTCTACTTGTTTGTGGGGAGCAAAGCTTTCAAGCGGTAGTTCGCGATATACCTGAGTGGTGCGACGACGACCGACGACGACCTGAGTGGTGCAGTGGTCAACATGCCGCCTATCACACAAGAGGTACCGGGTTCGATTCCCGGCCGGGCAGAAATTGAAATGATGAATTTTAATTTCTGTGACGGGTCTGGGTGTTACTATGTATAATAAGTATTATATTTAAAATGTAGGTATATAAGTAGTGTATCGGTTGTCTAGCACCCATATTACAAGCTTGCTTAGTTTGGGGCTAGATGGCGCTGTGTGAAATTGTCCAAGCATTTATTATTATTATTAGATACAAACGTGTATGAGCTGCCTATAAAATCTATCGCAATCACTTTCATGATGAAACACATTGATGCGTCTTTTTGGCACAAACAAGGGCGCGCCAAGGGTGGGCAGGGTGGGGCAGCTGCCCCCCCCCTACCCCTCCCCCTAGAGGTTAAAAAAATGTAGCCAACTGCAAAGAAATCAAAGTCCTAACGCCGTGCAACTTGCTTTTCCAATATATCCCGACTTGAAATAAAACACTTTTTAACGGATACTAGCGCGGTTTTATTGAATGTACTTTAGTATTTAGTTGGTATTTGGTTTGATTTTTGGTTTTCCCGACGTTTCGGCACCTTTGCAGCTGCCGTGGTCACGGGGGACTGAAGCTACCCGTGAGCCTACCCTCAAGCGATGTTTTTTTTTAGACGTTCAGAAATTAAAATTTAACAAGATTTTTAATTATTTTATGCTGATTTATAATTTAATTTTATGAATTATTTAATGCTAAGAAGAGAGTTGGAGTCGCCGAAGAAGATCAACCAATTCTTACGACCTGTCAAGTGTAATATCCCCCTTCAATCTGCAGGCGTCTACAAACTAGATTGTGACTGTGGACTCTCCTACATCGGGCAAACAAAGAGAAGCATAGGGACCCGCGTCAAAGAGCATGTAGCTGACATGAAACATAGGCGCGATAACAAGTCTGCAGTGAGTGAACACGCCTTTGAGGGGCCCAACCATTATATTAGATTTGACAAACCCCAAATCCTTGCTAGGGAACGTAGATTTATCCCTAGAATGCTCCGTGAGGCTATCGAAATAAATAAATATCCTAATTTCAATAGAGATGATGGTTGGAAAATTCCACCAGCTTGGGACCCCATCATTCACAAGCTAAAGCCCCTCACACGCACTGTAAAATCTAATGATACGGTTAGTTCCTTTTGCAAATAAATAAATTAATACAAAAGACGGAGGTCGGCTTCTTCTCCAAGTTTTCTTTCGCCATTTCTTTCTTGGAGGGGCCTCCCAATTTTATGAAATGGTGGTAGTTTCAGTAGATTCTCTCTCTTTTTAGCATTAAATAATTCATAAAATTAAATTATAAATCAACATAAAATAATTAAAAATTTTGTTAAATTTTAATTTCTGAACGTCTAAAAAAATTCATCGCTTGAGGGTAGGCTCACGGGTAGCTTCAGTCCCCCGTGACCACGGCAGCTGCAAAGGTGCCGAAACGTCGGGAAAACCAAAAATCAAACCAAATACCAACTAAATACTAAAGTACATTCAATAAAACCGCGCTAGTATCCGTTAAAAAGTGTTTTATTTCATGTCTAGTGAGCGCGTAAGCTTGAGAAGTGAATAAATCCCGACTTCTTTTTGGCTCAAACAAGAGCGCGCCAAGGGTGGGCAGGGTGGGGCAGCTGCCCCCCCCCACCCCTCCCCCTAGAGGTTAAAAAAATGTAGCCAACTGCAAAGAAACCAAAGTCCTAACGCCGTGCAACTTGCTTTTCCAATAAATCCCGACTAGGTGCTCTTGACTGTACAATTCATATTTTTGTTTTCTCGTCCTCCTTAATATTAACTTGCCCTCCCTGGGCATGGGCTGGAGACGCCCTTGGTCACAAATAAAAACTTACCAAAGAAATACAGCAATGTGTCACATCCTTCTGTTAAGCGCTATCGCACACAGGCAACTTAGTCTCCCAGCAACTGTTTTGTCTCTCACATGTCCAAGGGTTTATATGGAAGCGCGCACACGAAGCGACACGGTCGTCTGCAACTTTTCATACAAATCACGTGAGAGACAAAAAAGTTGCGGAGACAAAAGTTGCACGTGTGCGATAGCGCTAAGTGTCAAATGAAAGCGATTGGCTGGTTCACATTAGGTCGGACCGACAATTTTACCGTAAGCGCTATCGCACACGGGCAACTTAGTCGCCCAGCAACTGTTTTGTCTCTCACATCCGACAGAAATCGTGGCTGAGCGCCCGGTAAATGTGTTGTCGCCGACAGTTTTATCGGGTCGCCCAAATATGAACAGCACTATTGAAATACGTATGCCAATATGCATCCGACACCTTTGTCGTTCCGGTAAAACTGTCGGTCCGACCTAATGTGAACCCGCTGCGACACACATCCGAGATAGACACCCGGCTTGCCTGAATAAAATCCTTGATCCTTCTGAGTTTTACTTACATAAAACTTTTCCAACAACCAAACATAAGGTATCCCCTTTCTAACAAAAAAAGAATTTTAAATCGGTTCATAAACAAAGAAGTTATATCTCCTCCTTAGCTGAAGTGGGGTTACTTAGCGGCTTTCAAAAACGGCTTTTGAAATCTTATATGCGTCATTTTTGCTGTGGCGACAATAGTAAATCTTTTACAAATTAAAATTATTACTTACTATTTACTATTATTAATAAATTGTTAATTCCAGGCTCTCCGACGCCGTGTCCAATCTTTGGCCCGGCCAGTGACCGTCTACACGGGAACACACAAAGTGGTGACCCTAGAGGACAGCAACGGAAAACAGAAGCCAATCTACTTGAATGTAGACGCTAATAATAATGAGGAGGTGCCTGTGCCGCTGTACTTTTATAAGGTTTGTTGATAATGTCATTATCATCATATCAGCCGCACGACACCCACTGCTGGGTATAGGCCTCCCCTAAGACGGTTCTACAATACAGTGCAGGTACATCAATTTGTATAGAAAACCGCTTGGTCCAACACACCGAGGACGTGCCGAGGCGCGACGCCGCGTGCCGCCGGCGACACGCGACGGTGCGCGCCAGCAGGCGCGGAAATCGCGGGGTACAACACACTGAGCTCCATAGTATCGTGCCGGTTTTTGTACGTAAGCGCGGGGCCGTCGTATGACGCTGACCGGCGCGGAGGCGCGTCGAAAACCGCCCGAATAGGCGGCGCGCTGACGTGCCGGACTACAGCTGCGCCACAAAAAAAAAAGTTGGAAATCTGACATTTTGACTATGCCATGATGAAGTCTATAGTTTGTCGGTCTTCCGTTTAGGAGATACATGTGGCTCAGCTGTAGAGACGTCTCTACAGCTGCGCCACACAGATCTCGAAAACGGAAGGTCGTAGCGAAAATCTGATTACTTGTATGTATAGCCGTTAGTTTGTCGGAGTTTGTCGCACAAAAACCAGAGTTTGTCGGTCTTGCGTTTAGGAGATACGTGTGGCGCAGCTGTAGAGACGTCTCTACAGCTGAGCCACACAGATCTCGAAAACGGAAGGTCGTAACAGAAATCTGATTACTCGTGTATGTAGCCGGTAGTTTGTCGGAGTTTGTCACCAAGAACCAGAGTTTGTCGGTCTTGCGTTTAGGAGATACGTGTGGCGCAGCTGTAGAGTCCGTCTCTACAGCTGAGCCACACAGATCTCGAAAACGGAAGGTCGTAACAGAAATCTGATTACTCGTGTATGTAGCCGGTAGTTTGTCGGAGTTTGTCACCAAGAACCAGAGTTTGTCGGTCTTGCGTTTAGGAGATATGTGAGGATACGCTGTGGAGACCTTTCTACCTGGATCTTGAGAACGGAAGGTCTCTAGATCCAGGTACTCTACTACTACTACTACTAATGTAGACGCGAATAATAATGAAGTGGTGCCCGTACCGCTGTACCTACTTTTATAAGGGATGTTGATAAAGTATCCAGCTCGAAGGACTAATTTTACACGTGAATACGCGTAAGTGATGACCCTAGCAGACAGCAGCGGCAGGCAGAATCTACCTGAACAACAATAAGGTGGTGCCTGTGCCGTTCTACTTTTTCAAGGTTTGTTGTGGCGGACAGCAAATGCAGGCAGAAACCAAACTACTTGAATGTAGACACATACAATCAGGTGGTGCCCGTGGTGCTGTACTTTTACAAGGTTTGTTGATATTGCATCCGGCACCCTGATTATCTAAAAAGAAACTATTTAGCGACCGGTTTCATTCCACATACATTGCTACTTTTCTTTGGTATGTTTTTTTTAATCCAAAAAGAAGTAGCAATGGATCACTATCATTTATGAACTGCAACCGGTCGCTAGGTGGTTTCTAATTAGATAATCAGCCCGCCGGTCGAAGGACCAATTTTACACATGAATAGGCGTGAAGTGACTCTGGCGAACAGCAACGGCAGGCAGAAACCAATCTACTTGAACTTAGTATAGGTACGCAAACAACAATGAGGTGGTGCCTGTGCCGTTGTACTTTTACAAAGTTGATATTACATCCGGTTCAAAGGATCATTTTTATAACCCTTTTCTAAACGTACGCGCGATGCTGTTTTTTTATAATAACGAGAAGTGTTCATATGAGTTAGTATAGCTCAAAACATTTTCCCAGATTGTGCCAAAGTTATACCCGAAGGTTAAACTACCCCTCCTGTAATAAATAAGAAATTCTCATATTTTCAGGTGGTATACGACCCTAAAACCAAGAAAGCTGCCGCTTTCGTGTCGATAAACTCCTCATTCTACACCGACGACATGATTAAGAAGCTAACGTTCTGCGACGACATTTGTGGCGGGAATACCGACTTCAAGTGGCTAAGATGGCGGTCTAATGACGGAACGTTTAGTTTTTGCTGCGACTACGATGAATTTATTGAGGAAGTTAAACATTTACCGCGTTTGGATGTTAAAGGATTGTTTTATTAATGTTATTATTTTGACAATTTAGATCTTGTTAGTGATATTGTTGATCACTTAAATAAATCAATAAATGTATTTATTATCTTTACATCCTGAAATTGTAATCATTTGGTTCCCCCAGTGGGGTGGTTCCACTCATGATTACAAGCAACTTTTACTATGGCGCCAACTCTGATATTATCGCGAAAAAAATCAGCTGTTCCATACATTAAGGTCGAGAAGGTAATTGCGCTTTTGTATGGAACAGCTGATTCTTTTTCGAGATATCAGAGTTGGCCCCACTAGTACAAGTTGCTTGTAATCATGAGTGGAACCACCCTACTGCGGGAACCAAATGATTAAAATTTCAGCGTGTATAGTTTAGATAAAAAAAAGAGGAATAATAAAACGCAAACTCCATTAAATTCCTTTATGCGATTGTTACATATAATATATAAATAATATACATTTTACTTACACTAACATCTTTGAGATTTCTTTCATATACTTACATTTCTGTATGTACATTTTAATATAGAAAGGTACTTTATAATTTGTGATAGGTACATTTATGATTTAACTATTAATAATTAAACTATAAGTAACCACTCATTTAATGAACTTCGACTAAGGCTGCCTTCAAACGATAACACACGACCCGACCTCAACCAGAACTCAGCTCAAACTCACCTCAACCGCAGCCCACCTTGAAATACATTGCTTACAATTTTGGGTCTTTATGACACATTAATAACCTCCTGTGTTCAGGTGAGTTTGAGGTGAGTTCGGGGTGTTTTCGGGTTGAGTTTGAGTTGAGTTCGGGTTAAGCGCGAGGCGTGTGCAGTTGCATCGACAAAATATAACGGAGCTTATTAATGTGTCATAAAACCACAGAGTAAGTATTTTGTGATAAAACTCAAAATTGTAAGCACTGTATTTCACAGAGTGGGCTCTGGTTGAGATGAGTTCGAGTTGAGTTTGAGTTGAGTTCGGGTTGAAGTCGAGTCGTGCGTTATCGTATGAACGCAGCCTATATCTTGCACAAACTTTCAAATAATATACAATTTTCAACATTACAATCACTCATTTTTGACTATTAAGTACATAAAATTCGGAACATCCGGCTCGAAGGACCAAAACAATTTTAAAGTCTAACAATTATACTGCTAAAGCAAAACCATAAATTCATAAAAAGTTATACAAAAAGCAATTTAGATACTAAACATTTTGGAATGATTAGTTGTTTTTTTTTAATTATACATAATTCTAAATTCTCACTGGCCGATTAAGATTGGCATAAAGTCGAATAACTTTTTATAAGTACCTATAAATCACGTTGGTACATCTTTACCTTCTATGATAGCTGACAATGCTTGTCTATCTCTTTTATTCTCGCAAGCACAAGCTATTAAAGCCAAAAGGTGTTTATGTGAATACTCAGTCTTTTCTCTTATAAAATCTTCTAACCCTTTCCTAGGCAAATAGTACGCTTTCACGTATCTGTCCACGTAATCTTGATAAGGTACGGGTTTTAACCCTGATATCTTCTCTAACTTAACAAATAACTGCCTGTAGTCTAATTGCATAAGACCTCTACCTCCGTTGGAGCATTTCGTAGCATTAGAAAAACCTTCTACAAGTAAATGCACTATGAATTTCGATACCATTGACCATATAGACTTTAGCACTTCCATGTTTAAAGTGACCTTTGTCGAAATGTTTTCTAAACGGAGAGCGAACACTTGGATTTTTCTTGTTAGCATGTCCACATATGGGCTGTGTTCTACTGCAACGTTTTTGACATCCCACCTAACTTGAGACATTGCTATTAACGCTTGCCTAGCATCAACCGCCTTAGAAGCAGAACACATATACACTGGCATTCGTAAATCAATCACAACAGCCAGTGTATTCTCTCTAAAATGTTCTAAAAGCAACTTTTGATGCGACGCCACAATAGAATCTAAATATGGCTGCAATAACTCATACTGTTTAGCCAAAAAGATAACGCTTTCAACTGCAACAATTCTCTCGCTCAAACCGTGTAGATTCTCTTCAGAAGACATGTCCAAATGTTGAGGTAAATCAGGGCATATAAAAGTCTTAGAATCCCCTTCTCCAGTTGTACTGTCTATGCTATTTGAAATCCTCTTTAAAACTAAATTAAGTTTTGAAGTATACAAAGTTGTTGAAGCAACATCTAAATCGGAAGTGAAAAACAAGTGGACTGTGTAAAAATAGTAGTCGAACAATTGGTTCATAAGCATCACGACTTCTAATGATATTTGGGGTAGATATCTACATATTTGGAGGTACTGTCCGCAGTTTCGCAGCACTGAGAGAGTTGTGTTGGTGACTATCACACTTTCTTTGACTTTTGAAGGACTCTCAAGTAAATTCCCGTTGTTAGTTGACCCATACTCGTTTCTATCGACTTCGTCTACGAATTCTCGTTTCAGTTCTTCCGGTTCGTCATCAGACTCATCACTGGCTTCTAACTCAGGCTCGAGACCGAAAATATCGTCATTGGTAACATTCTCGTTCCTGAACATTTCGAAAGGAGTATGATTAGTTTTCTGATTAAAATATTTGGAGATGTAAACGCTATCGTCTTGGGAATGAACCGAAGATGCGCCATCGGACAGAGATTTCACCATAGACGTGTCACTTTTATTTGGACTTAAATACTTTTTGAACTGTTTAAATTCTTGTAGATTAAGCAAATTAAACGTAGATTTCACTGGACATTGTTCCCAACCTTCGTTCTCCAAAAACAGTTTTAATTCCTCCATCCTACCTCTATGGTAGTTCTTTATATACGAAACACTTTGCGTTTTGATAAAATCCTGCAATAAATCCGATTTATCACCACAGAAAACCTCCGCGACTTGTGTCAGCTTTCTCAATATTCCCAGCATTTGAATAAACTTTTCAAAAGGATATTCTTCTAATCCCGAACTCTTCAAAAAGGTTGATACTTTCGCTTGGACTTCATGCCATAACCTAATCAAACCAGCTTTTAACTTCTGCCTTATATACTCTCTGCTTACATTCTTCTCGATTTCAAAAACATTGCTAGAAGTAGGTGTCGCCTCATCTTCATCGTGTTTCGTATGCCAATTGACGAGTAAATAATAACTACGCATGATCAAAAACAGATTTTCACATAGACTAAGAAGACATATAGGAGCTTTGTTAGCTAGTACTGCTTGACACATCTCCTGGAATTTCATATCGACAACTGTTTCAGAAATGTAAGGTTTGACAGCTTCCACTGAAGTCTCATTGACTGCTGAAGAGTAATGCATGTGCAGTTGTTCCATAGATGCCTGCGTCTTCCCCAACAAATCGTATGCTTTCCTTAACTTCCTGAACAAATTCTTGTCAAAATTGTAGCAAATTGAAGACAATACAGAATCTAATTTCTCCTCTGTCATATCTAAAGTGTCCTGGAGTCTTGTAGCAAGGTCTGCAATACAAGTGTATTCTTTGTGATTACTAGCAGCTTTCCTACTTTTAAGAATAAGCTCAATCGCTTCATAATACTCTTTCCTATTCAACAACTCAGCGACATCCTTTTCAACGCTACGCAAACTCCTCAACAACTCCAAGGACTTAAGAACAGATCTGATTATCTGTCTCTTTCTGACATTAGCGAGTATGACGAAGGTGGAGATAGTGAGGTGGTTTGAAGAGTTTCTCAAGTGTTCCCTAGCCTGGCGACATGTTTCTAACGTTTTAGAGAGTTGTTCCCGAATGTTTTGTATTTCTGCGAATTCGCGGTCGCAATTGTCTCGTTGTTGGGAGATTAGGTGAAGAGCTTTGCCAGAGACCACCTGGAATCAATAAAGCAAAACTATACTTACTATATCTGAGTTCCGAAATTTCTCCGACGCGAAAGGAAACAAAGGCCTTAAAAGAACAAGCGTCGCTACGCAGCCACTTAAGCACCGTTATGGAGTAGGACCACATAAATATTTTGTCGGGTTATAACTAGTATGGCACTTTCGAATGACTGACAGTACTAGGATTCCATAAATAATGAGGAGTTATCTGCGGCCACAGCAAGGTTGTACCAGAATAAAAATCAAATCGAGTCGAATGACTGATGATAAAAATGGCCATTTTTATTGCAACATAGTTGACATAATAACATAAGAAGGCATCACATCACATTCCCTTGTAGTCATTTCTAGAAGTAGACAGCAAAACTGATAAAAGTGTCCGTTTTTGACACTTTTGCTTCTACAAATGACCCTAAAACTTCCACGAACATTTTTATTAAAATCTTTTTCTATTAACAACTTATTAAATAAAGACCTCTGAGGGCGCCACTTTCGATGGTGTAGCCACTAAGATTGATAATATCTCCAAAACTATGCATTTTTGGACCACATTTTTTGGAGTTTTTATTATTTTGACCCATGGGATATCAAAAAATGTATTTAAATAAAATGTATACAAGTGGAGCACACATATTAAGCTATGCTTAATTTGAGGCTAAATGGCGCTGTAAAGATTGTAAAATGTTGTTTCGTTACAGAATATAGTACTAATTTTGTTTAACAAAATTATCAATCAATTTGTTGTATAACTCAGTATGTAATTCGTTTTCATAGTACTTAATTCAGTGGCGAAGGGTCCATACAAGCCGATTCCCATCGGCTTCCTTTTAAGAAATCCCTGAACTACCCACCACCGATCCACAATGCAGATTATAACATGTCATTAATTATTGTCACAAGATTGTGAGGAGAAATACATGGACAGTATTATTGTTTCATTATTTCAAAGCGCCTACAATTATTTCCATAGGAAACCTCGACGAGGCAAGCCGTCCATTTTCGGATTCATCTAAGCACTGCGTCTGGCGTGCGTTGCCATGGTTACCGGAACATTGTTATTACTCTGTCTCATTGACACGCACGTGACAGCCCTACTTCGATTTTATAGTTTTTGAGAACCCTAATTCTATAAATAGATTATAATATAAACAAACGCTAGGTGTAAGTTAGTGTATTTTGTTAAGTAAGTCAGTTCATTATAGAGATCCGTACTGAACACATCTTTTTATTTAAACTCCCCTTCTGTCATCCGAAGTGGGATTCGTCGCGTATTTTTTTTTATATATACCTAATACCTACTGCCCACGATGAACAATAAAAATAAAATAAACAATAAACGTAGTAATAAAAGACTGATAAATAGTGATAGTGTGGAACAAACTGTGAATGTGAACAATAATAGTGATAATTTTAGATTCGTCCAAGATTTTAGTGTAGAGACAAGTACTAGTAAGGCTATTGCATTGCCTACATTTGACCCTAGTGTTGGTGCAATTGAAGCCAGTGAGTGGATCGCAGAAGTTGATTTTTTATCTTCCAAAAACAAATGGGATGATGTGGAAATAATCGCAAGATGTGTACCATTTTTGGCTGGGCCGGCACTGGAGTTGTATAAAGAGTGGACACCAGTACAAAGAACGTGGCCAGGCTTAAAAGAAGAATTACAAATTACATTCCCGAAATGTCGCAATTTGTGTCGCGATTTTAAAATAGCTGCAAATATGACGAGCGACCAATTTTCATCGGTATCAATTTATGCCGCAAAAAAGAATAGAATATTAAAAAAACTTAGATTGCAGTTTCGCGAAAGCGAAATCATTGAATTAATCACTGGAGGGATCACTGATCCTCACGCCAAATCCATCGCCAGCAGTGCTGACACATTGAGCGTTCTGTTTGAAAAATTAGCTCGCTACATCCCTGTTTCACCAATCCAGCTAAAAACATCTACAGTCAGCAACGCCATTGATGAAGTGGATTTTCAGCCTTCTACTTCAAAGCGACAGAAAATTACAGCAGACATGAAGAGGTGCCATCGCTGTAATCGATTGGGACATCTACAACGTGATTGTCGTACCAGGGTAGACAATTTACCCATCAAATTACCTGCTATCACGATGGGTCAGAATAAAAAACAAGAAAACTGTTCGTTTTGTCACAAGAGAGGGCATTTGGCGGAAAACTGTTGGACCAAACAAAGAGTCGACCGAGAAAACCACCCCAAACAAGTAAACAGCAGTGGCAAGGTATGTACAACACCTGTTATTATCAATGGAAGAATTGTACATATTTTAATTGATAGCGGAGCATCGTGTTCATTAATGAAAGATAAGTTGGCACGGTGCATAGGTGCTCATCGTCATCCTTCAGTGCTACAAATATGTGGACTTTCAAATGAAATAATATTTTGTAATGAAAAGATAAATGTTATAATCCAATTAGAAAACATAACAATAGAGACAACTTTTCATATAGTGCAAGACAAAGAAATACGCTATGATGCTATTCTGGGCAGAGATGCAATAAGCACAAACAATATTATGTTTATAACTTCCACGAGCGGTACGATTATAAGAAGGCAAGATCAAGTTCCACATCAGATTGTTTATACTATAGACGAAGTTATAGTAAATGCTTTGTTAAAAATTCCAAGTCAGGTCCAAGCTCAGATGCGGGAACTGTTAAATAAACATTCGGGTCTTATCGCAGTTAACAATAACATTCGTGAAATCAAGACTGCCGTTATGACTATCCGGACTACGACAAACGAACCCGTTGTTTATCACCCGTACAGAATGTCGGCCTCCGAGCGGGACAAAGTGAGGACGATTGTGACGGACCTTTTAAATAATAACATTATTAGAGAGTCGACGTCACCTTATGCGTCACCAGTGATATTGGTGAGAAAAAAGGATGCTAGTGACAGATTATGTGTTGATTACCGGGCATTGAATAGAATAACTATAAAAGATAGATACCCATTGCCATTAATTGACGATCAGTTGGATAGATTAGGGAAAGCTCGTTATTTTAGCACACTTGACATGGCATCCGGTTTTCATGGAATTCCAATTGAACAGGAAATATCTGAGAATAAGACGACTGTATCATCGGTGGAGAAAACAGCCTTTGTTACACCTGACGGCCACTACGAATGGTTACGTGTTCCCTTTGGTCTTAGCAACGGACCTAGCACATTTCAAAGGGCCGTAAATATTGCACTGGGAGCGTTAAGATATAAAATTGCTCTAGTCTATATTGATGACGTCATCGTTCCCTCATGTAGTATAGAAGAAGGATTAGAAAGGTTAAGTGTAGTGTTGAAAGCACTAGACGAGGCAGGATTTACTTTAAACTTAAAGAAATGTAAGTTTTTACAAAAAGAAATTGAATATTTGGGAAGAATTATTTCGGAGGAAGGGATACGACCTGGAAAAGCTAAGATTGAAGCATTAAAGAATGCTCCAATACCACAAAATGTAAAGCAAGTGAGACAATTAATGGGACTAGCTAGTTATTTTCGGAAATACATACCAGAATTTGCAATAAAAACTGCTTGTATAACTGATCTTTTGCGAAAAAATACCCAATTCATTTGGTCGGAGGAAAGAGAAAAAGCTCGACAATATATCATAAATAAGCTTTCTTCACTGCCTTTATTAGTAGTTTTTGATCCAGAAAAAGAAACAGAATTGCATACTGATGCAAGTAGTCTTGGATTTGGTGCAATTTTATTCCAAAGACACGATCAAGATCTTCGTGTGGTGGCTTACTACAGCAAACGAGCCTCACTGGAAGAGTCTAAATATCACAGCTATGAATTGGAAACAATTGCCATAGTAAACGCATTAAAACAATTTCGAGTTTATTTATTGGGAAAGGAGTTCAAACTGATAACAGACTGTAACGCTGTAAAATTAACATCAAGAAAACGAGATTTATTACCACGAGTGGCTAGATGGTGGTCCTATATACAAGACTTCAATTTCAAAATTGAGTATAGAAAAGGCAGTAATATAAAACATGTAGATTTTTTAAGTAGAAATCCGCCACAAACTCATATAGAAGAGGTGCTAGTGAACGATCAGATTACTTGGATAGAAGCTACACAAAAACAAGATCGAAATGTGATTGATATCATAAGGCGAATACAAGAAAACCCCGACAGTTTGAAAGAGTACACCATTCAAAATGGTATCCTCTTAACAAAAATTAAAAGTAAAAAAAAGAACACTTAAAATATTATGTACCGTCAGCAGCCCGCTTCAACCTAACTAAACTATTCCACGATGAACAATGTCATATTGGAGCAGACAAAACAATCGAATCAATGAAAAGAAAATATTGGTTTCCTGGAATGACATCTTTTATTCGAAAATACATAAATCATTGCATCATTTGTTTATCGACAAAACGACCGAGTGGGCCGAAACAAGGTTTATTACATCCAATCGAGAAATTACCCATACCTTTTCATACTTTGCATGCCGACTGTACTGGACCATTCGGAACAGCTAATGATCGCTACAGATACCTGTTGTTGTTGGTGGATGCCTATACGAAATTTACAATATTAATACCAATTGAAAATCTCACAGGGTCTGAATTAGTAAGAGCCCTCGAACCCCACCTCAGTTTATTCGGAACGACGAAAAGAATTATAACAGATAAAGGAACAAATTTTTCAAGTAAACAAACAAAGGAGTTATTGAAACGTATGGATATTGAAATACATTATATTGCAACTGGTGCCAGTAGAGCCAATGGGCAAGCTGAGCGATATGTAGCCACAGTATTAAATCTACTTGCCTGTGAAGTAAATACTGGGTCAGAATGGTCGAACGTAATTTACAAAATACAATTGACTCTAAATACGACTATTCAGAAAAGTACCGGTTGTACCCCGATAGAACTGCTCACAGGAATTCGATCGGAAGTGCCTGATTTAAATAAACTAAATCCTGAACTTATAGAAAAAGAGTTAAAAATAGATCTTCAACAATTAAGAAATACCGCAGAAGAGCGTTTACGGAACAATGCACTAAAAACTAAATTACGATTTGATAGAATGAGACGCAATAATATTCAATACAAGGAAGGTGATATTGTTTATGTTCAACAACAGCGAGTGCGACTCGGAAAATTAGATCCGAGGTACAATGGACCATATACAATAGAAAAATGTTTGCCAAGAGATAGATATAAAGTCAAAAATATAGAAAAGAAAACATTTCAAATAATACCAAAAGATAGAATGCGATTGTGGAATCGAGAGGCTGCGGAAAATGCCGTGACAGCCTTGTGTAATTGATAAGTATGAAAGTAATGAATAAATATCAAAGAAAACAAAGAATAAAAGTAAAAGTAAGTATAATAATAAAAAAAGGCGTAAGCACTTTTTTTGTAAAAAAAAGTGTGCACGGATCGCCAAAGGCGTAAGCAATTTTTTTATTTGTTAAAAAAATGTGCATGGATCGCCACTAATATTGAGTGTGCGTGAGCATCTTATCTATTAATAAGAGTGCTAGGACCGCAAAACAAAAAAAAAAGTTGTTGGCGCGAGCTACTTAAGTATGTGATAAGTGAGCGAGGACCGCAGAGTTATTGAGTAAAAAAAAAAATTATAAAGAGATATGAAAGTTATAAAATCATAATTTTAATCGTCAATTTGGCCAGTTGACAGTTAAAATTAATCAAAAATAAATAAATTAATAGCTTTCTAATAAAAGCAAAATATTAAATTGCCAATTGAGGGCAGCAAAATATAATTACCAGTGAGGGCAAAAACAAAAAAAAAGCCAAAGAGGGCTGTAGTACTTGTACAATATGTTTCAGGTCAGTTAAATATATTTCAAATTACAGGTAAAACACTGATGGGTGATTGGGTGAAGAAGTTAGGCTTCGAGAGCGAAGCCTAGGCAGGAAGGCCGTGACAGCCCTACTTCGATTTTATAGTTTTTGAGAACCCTAATTCTATAAATAGATTATAATATAAACAAACGCTAGGTGTAAGTTAGTGTATTTTGTTAAGTAAGTCAGTTCATTATAGAGATCCGTACTGAACACATCTTTTTATTTAAACTCCCCTTCTGTCACACGCATGCCTTTCGGCTAATTTAAACTAAGGTAACCCGGTCCACCAGCGGGTTGCATTTTTCCATATCTTTCTATTTTAAGCGATTTTAACGTTTCCCTTTTCTGTCTATTACGAATAGCCGCGAATGCATTGAAATGACATACGAGTGTGTCGTAGGTGGTCAGAAATTAGATATAATTAGTACGTGTCCGCCATTATCATAATACGTGCGTGTTTGGAAAATGATTAGTTTTTTTTTGCAAAATAGTGAATTAGTGAGTGGGAATCTATACTTTCGTCGGTTTTTTATTTGTTTTACTGTGTTTATCTTATATATTTGTTCATTGCGGTAAGTTTATTTGCCATAATGGCTTTAATTCATATGGAGTGTTGTTTTACTGACTACTTACCGGTGAAACTTTGTTTTCCAATCCAAACTCGACAAAAACAAAGATGACTGGCAGTTGCAAACTCAATAAAATGATTTTTTTTTCTATAATAATAAATAATAATATAAATGTTTATTTATTTCTTCACAAATAGTAGTAACAAGCAGCAGTTATATAAACAATATCAGTCTTAGATTACTAGTTGTGAAGACTGATGCTTGAAATGGGTTGGGTTGCAACCTGTAATACAAGACACCAGGTCCTCACTCTATGTTTATTATTCTCTGATTCCAACTCAGTATGCCTCAGTATGGAGTAGCACGGAATAGACACTGTCACTATCCTATCAGTGCTTTATGCAAAGTGAGGCCCTATAGCTTTTGAAGAAACGTTAGAAGCTTGCATCACGCGGTAGTGGTTTTTTTTTGGTTCGGCTTACCTTCGCCATATTTCGACCCCTCGCCACTGGTACTTATAGCTAGCAACAACATAAAGTATTTTTGTTTTGTTTTTTTATTAAATAAATAATTGTGCAATAAGACTCAAAAGCATGTTTTCTACCATGTTCTTAGTGTGTGTGCCGAGTATCCGATGCTTTAGAAATAGCCACATAAGAAATACTAAACCTGTTTCTCATTTTATGTAAACTTCATGTTTCATGAGAAATAAATTCTTTAAACCTAAAAACCTGCCTTAAGTTTAAACAAGTACTAGGCCACCATGAAAGTTGAGTAGTTTACCTGCTGCTGCCTCTTCAGTTTGGTGAACATCTGTTCTATGGCCTCGCAGGTGGGCGGGCTCGGGGCGTGCTCCAACACGTGCCGCCCAGCATCGAACTCGGAGGGCGGTGAGAAGTATACATGTTCTATTTCACGGAGCACCTGTGGACGATGTTATCTTATATCTTTAAACGAGCAATTCTTCTATATTTATTTATTTATAAATTTATTTCTGTTACGCCTTCACGTCTTAACTACTGAACCGATCATCATTAAAAAGAGAGCAGAGTCTGTACGGCAATAAAAAAATCGGGTTGCACTCCGGGAGTGCCAGCAGAAGTGAAAACTTGAATATTAACGTTGTGCATTTTTGATATTTTGAAATTAGCGGCAAATGATTAAAATTATTTCTTTCCTATTACTATGCAGTCACACAATTCAATCAGTTTGTAATTAGGGAAAAATTCTAAAGATTTCGCGCCAGTGGCCTTTTTAATTTCTACATGCACGCATTCTACGATTGAAACTTATAGTCATATAAATAAGTCTATGATTTCACCGAAGAGATTCTATGATTTCACCGAAGAGATCGCTGCTATTAGTTCCATTTTCAAAATTAGCGCGTTGCTGGCGTCTTAAAATGACAGTATAAGTAGAAAGAGAGGGGGATAAGCCGCCAGCTGTCTACTCTCCATCCGTCACATCCGTCTTACGCATTTTCGATCAGCCACGTGATTCTTACTGACGCGAGTTTAGCATTTTTTCCCCATTACAAAAAAGCGTACAACACCGCTAAAGAAGTTTTCATTTCAAAAAACCATTAGTGGTTACCATCAGCAAAACACTCGACACTGGCCAAATCCAGAAGGGAACCGTCAAAGCATAAAACGAAGAAGAAGAAATTTTACATACACGTTGTCAAGGGTACAAAGAAGGACATGGGTACTTTTTATCCAGAAAAAAATAACTGTTCTCGAGGGATAGCAAAAAAACTTTCCATGTAGACGAAGTCACGGGTGGCCGCTAGTTTATTATAAAGATTGTATGCCCTGCCTAGCAGCCAGCCATATTATAGACCCTACATCGCGATCGAGATAATAAAATGAGTTCCTTTCCTATGCATTTCCATCTAATATCACGAGCACATCACACCCCTGCGTAACAATACCAGTGAAACCTATAGGCTCCGCCATGAATTGTCAGTTGCACGACAAGCGGAACAGATGTGAAACAGCCTGTTCTAACGCATAGATTTAACTATGATGCTGTCTGTTTCACCCGTGATTCTGCTCAATCGGCTCAACACCATCACCACCTCAGGCATCAACACCGCTGTGCAAAATAATGACACGAAACTGCTGTGTAGATGAGGTTTAATATCAACGAAGCTACCGTGGTTTCGCGGCGGAGGTGTGCTACAGGCGTAGTTCAGATTGGTGAGCAGCATTATGGAATTCCATTCCAATTCCAAATAGAAAATGAAGTCATTGTAATTAAAAGTTCTTCAGTCGTTCCAAACACAAGAATGAGTTTTAAAACCTCTGCTGCACCGACAAATGAGTGAAGGGCCTTAGGTCCATTTTAAGACGCGATTTTTTAAAATTATTTAACTGTGTAGTGACCACACTCGGTTGCTAATAGATATCCATGCAGCAAAGTGATTGGGAGCAAATTGAATTTTGTGATTATAGTATACATTGCGCGATGTCAACAAAAACTATCATGTCAAATAAACGTGACTTAAGTGCCCTCAACGAAAACTATCACAACAAATAAATGCAACCTAAGTGACCTATCTTCCGAAAGTCAAGAAATAACTTTTTGTAAATTCTTTATTCCTTATCTTCAGAAAAAAGTTAATAGAACACTAAAATACGACCATCAGCCATTTTTAATGTCCCCACTGCTGGGGCACAGGCCTTCCTTATGGGTGGATAAGGAGAATGGGCCATAACCTACCACGCGGGCTCAATGTGGATTGGTGGGTGATAACAACTGCAAATGCAGCCGGGACCAACGGCTTAACGTGCCTTCTGAAGCATGGAGGAGCTCCAGATTATAATTTTTTGGTTTGGTTGTGAAAGTTGCTTAATTTCCGGAATCGCTGGGCCAGGCACTAAACTCCTGCGCTACACTACTAAAATATGATGTCACAACAATTATTGCATTCATAAAGCAGGGTTGCATCCAAGACTGAAATAAAGTACTAAAAACAGTAAGTCCGAACAACTTACCTCCAAATCAGCAGCTGAGTGAGCTACGCTTAGTGACCGAGAGTTGACCCCGGGTGGCCCGTGCCGGTTCTCCACTCCATCTTCTGACATCATGATTGCATCTGACAATAAAGTACAATCATTTCTGCTATATTTTTCATTTTTAAAATACCTACAGTCTTTTAACAATAAGTTCTTGTGTTTTAGAACTTCATCGTCTGTTTCACAGTTAAAAAAGCTAAGAATCCACTTATGAATAAAATTTATTGTTTATGGGGCCATATTAGGAAAACATGCAAAGAAGTGAGGCTCACTCATTTGAATGTTGACACATTTCGGTGAGCTCATACTATGGTAAGGGTGTATCTGTTACGGCTAATACCCGAAGTGCGGCTAAACCTAGTTTTAGCCGGCTAAAACTAGGCATAGTCGACAGCTGTTGGCTAAAACTAGGTGTAGCCGATTTGCTCGCGGCTAATACTAGGTGTAGCTGGCTAAAACTAGGTGTAGCATGGGGTTTAAAAAAAATAACCTCGAAATTTAAGTAAACCTTAAATTTATAACCTATATTCACCTAGATTTAGCCAACAGCTATCACACTTCGTGTATTAGCTGTAACAAATCTAACAATTTAAATCTTTGTTGGCAATGGCTGTGGCTATCGCTTTGAGTTAGGTGGTCAAAATTGCCGCATCGCACACAAATTCGCCTCAGTCTGTCCGAAGCTTAAGACTTTTTTTAGCTGACAACAAGAATTGAAAGAATGGTAAAAGGTTAAATTTCTCTGATCCATCCAAACTGACTTTACTTAATATTACAAAACTACACATATAAAATAATTCTGACTAATTTAGTATAAGGGCGAAAATATTTTCACTGAATCGGTAAGATAGAACAGCACCAATGGCATAAGAATAAATAAAACTTACTTAGTAAAGTTTTATTTATTCGTATGCCAATGGCACCAAATGAAATTGATGAAAGTTTAAGGTAATTAATAGTACTATTATCACCTTAGATGGATTATCACTAACTAGCGTGTAAATCACAAGGAAAATGGAGTTAATACTTACATGAATATAATGAGTAGAGTACCTACAGTATTATTTACAGTTGATAAATATTGTATTAAATAAAAAGTTGATTCTATACACCCACAAAGTCGTGCCTCGGCGATCACTACTGACTGACAAAAAATTTGTTAAAGAAGTGATAGATTCAATTCCTAAATGCTAAGAATACACAGTTTGCTTTAATATTTCACATGTTTTCGAGGAAATTAACGCAGGAATTCGTAAAGTTATAACATTTGTTGAAAATGTTCCTTGTAGTAGTAGTAGTTGATGTTTTGTCCTTTTCGGGACAGGCGAAGGACTACGCCATACAGCCAGTTCTTGCGTGTTGTGAAAATGTTCCTTGTAGTAGTTGATGTTTTGTCCTTTTCGCGACAGGCGAAGGACTACGCCATACAGCCAGTTCTTGCGTGTTGGTTTCTTTAGTCTTGTTTAAAATATAGGCAAAGCCAAATCTTAAATTATCTTTTTTGTAAATTCTTGTTAAAATATCAATTTTGTCTTTTCCAGTTGAAAGTCATATCCGAGTTAAGTGTCAAGTCCGAGTTTGTCACATCAAATTTCTCCAAGTGTGGAGATAACAAATTCATAGATTATTATTATTATTATTATTATTATTTTTAACAGACAAGCAGTTGTTATAACTGATAACGCCTGTATCCTGCTATCTATGCGTTTTGTTTACTGTTTATTATTAAGATATCTGTCAAGTCGATTTTTGAACTGATTAATATTTGAGGCAACCACAACATCATCCGGAAGCTTATTCCATTCTTTGACTACTCTGTTGCTGATAAAGTTCTTGCATGGGTTGTTATGTGCGATGGAAGTACTTAGCTTGAAACTGTGACCCCTAAGGTTATGATGGTTTTCGTTACGTTTATACAAGTTATCGAAATTCTGGAGGTCATAGTGTCCATTAAGTATTTTATAAGTCTCAATTAGATCTCCACGGTTCCGGCGGTCTTTCAAAGTTGTAAGATGGAGCACATCCAACCGTTCCTCATAGGTTCGTCGCTTAAGCGTTCTGGGGATTTTAGTAAAACTTCTCTGCACTTTCTCCAACTGATCAATGTCCTTGACAAAATAGGGACTCCAGACTTGAAACGCGTACTCCAAAATTGGTCTGACATATGTTTTGTAGATCTTTAACATCATTTCAGGAGTCAGGGCTCCAAAAGCTTTTCTAATGAGGTAGATTAGACTTTTGGCTTTCTTTGATATAGAAGAAACATGTTCCTCCCACTTCAAATCCTCAGATATCTTCACTCCTAAATCAGTCTGGACTTTGACCTCCGACAGCTGTACATTTTCTAATTTATAAGTCAGGCGAGGATTTTGATTACCTATGTGCAATACAGTGCATTTAGAAGCATTAAGGTTCAGAAGCCAATTTTTAGACCAGTTAGCGATGGCATTCAAATCAGATTGGAGTCGATCATAATCAATAAGCGGGTTTGCAAATAACTTTGTGTCATCTGCAAACATGCTGACATTGCATTGCAGGCAGCGTGGAAGGTCAAAGGTGTAAATAATAAAAAGTACAGGTCCGAGAACTGACCCTTGGGGCACGCCACTGTGAACCTGGCGCTGGGCAGACAGTTCATCTCCTATTCTTACTTGAAAGGTTCTTTGCCGCAGAAATGCCTCTATCCAGTTAAGAAGTTTTCCTCTTACTCCCACAAATTCCAGCTTATACAGCAGCCTATTTATTGAAACCTTGTCAAATGCTTTCTCGTAGTCAAGGTAAATGACGTCGATCGGTTGTCTCTCATTGAATTGTTCGATCCATTTCGACATGCATGACAGTAAATTCGACACAGTTGACCGGCGTGGACAGAAGCCATGCTGGTGATCAGTAAGAACTTGATGTTTGGCAAAAAAATTTCTGATTAATTTTACTATAATTTTCTCCATCAACTTGCATGCCACACTAGTGAGACTTATGGGTCTATAATTGGCAGGATCGAGCTTATTTCCTTTTTTAAATATGGGAGTAACTGTTGCATTTCGCCAGGAGTCAGGTATGACTCCAGTGTCATAAGACTTCTGCATTATAGATGCTAGACTAGCCGTAAGGTCGCATCTCTGTAACACGGCTACGGGAATGTCATCTGGTCCCGGCGAGGAATCTTTATTCATTTCTTTAAGGGCTTGTTGAATGGTGTCTTCAGAGAACAAGATGTCCTCAACAGTATCTTCAACTCGAAGAAGCGGATCCAGCTCTGGTAACGGAGTAAGTGGTTCTTCTTGATAGACACTTGAGAATTGTTCTGCGAATAGTTCAGCAATATCATAAGCTCCAGTTATAGTTAGGCCTTGCTTATTTCGTAAGGCTGTTGGTATGCTAACTTTCGAAGATATTTGTTTCCTTATATATGAGTAGAATTTCTTTGGTCCAGCTTTTAGTAGGTCACTCTCGTAGGTAATGCGGGCGGCTTTACTTTGATTTGACAATTTGTTGTTGACTTTTCTATAATCATTGTACGCCTCATCCAATCCAGTCAAGATATATCTTTTCCATAAAGTATGTTTTTGGTTAACTAGCATTTTTGTATCTTTTGATATCCATGGTTTGTCCATAGCTCCGGGTCGTACTTTGATTTTTGGTGTGCACATAATAATAGCTTCCTTTACAGTCTCAGAAAATATCTTATACTGGGCGTTAGGGCAACTGATATTTTTAAGTTTATCAGGCAGAGAATTCTGTATTTTTGTGTTCATTGCGTCATAGTCAGCTTTTTTGTGGTTTAAGCGGAATTTAGTTTCAGAATCTTGCTGGTGAGTTTGTAACTGAATCGAAACAAGTAAACAGGTGTGATCGCTCTTTCCGATAGGGGTATGGTGTTCAATGCCAGCAATGAGTGTTTCATCATTAGTTAAAATTAGGTCTAGTAAAGATGGTTGGTTCCCCTGTCTAAATCTTGTGCATTTATCCACTAATTGTTCAAGATTGCTATCTTTGTACCACTGTAAGAAATTTGTTTCCATTGGTGTGATATATCCAGTATCTTCATTTATCCATTTTACCCCACCATAATTAAAATCACCAAATATTGCCACTACGTTGGTTTCTGACGCGTCTTTAAGCTCTTCCAGTAGCATGTTGTCCTGTTCCATAGTGGAATCATGCCCCCTATAAAGTCCACATAACGGAAATTTTGTCCTTGCAACACTTACGTCCAGCCATATTCGTTCAGTAGCTTTATGTTTAGTGGTATAGTTATTGTATGGCTTTATTACTACATTGTTAATTTCCCGTGCAGCATATATCGCCACTCCTCCACTTCTTTTCCCAGTGCGATCATCGCGGTATAGGTCATATCCGGGTATATTTATTAATGAATTAGGTATATCTGGCTTCAGCCAAGATTCAGTGATGATAATCAACGTAGGCCTTAATGAGTTTACTCTCGCAACAAATAGATCCAGTTTTGAATTAATAGATTGTATGTTTATATAAAAAATGGTGACTGTAATAAGTGTAAATGAAAGTTTTTTCTGTAAATTTGAGTTAGTATTTATATTTTTATAGCTTGTCTTCGGTGTAGGTAACGGCTTTAGAGTAGAAATTTTTAGTTTTTTTGGTTTTTTACAATCATTGGATTTCCACGGACATACTTTATGGTAATATCGGTCTCTCCATTATTAATGCGCTTATTTAGTTCTTCTCTCAAGTGTGCCATATATTCCCTTTGGAGGGGAGTTAAGTCAGCGGTAATAGAGGAGGGCTTCTTCATCTTGTTTTTATTGCGGAGGATTTCTAATGCATCGGTTTTACTATGCAGTATAACCTTCAGTGGGCGCGGTCTTAATCCTGTGCCAGATTTTGGGGCACCAAGACGGAACAGCTTTATTCCATTGCATTTCACTTTATTAGTAACAGACTAGTATAGTATTATATTATCTGTGGTAACAGTGTTAATAACAGACACGCATTCTTTCATGTCATGTTCTTTTCTTTCATCAGGTACATCACTTGTTGATTCGGGTACATCGTAGATTATAACATTAGTAGCCCTGTGGGCTCTTTCAGATATCTCTTGTATAGCTGATTCAGTTGCAAGCATACTTTGGCGAAGGCGCAGCTGCTGGACTTCTTCCGTAAGATCGTTCAATTTTTTCAATATTAAAGGTAGCTGGGACATCATGGATCTACAACCCTCACAAAGGAAGGTCATTACTCGAGCTACAGTCTTTAACTCGAGAACACGAACTTCAGTGGGCGACAATCCGTGGCAGTCTCCACATATAAGCACCTTACATGAATCACAAGTCACATTAGCTTTTTTCTCGTTAGGTGTTTTTTTACATTTAGCACATTTTTCCAGGGGCAATTTTGCATTGGTATTTTTTTGTGCACTCATTTTGGGATAATGGAATTACACTTGCAACACTGTGATGGCAAGTTTTCAAAAAATTAATATTGGTAATTATGTGGGTAGTTATCAAACACTGCTAAACAAAATGTCAAACGTCCTATTTTACACTAATTTTCGTCTATTATTATGTGTTTTACGTGGAAATAACACTATCACAACAAATCCAGGTTTGGGTAAACACTTTGGTGCAGTTTTTGTTACTAGACTTTGCAGATAGATAGGGATGAAATTTTCTGGGCGAGCTAGGATGTCCTGTAGTGATGGCGGGATGGTTTTATGTATTTCCAAGAGCTGATCAATTAGTAACAGTCGCTGTATGTTGAACGCCGGACAAGTGAAAAAGATATGTTGCAGAGTCTGATCTTCCTGCGAAGTGCATTCAGTGCATACTGGGGATGATATTATGCGCATACGACACAAATGAGCTTTAAATCTGCAATGTCCAAATCTTAGCCGGTTTATCTGTGTGTAAAACTTCCTTTGCAGATAGTTACCGGATGTAGCAAACCAGGGTTTTCGGCCAACTTCTTTATTAATACCAGCATACCATGCTCCTTTTGATTGGGTGATTATTGTTCTTTCTTCAATCCATTGTTTATTGATTTTCTTTCTATATTCAGGAAGCAGATCTTGCCAAGGGGTTGAAATGTTTTTAATGTTGCTACCCAGAGAATTCGTTAATCTGGCAAGATAATCGGCATTTTCGTAACCTGTCACACCGACATGTGCTGGAGTCCATACAAACTTCACTTTCTTGTTAATTGCTAAATTTTGCATTATTTCTTTGATCTCAAATAGTAAGTAATTTGAATTGTGGAATCCTGGATTTCCTAGTGCCTTTAACACAGACATGCTATCAGAAACTATTAGAAATCTGCCTTTGTCAGAACACATAACATCAGTTTGTATGTATTGTAAGGCCAACAGGATTGCTGTGGCTTCAGCTGAGAAAACGCTAAAATTAGCTGGTAAGCGATAACCTTTTCCGTACTTTAAATTTGTATGGTAATACGCTGCTGAAACTCCACTATCACTTTTCGATCCATCGGTTTAGATGATTTGATATTGAGGAAAACTTTCATAAGAACCACAGTACCTACCTAGCAAGCCCAGTTTTCATTGCTTTTTATATTATTTTCTAGTTCAATATATGCTGATGTTTCTTGAAAATCATGAAGACTAAATGGGCATTTACAATTCGATGAAGATGCACGTAAAGTATGAATAGTATTACTTTTTAGTTTATTCAAAAGAATGTGATTATTTACACTGTGTAGTTTAAGAATAAATTTAAATTTTAAGTACTTAAACCTTAATAATAAGGATGAAATGTTACATTCTACTTGCATTGATATAATAGGTGTAGTGTTCATTGCCCCTGTGATAAGTCTAAGATTTTTATTTTGAATCTTTTCCAGTTTATTTACAAGAACATCAATAGAAGAATAACAAAGGAAACTATATTCAAAATGAGAACGAACAATGGATTTGTACAACATGAGTAAAATTTTTGGATCAGCTCCCCAGTATGTTCGAGCTAGGGACTTCAAGATATTGAATGCTCTTAATGCTTTGTCTGCCAAGCCAGAAACATGTTTAACCCATGAAAGGTTCCGTGTAAAAATTACTCTTAAGAATTTGGCCTCATCACTGACAGGAAGTAAATTTATTATTATTAGCCTCTTGCATCAGACAGTCTTTGTTATTCAAGTATTTGGGCTTTGTTTACATATTGTAGGTCTGATTGCCAATCGGCAAAGGCCTCCTCCAACCTTTTCCACTCCCACCGGTTCTCCGCCACTCTGTTCCAGGTAACTCCTGCTACTTTTCTGATGTCGTCGTCCCACCTCTTTTGTGGTCGACCTCTCCTTCTGTAGCCCTCTCTGGGGTACCACCGTGTAATGAGTTTACTCCATTTATCCCTACCTCTCATCATATGGCCTGCCCATCGCCACTTGAGCCTTCTTATTTTATAGGTGATATCTTGAACTTTAGTCCTGTTTCTAATATGTTGGTTGTGTAGTCTGCTGGCTAAAGCTGGCTGTCTACAAAATCTATAGAACTACTGGAACAAAGAAATAACCTATTAAATGAAAGAAACACACAAAATAAAAGGAAACAGCTAACAAAAATTAATAAATTAATAAGGGAAAGCATGAGAAAGGATAGAAAACAAAGTAAAATGGAAATTATAGAGAAACACATATCCAGGACAGGAGGTGTAAAGAAAGCCTATAAAGAAATAATTAACACAAAAGACTGGATTGTAAAAATGAAAAATAAAAGGGGAAAATGGAGTCACCGAAGACAAGATATATTGGAAACTGCCACAACATACTACCGAATGTTATACGAAGACACCATAATACGAGAAGAAGTGAAGTTAAGGGACACATCTGATATACCTGCTATACTTCCTATTGAGGTCGAGAAGGCTATTGACACTCAAGCCAAAGACAAAGCACCTGGCCCAGACGGCATAAATAATGAAATATTGAAGCAAACTAAGGCAATCTTGATACCTATCCTAACAGACTTATTTAACAACATTGTAAGGACTGAAACCATCCCAAAACAATGGACGGAGTCAAATATTATCTTGCTATACAAAAAGGGAGATCAATACGACATTGGCAACTATCGTCCCATCAGCCTTATGTCAAATATATATAAGATATTCGCAAAGATTGTACTAAAACGAATAGAAGGGAAATTAGACGAACACTAGCCCATCGAACAAGCAGGTTTCCGCAAAGACTACTCAGTGATAGACCACATACATGTTGTGCGTCAGATACTACAAAAATACAATGAATACCAGCTCACATACTATATAGCCTTCATCGATTATGCCAAGGCATTCGATTCATTGATACACGGAAAAATATGGGAAACACTTAAAGACCAAGGGATCGAACACAAATACATCCGACTGATCAGAAATATATATAAGAACAGTACAGCGAGAATCCAGCTGGAAAAGAAGGGAGACCCGTTCAATGTGAAAAAAGGTGTAAGGCAAGGAGACCCATTGTCTCCAAAACTGTTCTCAGCCGTATTGGAAGTAAATTATCATCATACAAAATATTTGTGAGTAAAATCTTTGATTTACTAAATACTACAACATTAGTTTTACTCAAGTTAACTTCTAGCTTTAAATAATCAAAATAGGTTTTCAATCTTATCAATGCATTATTAAGTTTTTATTCCACTTGATGCATGTTTCTGCCGGAGCATAGACTGTGAGATCATCAGCATACTGCAAATTTTGTATAGCATTTCCTAATATATTATTTAACTTATGAATGTATAAAATGAATAATAATGGACTTAATATTCCACCTTGACAAACACCTTTATTGGATAATTGTGGTCCATATAGATTATTTTGAAATTTAACAAACACCTCTCTTTTATTTAAAAAATTAAATATCCAACTAACTAATTTTTCAGGTAAACCCAGTGAAAACAGCTCATCCACAAGAACATTATGATCAACATTATTGAAGGCGCCAGTTATATCAAAGAAAATACACACTAAGAAATTACTACTAACTAGAGCATTATGTACATCTAAATACAAGTGATTCAAACTTTCAACTGCTGAACGACCTCTTCTGAAACCAAACTGATTATACGGTAACAAATTGTTATGTTCTATAAAGTATTCCAGCCTTTGTTTCACCAATTGCTTAAATAACTTGGCTGCACAGGATGTTAGTGCTATGGGTCTATATGAGTCATGATGATTTTTATCTTTGCCTGGTTTAAGAATAGGGACAAGGCAATCAACTTTCCAGGTTTTTGGAATGATTAGTTTGTTCCATAATGCATTAAAAATACTTAGAACTATTTTATGGCCCATCATACTAAGATTCTTAAACATTTTGTAAGATATATGATCTAAACCAAAAGTAGTGTCTTTGCGAGAATCTATGGCAGCTAATAATTCAATTACAGTAAAGGGTTTCATGAAAAAATGTTCAGTATCAGAATTATATCCAGAATGGTCGCTTAATGGTTGAGATTGTGTATTAGAGGTGTACTTATCTGAAAACGACTGGATCCAACTGTTAGAATTGGGATTACTGAGAGGACTACAGTATGATTTATTAAATTTTCTAATGTTAGCCCATATCACAGATAGAGGTGTTTGACGATTGAATGTGTTACATAGATCGTGCCACGCATTTTGCCTTTCCTTACTAATTATTAGTTTTTTCTGTGCTTGTTTCTTTTTAAATTGTATGTAGTTTTGCTCAGTAGGATTATGTTTAAATTCTATATAAGCAGATTTACATGTTGCTACAGCTTGTGTGCATATATCATTCCACCAAGGGAGTTTTAACTTTCTTTTTTAATTTGTCTGTGTGATGGTTGATGTACTGGTTTTCGAGCAGAATTTGCCTCATCTACACATTCTAATAAAATTTTAGAAAGCAAGTTATAGCATGTTTCTGGATCATTTAAGTTAAGGTTACAGTTACTTAATGTAACATCTGTCAACTGCTTAAATTTCTTCCAATCAACTGTCTTATAATTTGGTTTCGAATAATTTACATTTATGTTAGCACTATTGTTTATATTTACAGGATTACATAATAAATTAGTAAGGACAGGCAAATGATAACTGCACAGGGAATCATCATGCACTTGCCAATTAGATCTTAAAGCTAAAGCGGGAGAAACAATTGTAAGATCTAAAGCGTTAGACCGCCAGTTATGTGAACCAACAGTTGTTAGTGAACCATCATTTAAAAGGCACAGATTGTTATCATTTATGACATCTAACAGTGTTGACCCTCGCGTATCTGTAGATGCACAGCCCCACATAGTGTGGTGTGCATTGAAATCGCCGGCTAATATTAAGGGCTTGGGTATTGACTTTACTAAATTATCAAGGTGTGTGTAGGTAAAGTTACAAGGAGTAGCAGAAGTGGGGCTATAAAAACTAACTATTGATAAAGTTTCATTGTTAATTTGTAATGTTATAGCAATATTTTGTAAAGAATCGTCATAATATGTTTGTAATTTTTGATAGGGCAGGTAATCTCTGATCAAAATAGCAACACCATTGTGTTTAGAACCTATGTCTAATCTTTCTATTTTATAGCCTCTTATGTTTAAAGTTTTTGTGCATTGGAGCCAAGTCTCGGAAATGAGACCAATGTAAATATCATTCTGATAGAGATATTGTGTAAAGACATGTTTATGGCTTAACAAACTTTGAGCATTCCATTGGATAATGCTAAGCTGATCCATTAATTAGTACTATTGTTCGGCTTCATCATCATCATCATCATCATATCAGCCGCACGACACCCACTGCTGGGTATAGGCCTCCCCCAAGGATTTCCACGACGATCGGTCCTGCGCTTCCCACATCCAGTGGCTTCCGGCAACCTTCACCAGATCGTCGGTCCACCTTGTCGGGGGCCTACCCACGGAGCGTCGTCCGGTGCGCGGTCGCCATTCAAGAACCTTTCCGCCCCAACGGCCATCGGTTCTTCTCGCTATGTGTCCAGCCCACTGCCACTTTAGCTGAGCAATCCTTCGAGCGATGTCGGTTACTTTAGTTCGCCTGCGGATCTCCTCATTTCTGATTCGATCACGCAGGGAAACGCCGAGCATGGCTCTCTCCATTGCACGCTGGGTGACCTTGAGCCTCCTTATGAGACCCATAGTTAGCGACCACGTTTCACTGCCGTAAGTCATCACTGGCAACACACACTGGTCATAGACTTTCGTCTTGAGACGAGATTGTTCGGCTTACTGGAGTTAAATGTTTCTAAGAGAACAGATTTAATAGTCTCCGATGTTAATGGGGGTGATTTTTCTGAAGATGATTTTTGAGTATATAATTTAAGTATAGTGGAAATAATTAAATTAAGTATCACGTCTGATTGTAACAAGTTTTGTACGTGTTTTTCTGGTTTAGATGATGATAGCTCTGGAAAATTATTTTTACTAAAAACATCAGCATATGATCTTTTTTGATATTTCGCATTATTTTTTTCAATTTCATCTTTTCTTTTAGGGCATTCTGAAGAAATAGATATGTGGTTTCCCTTGCAGTGAATGCATACGGCTTCTTTAGTTGTTTTGGTGCACTGTTTAAAATGGTGATTCTCGCCACAAATTGAGCACTTCTGTGCGTTCTTACAATATTTGCCAATGTGACCGTATCGAAGGCAACGTAAGCATTGACTGACAGGCGGAATGTACTGGCTTACCTCAAAATACCAGCTGTTAATATCGACACTATCAGGAAGGGTTGGGCAGGAAAATGTGATGACAACTGTCTGGGTAGGTACGAGTATGGGGTTTTCATCTTCGTCGCGCCCGCGCCGCATCAGCCGACGCACAGACACGACGTCCCTGGAGCTGGATATGCCACTATATATGTTGTGATTAGACATGTAAGTTGGAACACCACGATAACGCCTGTAATCTCCGTTAACGTAGCCGGTATTGTGCATTTTACATTAAGTTCGGCCGCCGATTTGGTATTGTTTAAGGCCATATTGGCCAACCCTGGCCGCTCGAAGATGGCTGCAACTTTGTATCGGTTAATTCTTTTAAAACGTTTGATACCCTTATTATGTCTTTTAAGGACCGCGCCAAGCTCCATTAAGTCTCTTTCACCTATTGGTTTTCCTTCATCCATGCTCCCGTAAATAACTAGGTATTCGAAATTTCCCCCATCTTCAGGGTACTGCCGGGTGTAATTATCGATTTTAAATGGCTTGTACTTATCCATGTAATTTTCGTCGGAGTCAGATTCTGTAGGTACTGGATCCCCATCCAATTTAGGTTTTTTTCTTTTCCCCATTTTCCCCACCGAATTCCAACCAACTGTTTATTTACACTATTTATTTACTTTATTTATTTACACTTTACACAAGAAAATATACAGTATACACAATATTTATAATTAATTTCGAAAAACTATGAAAATCGCGCTCAACTTTTTCAAAAGCCCGCCAAAAACTCTCAATGTTCCTTGTTGATTGATTGACTTGACTTGCCTCCACTGACATGAAAAATTTTTTTTTTATTTAACTGGACAGGCTGTCTGTATGATTTGACAGCAAAGTTCTTGTGCCTATTTGAAACGCCACTAGCGTGCGTCTAAAGAACTAATTTTGACGTACAATATGAAAATGGTTGACGTGGTGGTCTCTCCAGACTTCAAACTTTAGTACCATGTACGCACGCTATGCTCACGCTACGTCCTACAGCGCCAACATGGCGGAAATCAAATAGGCACAAAAACAGTTTGACATAGGCCTGTCCAGTGTAAATATATGCAGGTCAATATATGCAGGTCAATGCTTGCCTCGCAGTCGCACTTCGCTTCGCTCGAGCTCGTCTCGAACAAAGAGTAAAATGGTCTCGAATGACAGTGCCATATGACATATTTGACACTTTGACAGACAGAAAGACATAGATTTTCTTTTTTTTCTGGCTCATACTGCCGATTGGATCCAATCGAAATGACCTGTGTGTGTGGCCGTGGATCGGAAGATCTTTTGGCTGAATCATGCCGATTGGATCCTGCCGATTGGACGGTGTGTGGCAGTGGGCAGTTGGGGAATGTCCGAAAAAAATCAAACTGGCTGAATATTTTTTTATAGGTAGGAATAAGCTCTCTTAGTACTAGAAAAAAAAAAACAGAATTTCGGTTGCGTGAAAAATTTTAAAAAAATTAAAGCTCTTCGTCTTCACCAAGAATCTTATATTCATATTCTACGTCTTCACAAATATAGGAAAGTAACAGCAGATTATACCTTTGCCATCACTTGCCACAAGCCACAACCCATAGATGTAGCACATCCCTTCGGTTTGCCACAACCAAAACATGGTATTAAAAAAAAATTCAACAAAATGTCAAAACATTTTGTTTTTAATTCTTGTTGTCATAGTGGCAGGTGTTGGCAAATGTATAATTTCCATTCTCGCTGTTACTTTCCTACATTTGTAAAGTCGAAGAGACTTTAATTTTTTTAATTTTTTCACGCAACCGAAAATTCTGATTTTTTTTTCTATTAGTAAGGGAGCTTATTCCTATCTATAAAAAAATATTCAGCCAATTTGATTTTTTCGGACATTCCCCATTGATCGTATGATTTTCTTAGCCGACTTCAAAAAAGAAGGAGGTTCTTAATTTGATTGTATAAGTTATATATGGTTAAGAAAATCATACGATCGATCGCCAACTGCCGATTAGACAGAATTGATCGTGTCTGGTGTGTATGGACGAACTGCAGATTGGATCCATTCGGCAGTATCATGCCGATTGGACGATCGAATGGATGGTGTGTGGCCTGCATTAGTACATTTGCCTGTCGAGTAAAAAAACATAGATTAATCAAGGAAATTAGGTACAGTAAGTTAAGTACAGTACGAGGCATATAACTTGAAATCGGGTGGGGATTGCGCGAAACGCGTATTTTGGGTATGCGTAGCGGTGAGGGGCGCGGGCGGCGGGAGAGGGGTGCGCGCTATTGGTCGCTCACAAGAGCACATGCGCGAACTTATCCCCACTCCGTCGAAAAAATTTCAAGATACGTGCCTAGTACTGTACTTCTTGAGATTAATTAGGCCGGCCACACACAGACGGAATCCTGATTGATTTGGAATTCCGAACGGAATTTCGACAATGTATGAAGATTCAGTACGGAAAAATCCCGCATGTGTGTGGCAGGTAGGGCATGCAAACCGGTTAACCGGATAACCGAAAAAACCGGATAACCGACAGAGTTTGGAATCCGGTTTTTTCTAGTCAAAAAACCGGGTTTTTCGGTTTTTTCGGTTATTTCACTTAACACACATTTTACTTTAACACGTTCTTCTTCACTCAAATATTCCTTATAAATAAGTTCAACAAAATACATTTCAGTCATTTAAAAAGGCTATGGTATTTAAGGAAAGCGTTTAAGCATGTATAATGGTTACAAAATATAAATTGTTATTAAAATAAACACACAAACGCAATGAAAAATAATTGTTTGCCATTTTGGTGGTGAAAAATCCTAAAAACGGCCGTCTTTTTATTTTTCGCCAAGAAAAACCATAATAAATTATCGGCCATTAAGTCAAATCTGCTCGCAATTATGTCCAGGATGCTGTTGGGGCTCCCCCGCACCCTGCGCACCAGGGAATAAGCACATTCTTGAGCATAGTTGAGTAAAAACATTCAACGCTGGGCTCGGCAAGCATTCCGGATTTTTGCAATCGTCATCCCAGAAAACCCCAATATCGACATCCATATCTATTTTTAGGTTTTTTACCCCAGTTCACCCCCATAGGGGTTAAAATACTAACAATTACAATCTATGTTGCGTTAGATTTCCATCCATACGCTTAAATTATAAATTTAGCGATATTTACTTCGAAAATGAAGGATTTTCTTCAATGCACGACTACATCCCCCTTTTCACCCCTTCGGGGGTAGAATTTTTGAAAACGCTGAGACCCGTATTTATTAACTTTCAATCGTCAGCGTAAACACAAAATATGAAGATCCTAGCTTTGAAACTGAGGGACTTTCATACAAACTTTCATCCCTTATTTCATCCCCTTAGGGATAGAATTTTCAAAAATCCTTCCTTAGTGGATGCCTACATAGTATGAGGTATCTGTGTGTAAAATTTCATGTCTCTAGGTCCAGTGGTTTGGGCTGTGCGTTGATAGATCAGTCAGTCATTCAGTTTACGATTTTATATATTAAGATTCTTTTTGAGTAAGTATGTAAGTATAATTCTTTTGCACGCCACGCCAGAAGGCTTGCATGCCTCCCAAACAATAGAAATTCTGTTATTTTAGGGACACTTGACACGTATTGCCTTAAAATTGGTTGATTATAAAATTCATAAAGTACAGAAGTCCCTTTATTTAGTTTTTAATTAAATTCGATTAATTTATACTTACCTACGAAAGAAAATAGATAATTTCTATTATTTTTACTATTTTTATTGATTTTTATTAAAAAAACCGAAAAACCCGAAAAAACCGGTTTACCCGGTTTTTGTTTTATGAAAACCGAAAAACCCGGTTTTCAAAAACAACCCGGTTTTTGCATGCCCTAGTGGCAGGCCCATAGATTTTGTATGCAGTTGCTGCGTTCGGAATCATGTGGGCCTGCCACACACATACGGGATTTTTGCGTAAGGAATCTTCAGGCTAGCCTAGAGATGGGCAGTGGGTAAGAAATAAAAAGGTGGAAATTGGAAGGAAAGGGAAGGAAAGGGTAAAAATTTAAAAATACCTATTATACCGGGTATTTATTAAAAAATGTCGGGTAAAAATAATAAGGACTTAAATTAAGTCAATAAATAAAATGTTGTAACTAAATTTCAATTACAAAACTAATGATAAACCTCTTATTTAAAAAAAAAGTAAAACAGTACAACAAATAAAAAAAAAACAATATAATCAGCATTATTATCTATCACAACATAACTTGACTTAAACTGACTAAAATAAATTTAAATAACATTTGTATTTGTTTTGGGAATCTTCACTTATAACTATAACTATTTTTTTTTTCAAACAAAAATTTTTTTCTATAAAATTAAGACGTAAAATTGTTGTAGTAACGAAGAAATTATTAATAAAGTAATGATCAGCGTAATTTTTAAGAAACACATTTTTTTTATAAATTTTATTATTAACTAATTATCTGATAGACTAGTAGTTCATATTAAAATTTTCAAGTTCAATTCAAGTTGTGAGCCATTTTGGCAACATGACTTTTCCGAAGTAAAAAAGCCTACTGAATTCGGTTCTGAATGTTGCCAAGCCCAAATTTGGCTACTTTGCCCAAAATTCAAGATGGCGGCCAAAATGCAGCCTTATCTTGTTAGAACTCGATTCTGCGGGGCTACCGGCTAAAAACAATGAAGTTAATGTTAACTGTAATTTGACAGATGTATGTGATTCATTGCTGCTTCGTTTTGGGACAAATAAAAACCTACAAAAAAAAGTAGCAATGTATTACATCCATCTGTCAAATTACAGTTAAAATTAACTTCATTGTTTTTAGCCGATAGCCCCGCTGGTCGTGTGAGGTGGCCTGGCATAGGTTTTGGGGATCGCTGAACTCAATTTTGATTAACCGGAAGTCCGTCCGGGTACCGGAAATATGAGATGTGGCTGGAAGAGAGAAAATTCCGGCATGCGCCACTAATTTTTTTTAACAGTTGCTAGACAAAAATGTTCAACAAGTTTATTATTCTATAATTATAGTGATATAACTGGGCTATTTCCAGTATTTTTTTTGAGGCAAAGGAGATGTCCTAGCGTTGCCCCAGTTTCATTTTATTTAATTACTTTCATAATTTAAAAATGCTAATTACATTTTATTTAGGTATAGTATCAGTCAAGAATTGTTTTATATTTAGAAAAACAATTACAAAAACATTAAGTTGTTTTCTGAAGTATTTTGTGAATAAAATGTAAATAAATAGTACTATCATGATAAAAAATTGTGATTTAAAAGCGTTTTAACTTAAAAATCCCACTTTATAATGCAGAAAATAATTCTTTATCTGATTCTAGAGTAAAATACCTACTCTGAAATACTACTTTGATTAAGACGCGATATACTTTCATTTTTTGAGAATGGTGAGGCAAATGACATAGGCACGATGGGGCATTTTCTTTTCATAGTTTTAGTTCTGTAGAGGATTTTCGAAAAAATAATTCATAAAAATGCGACACAAAATATTTTTTTTAACACAGTTACTAGACAAAAATGTTAAACAAGTTTATTACTTCATATAGTAAAATAACTAGACTATTTACCAGTATTTTAATTCTGGGGTAAATTTTAATAGTTTTAATTCAGTAGAGGATTTTTGAAAAAAAAATGGCTGAAAAAATTCCGCCACGTGACGTAAATATTTTTTTTCACACTATTACTAGACAAAAATTTTCAACAAGTTAATTACTCTATATTGTGAAATATCTGGGCTGTTTCCCAGTGTTTTTTTTCTGAGGCAAATCATCATAGTTTTAATTCTGTAGAGGATTTTCTGTAGAGGAATATAGAGATATATTCTTGAATCAAGGGGTAATAAGAGCAAAACACGCTTGAAAAAAAATCGGGTTTGCAACATTCAGGATCGAATTCAGCAGGCTTTTTTACATCGGACCAGTCTATAAATCTTTAATTGCAAAACAAAAAAATATTTCGCACTTTACTTATCCTCTAACACAAACAGGTATATAATTTAAATAAAATTATCATCAATACGCAAGTTTTTATTATTGAAATTTAAAATATAAAAAATCAACCCATAAGCTAGTAAAAATATTATCTGATTTCAAGTTATTTTGTTCATTACTAATTGTACAACAGAAAGTCAATCAATCAATCAATAATGATTTTTATGACTAAAAATTAACGTCAGTCTTCATGACTACTGCTTAAATCATCATAGTTTAAAAATTCAATATGAAACTCATGAGTGTCTGATGGGTTTTCTTCTGAGGTCATCTCAGTGGTGTTATTCAGATTGTCATCTTCACGATGTTTAATTCTGATTCTTCACAATCGTCGTTGTCGAATTTATTTAGCAGATCCCAGTTATAAAATTTATAAGTAAGTTTAGCTGCTCTTTCTGGTGTTAGACCAAGCTATATCTATAATGTGGTTTTTGTCAAGCATCACTCCTAGAGGATAAAATGTGATTGACAAGCAGTTTCGAATCGTATCTACTTGAAATTGAAAGATGGCGTCGTCAAAACTTCTTCTAACAATAAATAAATTATATATAACAAAGAAATAATTAAAACATATTATAAATTTCATTTCCATTGAAATAAAATTATTTTTAATTTTTACCCGGTAAAAATTAGAAACGGGAAGGTAAAAATAGGAATTAATGGAAAAAATACGTGATTGGGAATAAATAGGTATAAGGCCGGCCACACACAGACGTAATCACGTAACGGAATTCCGAACGTAATTTCGACAATGTATGAAGATTCCGTACGGAAAAAACACGCGTGTGTGTGGCAGCCCATAGATTTTGTATGCAGCTGCTGCGTTCGGAATCACGTACGTACGGAATTCCGTTGCGTTATTCCGTCTGTGTGTGGCCGGCCTAAATGCCTATCTCTACTGGCCACACACAGACGGAATCCCGTTACGGCACCTAAAGGCTGGTTTACATTATCTTAGTCTTTAGTAGAGTGCTTTAGGAGAGTGCTTTAGTGGAAACATGTAAACGGTCGTCTTATGACTTCTAGTAGCCTTTCTACTCGCTTTCCAGTAGCACCCCCTGCGCGCCCGCTCACCAGCCGCGCGATATTTTACTCGCACTCGCACTGGAAGCATATAAATCGACATTTTAGTAGCGTCTTTAGTAGAGTGCATTTTAACCAGTATATAACTTTAATCTATGGTGCATTTGCCGGTGAACGCGTGACGTGTAATTGAAATAAATAATAGGTATTAGGTATGGCGAAAATGACACTCTATTGGAAGCGTGTAAACGGTCACTGGAAAGGCACCAAAACTACTAAAGCACTCGCATTCGAATCTACTCGCACGCTACTAAGCACTCTACTAAATACTAAGATTTAAGGTCGGTTTCAGCTCACAGTCACAGATGAATGTGATACATCATTGCTACTTTTCTTTGGTATGTTTTTTTACTCCAAAAAGAAGTAGGAATATGAATATAAGGTTCTTGGAAGTAGCAATTCATCTATCAAATGAGACCGGTCGCTAGGTGATTTTTGATTAGATAATCAGCCTGCACGGTCCTTTTTAATCGATACTAATCTTTTCTACAAAAGTCATCGCTTGTTGTGTGGCTGTATGATAGCTTACCATGTCCAATAGTAGGGGGAGACTTTAAAAAATAATTGTCTTGACGTCATGCGAGAGCGATGAATATTTCGCGATTGTGATTTGGTTATTTATTAGTGATTTTAGTGGACGTTTATTGATGTATTTAGTGAAATAGTAAAAATGGAGACTGAAAGGATGATAGAAGATACGATACCACCACAGGTATGCCTATAAAATTTAACTGGAGCAGCTCGTCATGGCTGCATCCGCCATCTTTTCTCAAAGTACCGTAGCTATTGTATTTTGTACTATTTTGAAGATTTCTTAGACCAAAATGTGGAACGTCTTATAATATTCTAATTAGGGGCATTTGTAACAACTGAATTTGTATGCGTTTCTAAATATCAGCTATTATTACTGCCTCGAACGAGGAAATGTAAACGTATTGCAACCTGCATTGCGGATATTTCAAATATTAGTTTTTTCACAAAAACCCTCGTTAAAATTGCAACGTTTCCAGTTTACCTATCTAATCTATAATTCAAAACTGTTATTGCCCGATGTAAACTCGTACATCGTTGCTGTAAACATTGAAATAACTTTTAATACTACCATGGTTACGTTGAAGAAAACAATAAAAAAAATTACGACCGCTCAGTCATTTTATATGATATCCATTATAATGTTGTACATTTATCCCCAATTTATCAATAGAATGGCCTGTGAGACACCCTGGCTCATTGTTTTCAGACATAATTTAGATGGCCCACTTTCCATTGTATTTCGCAATTTCTGTGCTCCAACGATACATAAAAGCTGACATAATAGTGTAACCATTCTTGTTAGTCAAGTAATGAAGATGTTACTACATTTATTGACTATTAACTCCACAAACGTGTTCCTAAATTCATTAGATAATATTCTAACTAACTAAAGAAATAGTTACTGTTTCTATGTTATGATTTATGATATAAGAACTACCAATAGACTAATGTCTTTCCATGATTCCAAAGTGAAAACCTTAATTCATCAATGCCCAAGCGGACGCATGTGGCTGAACAACAATAGAAAAACTATTGTCTCATTTTCTGGGTCTTGATGGGTTAAAAGTAGGGTTGCCAGATGGCCAGGATTTCCGGGATTGTCCCGGTATTACGTGCCTAGTCCCGTGTCCTGGGATCATACTTTAGTGTCCCGGATTTGAAGTTAAATCTCCGATAAAGTAACTTAGGAACCCGACGACAGTCTAATTGCAAATGACTGTTATGTGCATTATATTTTTGACAAGTGGTATGCTGGCCTAACATCTTTGTGACTCATGTAACATGACTTGCTAAATCTTAATTTTCCTTAAACTTGATGGTTACTTAGAATTAAGGAAAACGAAATAAAAGTTGGGATGACTGATAGAACTAATTTGAATGAATGAAGAACTAATTTATTTTTAGCATTTTCTTTGTATTGCTGTAAATAAAGTGATTGTTTTTAAATTCTTAACACACTTGTTTATACTGTAAAATTGTGATAATGTAAACAAGCATACTCATTCTATACTAATGTTTTTCACTTTTAATAACTATTCTCTATATAATAGTAAGTAAATAAATACTAGATAACATCATAAACAAAACATTACTCTGATTCCAAAGTAAGTAACTAAAGCACTTGTTATGGGAATCGGAGACAATGGTGGAACTACAAACACCCAGACGTGAGCCAGTTTAGAAAATAAATAAATAATAAATGAATGCTTGGAAACTTTCACATAGTGCAATCTAGCTAGGCCCTTGAGTTAGCCCCAATTTATGCAAAGCTTGTAATATGGCTGCAAGACAACTGATAAAGTACTTATATACTTTTTAAATATTGTTGATGCGCATGCAAGACTGCGCAAGAGCAGTTTGCAATACAGCATATCAATTTTTTAGGGTTCCGTACCCAAAGGGTAAAAACGGGACCCTATTACTAAGACTCCGCTGTCCATCTGTCTGTCTGTTTTTCTGTCTGCCTGTCACCAGGCTATATCTAGAACCGTGATAGCTAGAAAGTTGAAATTTTTACAGATGATGTATATCTGTTGCTGTTTTTTTTTTAATTTTACAGGAAGCTGAACCTTAATATCTTGGCCATTTAAATACATTTTTTGACTTGTTTGTAGTTTCTTTGAGTAGATATTGTTTTATAGGAATGTGACTTAATTTTGTGAAATTTACGTATAATTTCATGATTTTCATGTAATATCCCCTCTAAGCCCTTTTTGGGACTTGCATAAATACGCTGTTTTGCAAACTGCTCTTACGCAGTCTTGCACGCCCATCGACGATATATACTTATTAAACAACAGTAACACCACAGACTAGATATAAGTACTACCGTACAGAGAGGAAACTCTACGCCCCGTCCCACAATCAACTACCTCACCCCACCGGCGCCCACCGCGCGAGTTCCGTGTGCCGATCCGTGTGCTCATTCGATAGCTCGCACACAGTTGCGCGTGTGCAAAAACGTTACTAGCGTAGCGTTTGTGTAATAGGTAGTTGAAACACGACGCTTGTATGGAGTGCCCGGGGTGTAGTAATACTCAGACCCGTCACAGAAATTGTAATTCATCATTTCAATTTCTGCCCGGCCGGAAATCGAACCCAGGACCTCTTATGTGGTAGACCAGAATGTTGACCACTGCACCACTCAGTTCATCTAGAAAAGTATAATTAAATATTGTATTTTTATTTTTGATTCAATTTGGTTTCATTCATATTGAAATAAAATTGTACAAATGTTATTTATAAAAGAGCTTTTATTGTCACAATACAACAAGTACACACATATTTGGGAGTATTTTAAGAGGTCCATGTTAAAGGTCACATCCAGTTATGTGACTTGTAATTGAATTGCAAAATAAAGTGATTATAAGGTCGAAGTTGAGAGTACTCTTATCTATTCCATCTTTAGTTGTGGGAATACAATAATGTTGATTTTAATAGGTAAATTGTTACCATCTTATTCATAAAAACAAGTGTTTTTTTGTTTCTTTTACTCTTTTGACAAATGATAAAGATATAATACATTTTAACAGTGCAATAGCTAAAATAGAATTATGCTATGTTTAAAGCCGATAGTAACTTATAATAATAATAATAAAGCTTTTTATATTCAAACCCTTATTTTCACAATTCAATATTTATATATTGGCACTATAACTAATGTGGGTCTGAATCCCCTTGGGTAAAAGCCTCCCCACAACTCCTTCCACACTTCTTTGTCCTGGGCCCTAGTTATTCAGTTGTTGCCCGCTACACTGACTATGTCGTCCTTCCAGCGCGCGCGTGGTCTGCCCACAGCCCGTTTTCCAGGGGGCTTTTTCCAATCGGTGGCTTTTAGGGTCCATCTACAGTCAGTGGAACGAGCAACATGTCCTGCCCATTGCCACTTGGACTTCAGTGCATACTCCAGAGTGTCCACTAACTTTGTCCTTTTCCTTATGTCCTTGTTCTTGGTTTTATGGATTTTTCTAAGTTTCAGTATGCTTCGTTCCATTGCATGCTGGCAGCATCGCACTTTATTTTTTACTCTGTTTGTGTACACCTATGTTTGACACGCATATGTAAGACATGGCAGGACGCAGGTATCCATGACAGTTTTTTTCATTTCGGTGCTGCATGAAGAAATATTAAAGGGGAGCTACAGCACCGATAGTAACTTAATAGCTAATAAATAAGTACAAATCTATAAAATGAAGGAGCTCAATGGCAGTGGTTTAGTGCCTGGCCAAGCGATTGCGCAGGATAATTAGAAATTGAGTTTGCCCCCTGTGCTAGTACCACAGAATAGATAATAGTACTAGTGTACAGAAGTTGCACTCTGCAAAATTGTTTAAATCAATTGCGACTCTTGCTCCGACACAATAAAGTGCAATTCAGGTCGCACAGCGCTCCCTGCACTCCAAAACATGTTAGTAGTTGCCTCTCTTTCTATAGTGTAGGTTTTATCTTTCCAGCCCCCCTTCTCAAATGGCTAACATTCTACGCAATGCTATGCTTACGATTAAAACTTTAAAATAAGCAGTAAACTATAAAATTATGTGCCATAAGCTTGACAATTCCATACAATACATCGAAGCCTGTGATTTACATAAGTTTGCGACATGTGATTTAATCATCTATTACTCATATTTTAACTTTAAAAGTAAGAGTAGCATTGAAACGAATAGAAAGTTGGCGATTGAGTAGGGGGCTGACTTATGTTTGTCCACGCAGGGGACTCCGAGCGCTTCATACTCAGGCGCGAAGTGACAGAGCCCTGCTAGTACCTAAAAGAAACACTGAATAGCAATGTTGTTTGCAGGTGACGTCGCTGACATGCCTGGACACGGGCGTGCGGCCCGCGCCCAGCAGCCCGGCCTACGCGGCAGAGAGGGACGCCTGCCTCAACTACTTCACGCGGTGGAACGAGACAGACCAGGTACAGATTCCAGCAAACATCTTGACGCTCTTCGACGGAGTAGGGATAAGTTCGCGCATGTGCACTTGCAAGCGACCAATAGCGCGTGCCCCTCCCTCCGCCCGCGTACCTCACCGCTACGCATACCCAAAAAATTACGCATTCTGCGCAATCCTCACCCGATTTCAAGATATTTGGCGGCTACTATACTGTGCGTTACAAAGCTCGGAACATCGCGCGCAGACAGAACAAACTTTCGATGTAATGAAAGAGGTGAGTGGTGGGGCACGGCTACGCGCATAGTGGCTAACTTCACAGCCGCCAATAAGATTAAAACGTTCTGTAAGAAAAATACATTTACGCCTGTAGCACACTTCCGCCGCGAAGTTCTGACGTGATGTAGATTTCGAGTGATTATTTTGGCGGCGGAGATGTGCCAACGGTCCGAGCCGATAGGGCGGAATCGCGCGTGAAAAGACAGCATCATAGTTAAATGTAATGCCTTAGAACAGTTAGAAGTCATGGCGGAACTTACTGCGGTTTCGCTGGTGTTGTTTCACGGCGGAGCGGAGGGAGGCGGAGGAATGTGACGACATTATCGCTTGTAGCACAAGTGATATGGATGGACCGTGACGATAAGCTATTGGTTACTGAAGAGTAATTGTTCAAAGTGGTCTTTCCTATCATGTGTTTTTTTTATATACAACGGGATAGTGCTTGGCGTTCATCTCACCTGATGTTAAATGACGATAAGGCCGAAGGTGAAAGCGCACTACACCCGGAATACTGGCTATCTTACCTCTAACTGCTGGAACGAAACAATTTTTAAATTGTTATTATGGCGTCAGACTTAGGTAAGATGGTGGTAGCTAGCCAGGCGGACTTGAAATAAGCCCTACCACCAACCAAACCGAGTACAATTTGTAGCCCCCCTGGGAATCGAACCCGGGACCTCTGCGTCTTACACGGGTGGGCGAACCACTAGACCACAGAGGCGGTTAAAGCTGTTCTCAAATTTTTTGGCGACAGGACTTTTCGTATTGGTGATGGGCTCTTTTCTCCGCATTTAGACCACATGAGTAAAGAAAAGGACCAGAGACAAAGCTTCTTAAGAACGTGAAATTCAAACTTGCAACTAACAAAACAGAGAGATGCCCTGAGATTGTCCACTGGCTGCAGTTGTCAAAATAGGTATTTTCCGGTTTTTCCGCGTACGCGACAAGCGGCTAGTGGACACGCACACATGCGGCACATGCCCCGCGTGCTTGTAGTAGTGCAACCGATTCCCGCGGTTGTATGAAGCTTTGTCTTTGGTCCTTTTCTTTACTCATGTGTTTAGACTCCCATTTGGTCCGTTATGCGTGAACAGGACTAAATGGGTGCGTCCGACAGGACTCTTGGAAAATGACGGAGCCCTAAAAGTGTGTTGTCCTAAAATGTTTCAATTATGATTATGAAGTATGATATTTTGTGATCAGGTTGAGTTCGTGGAGCAGTTGTTGGCGCGCATGTGCCACTACCAGCACGGGCACATCAACGCCTACCTCAAGCCGATGCTGCAGAGGGACTTCATCAGCATGCTGCCCAGTGAGTACCATCGGGACTCAAGTGCCTATCCACTAGGCAGGCTTACAAGTGGCGTCGCTTACCCGTCGTGTGCCCGCCATCTCATCATTCACTTCCTTCACATTCATATCATTTGCACACAATCCATCATTTCTGTGGTCTTCTCCATTCATCAATATCCATCACTCTTCTAGCAACATTGCAACATGTTCATACCAAGTCAGAGACAGTACCTACAGTCAACTCATAAGTCATTCATTATACCTACAGTCTGTTTATCCGTAAGGTATGATTCCGATCTCGGCAGCAAGCAGCAGTCCACTCCATGTTGAACCGTAATGTTATGATTAAAAGGCTCAATTTGAAGTGAGTGGAGAAATCTCGCGACCGCTTAGCTATGCGGTCGCGACACTTATACGGTCTCTTTAAATTGAAGCCGCCTTTCAAAACATTACGGTTCAATTTAAATTGCACTGCTGCGGCAGCACTGCTTCTTACTGCTGAGATCGGAATCATACCTTTACCGTGCGTTCACACAGCAGGGGCCGTACTGGCAAACTTTTCGAACTTTGGCAAGTCTGCCAGACTTCAAATCAAAACAGATAAATCGAGTTCCAATTAGGCCAAAATGGCTAGGCCAAAAATGATATCACACGAACATCGATCTCTTCCAAATAACTTCGGCAAATAGTACAATAAGAAATTACTTACTTCGATTTATCTGTTTTAATTTAGCCAGTAGGGACCCTGGTCCGTATTTACAGGACCGTTTTTAACGGATCCATCGCTACCGGATGTGATGTTCACACCGCATTTACAGGACCGTTTTATCGTAACCGTTGCTATAAATAGAGTACACATATGGATCCGATATACTGTGTTGTGTGTGAACAACAGGCTCATGCAATTACATTTTTAAATTATTAAAACGGACCTGTAAAAAGCAGTGTGAACAGGCACTTAAAAACAGTTTTTGACAGTTGTTTTGTCATACGTATTAACTTAGTGTGAGTTGCACCAAAACACTGTCAAAGTTAAAGTTATCGTCAAATGGTAATGCTACCTATTTGTCATGTCAAACTTGTCAAAGGACATCATACTGGCTGGCAACCTTTTTTTGGCTAAATTATGCTTAACCGGTACTATAACAAGCTTGTTATTGTTAAAGTAAGATGGTGCAACTCAGCTTTAAATCGCTATCAAAATTGTCTTATTTTGTCATTAATAAATTTTTCGTATTCTTCTTTCGAAAACCATTAATTGTATATTTTATAAAGTACTAGCGATCGCCCGCGGTTTCACCCGCGTGGTTCCCGTTCCCGTGAGAATATCGGGATAAAAAGTATTCTATGTTTTAATCTAGGCTATCTACTATCTCTGTGCCAAATTTCAACCAAATCCATTTTGTAGTTTTTGCATGATTGAGGAACAAACATCCAAACATCCAAACCCACAAACTTTCACATTTATAATATTAGTAGGATTATTTCAATGAAGAGTTGGGTGAAGATTGTTTATCAAATAAGACAAGTACGGATAAACAGACTGTATGTGATAAATTTTCTAAATATTCCAAAAAGTATGGTATAGTGCACCATAGGCACATGAGTAAATAAACGGACAGAGTACAAGCTATCAAAACTTATAACCATTCTTCAAGGGTTGACACTTGACACCTGTTTCAGGTTGAAAAGTAGGGAAAATAAAATAAGGTAAGTGAATACTAAAATGTGTATTTGAAATTATCTTAGTGCACATGATTTCTTAGGTAGGTACGAAAAAAAGACCTTATTTTTTCGGGAATTGTTCATACATACGGTGCAAGTTTATTTTACACACTGAAATGGTAGAATGGAATCCCTAATTCGTCAACAAAATCATTCGAAAAACTCCCGGTATCTCGTCGAATGCACGCGACTTACTTGGATTTTTTCTTCGAGTCAGTAATTTGACGCTTAGAACTGTCACTGTCATATTAGTGTAATCTTTTTATTTATCCTTTAATTAAGTATTGTCACTAATAAAATCCCTCTGTTAATCTTATTTAAAAATATAAATTCACAATTTTAATCTCATCTCATCGATATGACTGATAAATCAATGACAAAAAACAACTACACTGATATTGTCAAATTACTGACTCGAAGAAAAAATTAAGATATTGTGCGCTTTTATAATTCTCGACGGCCCGGCACGGCACGGCCCGGCACGGCACGGCTCGGCACGGCAGCGGCGACGCCGAAAGACGCTTTTATAATTTCTGCCGTTGCCGGCCGTTGGATGTTCAACACAGAACACTCATAGCGAAGAAGTTACTATTTGTACATTGTACAGTAGTGTCGTGGTACCTACTTTTTACTTTAGAATAAAATAAAGAATAAAAGTTGACCTTCTCTCTCTAGATATTTGTTATCTTTATAATTATTTCATAAAATAATAGTTTACCAATTATACAACGTGTAACAGAAAGGAGGTATCAACTCGAAAGGAAGTCAATGTACTCGTGAATCTGAACACTTCCAACAGAAAAAGATTTCAAATCGAAAATACAATTTTGGTCTCTCCATAGAAAATTTTATATAGGGAGGGACATTCAAAAATTTTTTTTTCTGTTCGTCGTTTCACGAGTACATTGACCTCTTCTCGGGTTGATACCCCCTTTTTGTTACACGTTGTTTAATGATTATATTACAATGTAGGTAGGTAGTAGGTACTTACTTAAATGATAAATAAATCTTTTAAAAATCAAAGAATATATTATATGTAGCTGGTTTTCATTACGTACCTACTTACCAAGATAGGTAGGCATCTACACAACACATTATTTAATTAAGTAGGTAACTACCTACTTAAATAATATCTAGGTAATTATTTGTTGAGATAGGTAACAATATTTAACTTTGGTAAGTCCCCTATTAACGGTGTTTCCACCGCTGTAAGTACCTAGATATCTTTCCGATCAGTATCGAAATAACTGTTTGTCGGAATATTACCTATTTGTTGATTTTGATGTTGTTTGTTTCCACAATCATACATAGGTACATGGCATACCAACAACAACACATTAACGATATTTCGCTAATATACTGGTTGTGCCCTTTATACACGCTGTATATTCTTTGCTCTGGACTCACACTCACACATATGAATCCTTGTAGCTACGCACTACATCGTAAAAGTTCGACGGCAGCGTAGGATTTGGCCGGCACGGCACGGTTTGCCGGTGCCGTTGAGGAAATATAAAAGCGTCTCCATATGATTCCATACATTTCACTTCCCTGTTGTGCCGTTGGACGGCTGCCGGGCGGTGCCGTGCCGGGCCGTTGAGAATTATAAAAGCGCACATTGAAGTCTATCTCTTAGCGGCCCCACGTGGCGGCCCTGTCGGTTATACCATGACTAAGCCGGTGCAAACCAGTTTTTACCCCGGCTGACTACTTTTACACCCGTCGGTGAGAGATCACGCACACATCGCCGCGCTATGTATCAGTGCACCTACAGCGGACCGCTTGTAGGCAGCTTGGACTCTGTTCAGTTTACGTTTTTTTTTACTCATGTGCCATAGGACTAATCTCACCTTCACACCAATAACAAAAAGGTGATTTTATGACATACAATACACATTTTTCAACATTGTCCTCTCTCAAATACCTAACACCAATAACTATTCAATTATTCAATACCTCAATCAACCAAAAACCGACCTTATCACCTCAACAATAAGAAACATGTTTATGTTTTACATAACAATCAAGATAGCGTGCTAAACTGTAATAGTTTGAATTACAGATGCTAGCATTATACTTTTAAATTGTTATTGCGAATATCAATGGTGGCTGTATATTCATGGTGTTTTGTGTTAGGGGAATAAAAATAAATAATATTATCACCAAGTACTTAGCGGTGAAAGTCTATGACCAGTGTGTGTTGCCAGTGATGACTTACGGCAGTGAAACGTGGTCGCTAACTATGGGTCTCATAAGCGGTCAAGGTCACCCAGCGTGCAATGGAGAGAGACATGCTCGGCGTTTCCCTGCGTGATCGAATCAGAAATGAGGAGATCCGCAGGCGAACTAAAGTAACCGACATCGCTCGAAGGATTGCTCAGCTAAAGTGGCAGTGGGTTGGACACATAGCGAGAAGAACCGATGGCCGTTGGGGCGGAAAGGTTCTTGAATGGCGACCGCGCACTGGACGACGTTCCGTGGGTAGGCCCCCGACAAGGTGGACCGACGTGAGGGTGAAGGTTGCCGGAAGCCACTGGATGTGGGCAGCGCAGGACCGATCGTCGTGGAAATCCTTGGGGGAGGCCTATACCCAGCAGTGGGTGTCGTGCGGCTGATATGATTATGATGACTTAGCGGCGGCGGCGCTCCACAGACAAGAGTCGAAGAAAGCGCCATTTTGCACGCGCACGTTGATATTACGATTTTACAGGGATTCTGTGTCGGTTGCCAAACAAGGTCAACTTGGTTGGGACGCGATTGGCAGCCGTCTAGCAGGCACTTAAGGCTCGGTTACGTGGAAACATTTCTCTGACTTTTTCTTTATGTGTAAAGAGTATTGAAAATAACCTCATTTCTACACTTTTTCGATGTTTTTCGTTGTTTTTTCATCATTATCTTTATTACAATTATCTTTCTGAAATGAAAGGTATTGGAGCTACTTCACAGTACGTTAAAGTGTATTTTGATGTAGAATTCAATTCGTTTTCTCTATTATTTACGTCAAAAATATTATCCTATATATTCTGATATTTTTTTACAATCATCTGTGAGGTTTATACGCAATTTAATACTTATTACTACTAGAAAATCTCTTTAGCTTGTCGTATGTTTTTTTGTGGCTTCAACTTTACGTTTTCTATATAAAAAAATATGACCCCCGCAAACCATGTTTTCCTATGATGGACCCTTCAGAGGAAACACCACAATCGTGAGAATTGAAAAAATCCTATAGACAAAATCTACGTATTGTAGTCCCCCGTTTCCTCCTCCAAAACAGGACTGATTTAAATGCTTTGTCATCAAAAAAATTAAGAAATGCTTTGGCTGTGTTTGTAACTTTTGCTTTTTTATATAATTTCATCAAATTTGATTTCGGGATGTCTAACCAATGGCATTTTTTTGGGTTTTCGAAGATTATCATTAGACATCAGAGATTTTATGCATTTGCATATCGACACTTAAGAACCAAATACTGCTATCTACTTATTTTCGATAATTGGTTTTTTGTTTAGGTCTACTAACAAAATAATTGCTTATCAGTTGTCAAAGACATAAAATATCGATAACGCATTACTTTGAACATTATCAACCAATAACTGCTAAGTTCAATAATTGAAACAAACGCTTTATGTTGCTGGTGATAGCGACTCCCTACAATATGGAAACATTTGTAGATAGCAGTATTTGGTTCTTAACCGTCGATATGCAAATGCAGGCAAATGCATATAACTCTCTAATTACGACGTTAATGCATATTTTAGCCTTTTTCCCCCAATAGTGCACATTTTAGTGGCGTGTGCTCAATAAAAAATACGGCGTTTGGTGATCGAGGGCTATCCTTTGTCAGGGTGAACCTTCTGAACCCTTAGATCATTTTAAGAAGGGGAGCCATCTTAGATTTTTGTATGGGAAGGAGATATAATACAATCTTTTTTTGTATGGAATTTCAAAATATTTTTTTCAAAACCCATTGTGTGGGATATCGGATGAAAGGGAATTTTGAGCTGATTCCAAATATATACAATATTATTACATCGTAGCTACTGGTTAAAAAAAAACAGAAAAACATTTTCCAAACATACTAAGTTTGGGCTCTTGCAGGAAGAAAACTTACGAGAATACTCTAATTATTTAACGACCTGGAAGCAATTTTGAAAAAAAAAACTTTTTTAATCTCTTTTTTAATAAGTACATACATACAACATACACTCACGCCTGTTTCCCATGGGGGTAGGCAGAGACTATGGATCGCCACCGGCTACGATCCTTGCACACTTCTTTCGCTTCATTCACATCCATTAATCTTTTCATACATGCCCTGCGGTTTTTAATAAGTCATTTATGAAAAAAAAGAAAAACATAGAAACACAACCAAATCCTATCTTTAAATTTTAATGGAAAATGTATTTAAATCAGTTCTGTTTTGGAGGAGGAAACAATAATTTTATTTATTTTTCTATATAGAAAAAGGGTACCTTTTCTATAGGAATTTTTAAATTCTCTCGACTGTGGTATATTGGTTATCTTCCTATGCTAAGATTGTCGATGTGGAATAGTAAGATATAATGCAATGTTATTTCACTTATTTGGATCATAATAAACAAAGCAATTTTATTTATATTCTTACATAGTTTATACTGTTAATAATAGGCTATTTGACTAATTTTGGAAAACCATTTAAAATTATTCCTTATTACGTAATAAGCGCACTACATTGATATTTTAGGAAAAAACAATGTTAAAGATTAAAATTTTAAAACCGCGCCAAAAACGCTATGGCGCTGGACACGTGACTTGTTGACGTCACAAGCCTGTAAACATTATAATATCCTTAGCCATTTGGCAGCCATCAATCGCGGATCCTTAGTCTATGGTCGTGTCAAACGCCTGAAGCCATATTTATTTACAGGCAAGTGACGTCATCAGTCATCTTAGAGCATTTTCGCCACAAAAAGAAATTCAAAAATTATTGCATTTTTCTAGGTGAAATTAATCAATTAATAGACTTAATTTAGTCTATATAATAGTTGAATATGTTTTTTTTACGCCATTAACTGTTAAGATGACCACAATTTGTAGTATATTTTCAATGTTGTCAAATACCCTATTCTCATGTTCTTTTTTAATTTTCCAACAGAGAAAGGGCTCGACCACGTGGCAGAGAACATTCTTTCGTACTTAGACGCGAGTTCGCTATGCGCCGCGGAACTGGTCTGCCGCGAGTGGCAGCGGGTCATATCCGAGGGGATGCTGTGGAAGAAATTGGTCGAGAGGAAAGTTAGGACTGACTCGTTGTGGAGGGGGTTGGCTGAGAGGAGGGGATGGTAAGAAAAAAATTGTTATATTTTTTTTTTATTATATTTTTTATGCTCTTAGGGATTGTGCTTCACCTTATGTGAAGGCTGTATATTTACATTTCAACGAAATTAGTGTTTTTCCAATGAAGTTTTCTAAAGAATGATAGCATTATTATTGATGTAAACTTTAGTTTTAGGAAGAAAAATTCTTAAATTAGTGCCATATAGAGAGAAAAACATAATATATTGTCAGGTATTTTAAAACGAAGACAATCTGTTCAAGTGGAATTTCAAACTTGCTTGTCAGAGGTATTTTTCAAAAACGTTTCAGCTGTAACAAATACGACTCATATGTATTGTCAAGGAGTTATAGAGAGAAAAATTTTAAAAATGCTTTTAATCACAGAGAAATAAAACATTAAAAATGCTCAAATTGGTACACTTTGACATGTTTTTTACTGGTATTTACAGAATCCAAAGTAATTTTTAATTTTTCTTAGGAATAATGAGGTATTTGAAGGGTATTTGTCTAATGTATTGCGTGTTTTGTATAAACTTGTATCTATTTAATAATTTAATAGGAGTTTTCAAAGTTCGCCCTCATTACGGCTCACGCATAGTTGTTTTGGTCATTTGTATTGAAAATTTAAAAATGGAACGTGATGCGACTCTACAGCCTTAAGTGACGATAAGACCGAAGGTGGAAGCGCACTACACCCGGAATCCTCACCACTGAGGAACTGGCTATCTTACCTTTAACTGCCGGAACGCAACAATTTCTAGGGTTCCGTACCCAAAGGGTAAAAACGGGACCCTATTACTAAGACTCCGCTGTCCGTCTGTCTGTCTGTCTGTCTGTCCGTCCGTTTGTCTGTCTGTCTGTCTATCTGTCACCAGGCTATATATCATTAACCATGATAGCTAGAAAGTTGAAATTTTCACAGATGATGTATTTCTGTTGCCGCTATAACAACAAATACTAAAAAAAAGAAAAACCGCCTTCAAAAACCTAAAAGACGGTTTTTAATAAAATTGATATGCGTATTGGTGATTTGAATATTATTTATTGCTTTTTAGTGCTTTTTAATTTTGAATCTGTTTTTGTTTTTATTTTTAGGCTTTTGAAGGCGGTTTTTCTTTTTTTTTAAAAGCTTTTTTATTTTCAACTTTTTTGTGGTATGTAAGCGTGTAATATTCTTTAACTTTATATGTTTTCAAAATGCCTATTACTCAATTTCCAAAGGAGTTCCGTTGTGCCTTCTTAGTTCAAGTATAGTCCTGAACGTAGCATACAGACCATAGCTCGGTTTGTTTTGGTTTTTCATAAGCCTACCAATATCTCAATCACAATTACATATCCTATTTGATTTTGAGGAGTTCCCTTGGATATCTTCGAGGTCCAAGGTTTGATGTCAATGAAATTAAAAGAACTACACTTAAGGTATCCTTTTTCCAACAAAAAATCAGCTAATTTGGTTCATAAATAACAAAGTTGTCAAGGTAATTAATGTAAAATCATATTATTTTCAGGATTACTTGAAAACTACTGAACCGATCTGAAAAAAAATCAAATGTGACCATTTTGCAAGAAAATTTAATCAAACAAAGAAATAATCATCAAAATCGGTCTATAAATAACGAAGATATGCGCGAACAACGATAAAAAAGTCGTCAAGATAGTTAATGCAAAATCATAGTATATTCAGAATTACTTGAAAACTACTGAACGGATATGAAAAAAAATTAAATGGGACTATCTCGCAACAAAACTCAATCAAACAAAAAAAGAATTTTTAAAATCTATCCATAAATGACGAAGATATGCGCGAACAACGATAAAAAAAACATACAATCGAATTGAGAACCTCCTCCTTTTTTTGAAGTCGGTTAAAAACAGAATAAAATTAATGTTTAAGGGGCCCCCCCTTAAACATTAATTTTATTCTGTTAAACGTAATTTTTTTTGCCGTTTTTTGGTACGGAACCCTTCGTGCGCGAGTCCGACTCGCACTTGGCCGGTTTTTTAAATTGTTGTTGTGGCGTCTGACTTAGGTAAAGATGGTGGTAGCTAGCCAGGTGGGCTTTAAGCCCTACCACTAACCAAACCGAGTACAAATTGTACTCGCACCTGGGAATCGAACCTGGGACCTCTGTGTCTTACACGAGTGGGCAAACCACTAGACCACAGAGACGGTTAACATAAATGTGTTTATAGAACTATCTAGAAAAAGCTGACGTTGTGAGTGGCAACGGGTCATATCCAAGGGAAAAGTTAGTCCGTGGAAAAGTTAGTCCGTAAAGTTTAAAGTAAGACTGACTTATTGTGGAGGGGGTTAGCTGAAAGGAGGGGATGGTAAGAATATGACTGCTTTATCATAATCATAACAGCCATAAAGACGACTGGAAATTGTATACAGGATATTGGCCTGTCGTGGCAGGGCCTATTTCAAGTCCGCCTGGCTAGCTACCATCATTTTACCTAAGTCTGACGCCATAACAACAGTTTCAAAATTGTTGTGTTCCGGCAGTTAGAGGTAAGATAGCCAGTTCCTCAGTGATGAGGATTCCGGGTGTAGTGCGCTTTCACCTTCGGCCTTATCGTCACTTAACATCATGTGAGGTGAAGGCCAAGCACTATACCGTTATATTTACCATATTTCGCTTAATATTACCAATCAGTATATTTTTTTACTTCATAAATGATTCATACATCTGCTGAGTATGTAAATGAACTGTGTTTAAACACTCATTACCAAACATTCTGTATGTATTATAATAGAATAGATAATACAGAAGTTTCACTCCGCAAAATCATTTAAATAAATAGCGACTCTTGCTCCGACACAATAAAGTGCAATTCAGGTCGCACGGCGCTCCCTTCCCTACATTATACCTACCTAAACCCTGTTCACTGAATCAAGCTAGCATACTGTTCGTACTGCTAATACAGGGTTAATACCTTTTTTCTTGTTCTGTGGAAATAAGGAATTTTAGATTGGGATTTTTTCAATTAAACATTACTTTGATGTTAAAATAATATAATAACATTAATTAAAATTATAATAAAAAATATTAGGTTTACAATATAAAAAAATATATTGTAAACGTAATGATTACAACGAACAATGTAAGCGGTAGACGTCTGAACGGCACGGAGAGCAACGACAGACTAATTGTGACTCGCATTGTGTACACGGTCTTAGCCTCTTATCTGCGTCCAATCATGCGCAAGCGCATCCTTTCCGTACTAGCTTCATTCGGCGAACAAGGTATAGTAGTTTCCTCTCTTTCTATAGCATAGATCTTATCTTTTCTGACGTATGAATTTAGTCCTCCCTCACTGAGGATGCCGAGCGCTTCATACTCACGTGCGGAGTGACAGAGCCCTGCCCCTGATTTTGTAACTTTGTTGCAATCAAGCAACTCAGACAGAATCGCAGTTACATTGCTGCTTTAGTAAGAACCAATGTAACATAAGAGTCCCCGCAAATTATAGACAAAACTGTCGGCGTCGGCCGATAGTTAGGTCGGGTCTTTAATCAGTATGAAGAAGTATGCAAGTGCGCACATTTCAACGATTTGGTATCGGCCGATTCTTCATATAAAAAATAAAACCGGTCAAGAGCGAGTCGGACTCGCGCACCGAGGGTTCCGTACAATCATAAATATATTTGGATATGTTACTTTAGTACAGTCTTTAAAAAAGTAGGATAAACGGCGGACAGGTGGAAGGGCGAACAGGCGGACAGTTAATTTACAAATCTTAACCACAGCTGCTTATGGTGACTGAAAAACGTTTCAGCCACTCCACATTGCAAACTGTTTATATTACTAAGTAGGAACTTCATCATCATCATCATCATATCAGCCGCACGACACCCACTGCTGGGTATAGGCCTCCCCTAAGGATCTCCACGACGATCGGTCCTGCGCTGCCCGCATCCAGTGGCATCCCGCGACCTTCACCCTCACGTCGGTCCACCTTGTCCGGGGCCTACCCACGGAGCGTCGTCCGTTGCGCGGTCGCCATTCCAGAACCTTTCCGCCCCAACGGCCATCAGTTCTTCTCGCTATGTGTCCTGCCCATTGCCACTTCAGTAGGAACTTATTATTCGTTTATTCGTACGGCAAATAGTAGGTAATTATATTAGAACCAGCCACCAATTTATTATTGTAGTATTAGGTTGCGCCATCTCTTGACCGATAGTGGAACTATTTTTTTTCTTAGGTTAGCATTCTTAGGACAGCGCCATCTGTTGACTGGTAGTGAAACTAAAGAATTTTTGTTTGTTTTTGAATTTTTTAAAAAGTGTGTTAAATATTTACAGAAACTACTATCAAATAGAATTATTTCAGATTTTACTCTTTGCAAACTTCGGAGATAAGGGGGCGGAACGGTATATTTTTTTACATTTTTCATCATAAGTCGAAAACTATGTGGCCTAAGAAAAAAGGAAAAAATGTGTTAAAATGTGCAAACAGCGCTCTTTCATATGATACCCCACATGCCCTAGTCACCTCACTTCAAATTTTTAAGACCCCTTTTCAGTCCCTGTTGTAAAAAAAATATTTTTTTATTTCTTTCTTATTTCCAAAATAGTTGGACAGATGTCATCTTAAACTATTTCAAATTTCAAGTTAATACCATTAGTAGTTCTCGAGATATCCAGCTGTGACAGACAGACTGAGTCACACCATAAGGGTTCCATTTTTACAATTTTGGTACGGAACCCTAAAACCAACTATCAGCCAATAGAAAGTCTATAGTCTGCGAGGACACTTAAAGCAGCAATGTAACTGCGGTTTCAATCGAGAATTATTTGCAACAGAGATACGTAATCAGGGGGCTGGTATTAATATAAAAAAATGTCCTTCTAGCTGCTGTACATCACCATTATATTAAAAATACCCTATTTGTCCCCAGGATCCAGTACTTATTCAAGCCGAAGCCCGGCTGCCAACACCCGTCCCACTCCTTCTACCGACAGCTGTACCCTAAAATTATTCAGGATATTCGCTCCATAGAAGACAACTGGCGGATGGGCAGGCATAACTTGCAGGTGACTAATTTTAACCTGTTTTTATTTTTATTTAAGGCTCCGTTATGCGAAATCATTTGTCTCTGTCTTTTTTTTTACGTGTAAAGAGTATGGAAAATAACCTCACTTCTGCACTTTTTCGATGTTTTTCGTTGTTTTTTCATCATTATCTTTAGCACAATTATCTTTATTGAAAAAAGTTATTGGAGCAACTGCACAGTACGTTAAAGTGTATTTTGCTGTAGAATTCAAGACGTTTACGCTATTATTTACGCCAAAAATATGGCCCGCGACAAGCGCTTTTGGTGATATTCTGATTTTTTTTTACAATCATCTGTGAGGTGTATACGCAATTTAATGTTTGTAGCAACTAGGTAAACTCTTTAGCTTGTCGTGTGATTTTTTTGGTGGCTACAAGTTTACGTTTTCTATATAAAGATATGGCCCGCGCAAACAATGTTTTCCTATTACCGCCCCTTAATAAACTAGCGGCTGCCTGTGACTTTGTCTGCGTGGACAATTATTTCTGTATTCCTCGGGAACAGTACTTTTTTCTGGATGAAAGGTGCCCTATGTCCTCTATATCTCTGACAATGTGTATGCAAAATTTCGGTTTAGTCGACAAATGGCAACTTCTCATAATGCCAACATTTAGTTGTTATGAAGAAATAATATTTTCAATCACTTTTTGATATACACCACTGACATGAAAAATATTTTTTTTATTTAACTGGAATGGATGTCTGTATGATTTGACAGCTAAGTTTTTGTGCCTATTTGAAACGCCACTAGCGTGCGTCTAAAGAACTAATTCTGACGTACAATATGAAAATAGTTGCCGTGATGGTCTCTCCAGACTTCAAACTTTAGTACCATGTCCCTCACGCTATGCTCACGCTACGTCCTACAGCGCCAAAATGGCGGAAATCAAATAGGCACAAAAACAGTTTGACATAAGCCTGTCCAGTGTAAATATATGCAGGTCAGTGACTGGGACACATCAACTTTGTCTAGGGATACAGGTGTTATTTTCATACAAACGAGGTAACTTTGAAGCCTTGGGTTCCTGCCAGGGATGTACTGTGCCGTGATCTGATGACGGCTACCCAGGGAGTGAATGGAGGAGATTCAGATCGCTATACACATCCAACTGATCTAACCAGCAATCTAAAAACGTAATGGACATGTTTAAAAAAACCGCGAAAATAGCATGAAAATGTAAGGAAATCCTCAAACTGAGAACTCTGACCCATTAATCTTTTAGAATGCTGATCGGATCAGTTGGGTGTGTATAGTGATCTGAATCTCCTCCATTCACTCCCTGAATGGCCATCACCAGATCACAGCTAGGTCAGTCCATGTCGGAGAACCAAGGCTTCAAAGTTACCTCGTTTGTATGAAAATAACGGGATTAGGACAGATCACCGACAATCAGTTCACCGAATGCCATTTGCCAACCGCCATATCACCGAAGATTCATTTCACCGACAGGTTATTTTACCGACGGGTCATTTTGCCGACAAGCCATTTGACTGAAACTCATTTCACCGATTTTATAGAAAGGGAAATAATCTCAATTAAAAAGTCAATCAAAATGTATTCCTTTTTTACTTGCCATGGTTAAAATGTATGGATACTGTGGTGAAACATTTTTTTTCGAACTACCTTCCATTTGTTATAAATATATTTTTTGTTACCTAGTCTGATTGTCTTCCCCTGTATTTACGTGTTTGCGTATTTGTGTTATGTTGTATTTGGATAAAATCAAATAGCGTGATTCAAAAGTTACTATCATGCCGAACTATATCGTGATTGTAAAGACTACAAAACAAAAAGTCTTATTAATAAATAATGGTTATCAGTTCCACTTTTGCAACAAAGGAACCGAGTTATACTATTGGTATTGTGTAATGAAAAAAAATATTACAGTGCTCAAGTACGATTTCCACGAAAATAGATGGAACAGGAAAACATTATATTGTTAACAAAATGAAGGAGCATAGCCATGCACCCAACCCTGGTAAAACGCAATCCATCAATTTTACTAATAAACTTAAAAATGATGCTACATCTAGCGGAGATTCTCCTGCACAATTAATAAATAAAAATTTAGTTAGCATACCTAGCAGCAGTGCTTTTTCTTTGCCAAGCAAAAATACTTGCAGACAGATAATTAAGCGTACTCGTTCAAAGAAGTTACCTAAGGAGCCAACTACTTTGGATGAAATCTATGTTCCAGACGACCATAAAAAAGCTGCAGATGAACCGTTCTTAGCCCGCGATTTCAAATACGGAGACAATAAACGTTTGTTAATATTTTGTACAAAAAGTAATATTAGACTGCTCAAGGACTCCTTTTTTTGGATAATGGACGGCACATTTCAAACGTGTCCTAATCTGTTTACACAACTATACACAATCCACGGTGCAGTAGGCTTGGAAAATTGCCGTAAAATTGTTCCCCTGGTGTATTGTTTGCTAACAAACAAAACTGAAGAAAGTTATATTAATTTTTTCCAACAGTTTTTTGACATATTATTTTGATTTGGTTTGACAAATAATGTCTGAAATAAAAATTATTGATTTACTTACATGCATGATTTTATTTCCCTTTCTATAAAATCGGTGAAATGAGTTTCAGTCAAATGGCTTGTCGGCGAAATGACCCGTCGGTAAAATAACCTGTCGGTGAAATGAATCTTCGGTGATATGGCGGTTGGCAAATGGCATTCGGTGAACTGATTGTCGGTGATCTGTCCTAATCCCGAAAATAACACCTGTGTCCCTAGACAAAGTTGATGTGTATATTTTTGCGTTTTTATAGTGTATTTTAAATCACTTTTGGAATGTGGATATTTTTTGTCTTTTTCTTTCTTTTGTAATGAATACATTTGTAGAATCTGGCGTTTTAAAAAAAGTTGGCATTATAAGAAATTGTCGATTTGTCGACTAAACCAAAATTTCATAATGATTGGTTGAGTAGTAAATACGTGAAAATGTAACAAACAGATTTCGTATTTTTTAAAATATTAGTAAGGATATTTTACTTGAACTTACTGTATAGTAGGTAGTAATTTTTTCAATAAACCCATACGTAACTTAAAAATACTTTTTATTACACATAACATAATATATTATGGTTATGACGTTATTTCATTGAAACTTTACGTTTTTGTTGAGGAATTATGAACAATGCATGACTTTTTGTTTACAATTAATCTATTCAGTCTGTAAGTTGACAGAATTATAACTAGCTCTCCTTATTAATCTTTATATATTAATTTTTATATCTGTCCACAGAGGATAAACTGCAGATCAGAAAACTCCAAAGGCGTATACTGCTTGCAGTATGATGACAACAAAATAGTGTCCGGCCTACGGGACAACACCATCAAAATATGGGACAGGAAAACATTGCAGTGCGTCAAGGTTAGTTACGTAGCGACTCATAACTTATTAAATTTAATCTGATTTTATTTGAATTTGATATTGTTCGAAAGCTATAATAGTCAACTTGCGAACTTTACCATGGAAAAGAAATTTATCAGTATTCTAACTCGGCCATGTCCTTGAAAAAAACTACCTACAGCCGCGCGGTACATCAACTCGCGATAGGGCCGGCCCGGCTACAGTAATTTATTTTCATCTAAGTACTTTTGTATGTTTCTGGTTTTGTGATTGTACGTAATATTGTAGAATCCATATTATAGGGTTTGCCTTCGCCGAAAAAAATAATTACTGAGCAATAAAATACCTAGGTTAACAAAACTATATTGTGAAAACAAAATTAATAAAGCTAAATACCTACTTATTAAAGGGTGAAACAAATTAGTTTCAAATCCTTCTGGCCATAGTTAGTTGGTAAATACCTGTATAATAATAATAATAAAAAAAATAAGTCCGGAAAGTCCGAAAAATAAGATTAAGATAATACTTTCCGGGCATTTAAAAATGTTATGTCTGGATTAATTGGTTAATTAAATAGAATAAAAACAGCATAATCTGCACTTTGCCATAGTAATTACTTGTATTTCAATCAATAGTTCGTAAATCTCGTTCGTCACTGCGGCGTATTCGCGACTGTTTGTAAACCGAGTGCAGACCGAACTCGAGGCGCATAGGTGTGGCTCGCATATCGACCGTTTGTGCTAAGTTAGAATACTGATACATTTCTTTACCGTGACTTTACTGTCGAATTTGCTGTATAATTTCTCCAATTTAGTCAATTGTTAAATTCCATACTTTATTGTAGGAACTTCAAGGGCACACGGGCTCAGTCCTCTGCCTACAATACGACGAGCGAGCGATCATATCTGGCTCTTCGGACAGCACTGTCCGAGTGTGGGACGTCAGTACTGGCGCCATGTTGAACACTCTCATACACCACTGCGAGGCGGTGCTGCATTTGAGGTTCTGCAACGGGATGATGGTCACTTGTAGTAAGGTGAGCTATGTCATATCTGGCTAGTATGGGACGGAGTATGGGACGTAAGGATTAGTTGTATTAGCTATATTCTATGTATTAATTTTGTACATTACTGAATAGCATGTTCAATTGTTCATTTGAATGAAAGTGAAAGTTGTCTGAATAAATAAAACTTGTCCACAGGACCGGTCGATAGCGGTATGGGACATGACATCAACAACCGAGATCAACCTCAGAAGGGTGCTCGTGGGACACAGAGCGGCCGTCAACGTTGTAGACTTTGACGAGAAGTACATCGTTAGTGCGAGCGGGGACAGGACTATTAAAGTAAGTTTTTTTTAATTTTTTTTTAATTTAATCATTTATTTCAGGCTACTAGGCCCATACAATATATACCTTACAGACCAACATACATAATTATTAAAAATACATTTAATTAATCTAATTTGACACTTTGTGTGTCGAATCGGTGGCACAAGGCAGAGTCCCTCTGAAGCGCCTGTAAACCACGCCCTGCGGCCAGAAGTCCTCTTTCATGAAAAGGTCCAGCCTCGCTGTTGGGATGCGCACCACAAACGCCTTAAAATTGGTATTATGGCGCGACTCCAGTGGCTGAACTCTCAAACAAAAGTTCGATTTCTTCTTTATGTACTCGATCACGTCCTGCGCTGTGGTGGTATGGTGCAGGCGGGACCACGGCCGTGGTCGGTGTGGCAGCTCGCAGCAAGAAGTTGGGCCCTGTCGGTGCGGTGCCATGGTGGTTCTTGCTCTCTCGCTGACGACGTCACTTTTTGTTCCGAACCTCGAGGAACCCATCTTCATCTCTCGGTCGGACGACATTCACCTACGTATTATCTTACTATTTTACTTATTATTTTAAGTTATATTCACCTACTTAAAAATATATGCGATTACATATCGTACATTTTTAGGACATAAACGACGTATTTTCTGCCTATTTGTTTTGTATTAAAAACTAAATCATTTATAATGTTATTGTTAGAGGTTACAATTGCTTTGAGGACGCTAAACCACGATGGTATGAGAGGATGTTTGGATTTATAAAGTATCGCCCACCTTACTTCGCTTTTTCAGCAAGGGTCGATGACACAACTTTTAAAACCAAAGGATAGGTACTCACTGGGAAGCTGGCTGCCTGATTTTCACTGAATTTAGATTTTTTGATAAACACAGCGGCGCGCGCGCACGTTACAGCTCGGTTTTTACAATTCGACTCACACAAGTCCATGTGATAGCCACGTGACGTGACAGCCGACGTCAAAGGTACATCGGAAGGTAGTGGGAGGACAAAAGGATGAGGTATTGATTTTAGGCTGCAACAGTTATTATAACAGAAACACAGCTTATATTGTCAAATAACACAATATCTGAAAGAAAATGGAAATATAAGCAAGTTTCATTCATCATTTTTGGTATTCACACAAACACCCGAATTTCTCATGAATTTTGAACAGCCATCTTGCTGTACTCGCACGAGGCGGATGACGGCGGCGCCCAGCGCCCGTCGAAGCCTATCGAGACTGTGCGTATGTGCCGAGGGCCTATTACAAAAAACCGGCCAAGTGCGTGTCGGGCCACGCGCAGTAGGGTTCCGTAGTTATCTTATACCATACCATATTAAATACCACTATAATCTTTTGTCTGCAAAAATAACTTTGTTTTTCATGGTGTTTGTATGAATGACAATTTTTCAGTTTCAGTTCCATGTATGGGGAGCCCCCCCTTAATCTTTTTTTTCATATAAAAACTTTAAGAGTGGTTTACAGAATATATCTACCTACCAAGTTTCAACTGTGTAATCTTAATAGTTTCGGAATAAAGTGGCTGTGACATACGGACAGACAGACAGACATGACGAAACAAAGGGTTCCGTTTTTTGCCATTAGGCTACGGAACCCTAAAAAGGATTGCGATAAGCGTACGATGTTCGTGCCACCTTGTGGCACTATTGACTTATGCATAAGGTTAAATATCAAGTAAATTGAACGACGAATTGCGTCCGACTGTCTTGATTCTTTCTTGTTTGTAATAGACCCTCTGTTATTATTCGGAATTTCTGTTTATTTCTGAACCTGTTTATTTTTGAGACTCCGATATTTCTGCGCAGTTGCATGCGCCATGATCACGGAAGAACTCTTTATTCTAATCGTACTAACTCGTAATTCTAATAACGTCGATGACAATTAAAACAGTAAAAAGTTGAATAGTCTAGTTATTTCACTATATAAAGTAATAAACTTGTTTAACATTTTTGTCTAGTAACTGTGTTAAAAAAATATTTTATGTCATATGTATAATTTTCTATAAATTATTTTTTTGAAAATCCTATTCAGAATTAAAACTATGAAAATTTGACCCAGAAAAAAAATGTTTTAATCTAGGCTATTCACTATCTGTGTGCCAAATTCCAACCAAATCCGTTCAGTAGTTTTTGCGTGAATGAGGAACAAACATCCAAACCCACAAACTTTCACATTTATAATATTAGTAGGATAAACTTGTTAAACATTTTTGTCTAGTAAAACAATAAAAAGTTAAGTTATTCAGCAAGAACTATTTTTGTATGCAAAAAACAACTTTTTACCAAGCTGCAATAAATTGTTCAACCACTTTTGTTGCTTACTATATTGACATGATAGTTTTTTAAAAATTTTAATCTTTGTCTTAGGTGTGGAACACATCATCGTGCGAATTCGTGCGCACGTTGAACGGTCACAAGCGCGGTATCGCGTGCTTACAGTACCGCGACCGACTCGTTGTCTCTGGATCATCGGACAACACTATACGGCTGTGGGACATCGAGTGCGGACAGTGTATACGAGTGTTGGAGGGGCATGAGGAACTAGTGCGGTGCATACGGTGAGTGGAATTAGTGTATAACTTTTGATTGTTAGTGTTTAAGGTTGAATGTCATACAATACTGGAAGGGTCGTCGCTTGATTGATATAACCAGTCTTTGAGGTCCAATGATTTAGGATTTAGTTAGGCAGAATGCGTTTGGGTGTTATAATTCAGTCAGCAGAAATGTTAGCAATATAATGATAAAGGGGTTACTAAGAATAAGTGGTCTAGAAATATCTGTAGCCATTGAAATATAGTTCTATTAGTCGGACAACACTATACGGCTGTGAGACATCGAGTGCGGACAGTGTATACGAGTGTTGGAGGGGCATGAGGAACTAGTGCGGTGCATACGGTGAGTGGAATTAGTGTATTACTTTTGATTGTTAGTGTTTTAGGTTGTATGTAGCTATAATACAGGCAGGCGGTCGGACAACACTATACGGCTGTGGGACATCGAGTGCGGACAGTGTATACGAGTGTTGGAGGGGCATGAGGAACTAGTGCGGTGCATACGGTGAGTGGAATTAGTGTATTACTTTTGATTGTTAGTGTTTTAGGTTGTATGTAGCTATAATACAGGCAGGCGGTCGGACAACACTATACGGCTGTGGGACATCGAGTGCGGACAGTGTATACGAGTGTTGGAGGGGCACGGGGAACTAGTGCGGTGCATACGGTGAGTGGATTATAAGGAATGTAGCTATAATACAGGCAGGATTTTTCCAACTCAAATAGTTCTTTTAACTCTCGTGCACTACCGACAAAAGTAGTAGCATTGTCACTACATAATTCAGCGACATAGCCTCTTCGTGCAACAAAGCTCTTGAAAGCTGCTTAAAAGGTTTCTGAGGTCATGTCACTGACTATCTCTTAAGTCGATAGCACGGGTGGCCATGCATATAAACAAACAGATATAACCCTTGTTTGCACGGTGGCCGCGACCCTTGGTAGTTCTGATACTAATAGGACCTGCATAATCTACGCCACTCCTTAGAAAAGGTCTATGTGCAGTAACCCTTGCTGTAGGAAGCTGACCCATCATTTGTTGGTTTTTTTTTTGGCTGCTCCCCGCTTTTTGGCAGGACCTTTTTTTGCCATTCTTATTTTTATGCATATCTTTCTTTTTATGCTTGCTTTATAGCTAATATCTTATTCTTTTATGTTATTACTATATTTTCTTTTCTCATTGTAACAATTTCTCTTACTTGCTAATACAGTTCTTTCTTAATATTCTAAATATACATATGTTGCTTTGTACTAATTTTTAACATTATATTTACACAATGTGTAATATGCTCAACTTGAATTTATATTTATTATTACATATTTCTTCTTATTACGTTATCTTATATTAACATTCCTTATTTTTCGCATATTATACTTATTACTATTCTCTTGTTTCCTTATTTATTGGTTTCTGTTTATCTTATACATTTTGTTGCTTGTGTACATAATTTCTTAATATTATGAGTTACATTTACTGTATTACAGTTTGATTTTACTATTGTATTTAATGGCTTAACATATTAGATTCCTGCTATTGGGTCTTATATCTCGTCAATCTTTGTTCCTTTTGATAACAGTTTCGGCTACTTTTTTGGCATACTCCATAAATAGAGTTCTCTCTTTCTTATTACTTATTATTTCCTTTAGGGTGTCTTTACTCAGTTTAGTGTATCATTTGTTGGTTAGATTGCGCTAAGTAACGAATGCATGCTACGCATTTGTGTACAAATACTGCCTTACTAATAAACATTTACCCGCGTTGTGTACGGGTGATACAGCGAAATCTTGACTAATAAACAAATTTTGACAGTTCCGTGACATACGCCTGTTGTAACGAGTGGGTAATTACTATGGAAACTTAAACTGTCACTATACACTCACGGGACCTAGTTTAACTGATGTGTAAATACGTAAAATGGATAAAAATAAAGTTTTATCATTATTTAGATGTTGTTTCTAGAACAATTCGGTATGAGAAGTCTTTACTAGCATACAAAGCAATGAAACTGGTCAATCAGCCTACAATTTATATAAGAAACCGTACATTACTGAAGTCCTGTCAAAGTTCCTTTTTATAAATTAAGCAAAATAGATTGATTCTATAATCCCATTATCATTTTAATAAGATTATTAACAAACCAACCGTTGCAATGCTAGATCATAATTATCTAATATTGAATAAAAATGCACTATTTTTCACTCGATATATTTTATTTTATAGACATACATAACCTTTAAAAGAAAATAGTTCTTCGTTGTTCTTAATTTTTTAATCGATGCAGCTTTGTTCAGGTTAGGATAGCGCAAAGATTGAAATCTTTGCGATAGGGTAGGTAGGTAGGTATATAAGTTTCCTTCATGTGCTCGATTCCTCGATCTTATTTCCATGATCTTGACTTAGGTATGATCTGGTGCTTGTTAGATTGTTTCGAGTACAAGTTAATAATTATAAATAATAAACATTATTTATAAAATTGGCAAGAATTACATCTCTCCAGCGTTGATTCCATTGGGATGACATTATTATGCAACTTGTGAGCGTAAATCACAAACTGTGAAAATGAGGTGGGTATTCCAAAGCTTGCAAATCTTGGCTATTACTGAGAAAAACACAAAACAACCGAAAATAATAAAAGAAACGCATAAAATGTTGTGTATTTACATTTTGAACATTTGAAAATATTTGTTTGTTTATTATTGTCATGGCAACGTAGTTATATATAACTGTATTACGTCAACCCTTCAACCTTGTTTTCCACATGGAAAACTTGGAGTTTCCATAAATTTCATATTTTACGATTGTATTTTACGACATTTTTATTAACAAGGCAACAGTCGTTAAAATCGTGTCCGAAAGGAAGTCACACTAATCAGGATTATCAATTTTGCAATACAATGTATTTAATTTACTGCCATATTTTACGACCGTGACGAAACGTAGAAACTCATGGAAAACTCGTACAGAAACCTTGGATACATATGGTATATAAACCCCAAGGAAGCAAGCTGAGGATCATTCTACCAGCGCCCTTCCTTAGAGTAACTTCTAAGTTAATTTAGTTTAGACTTATAGACTAGCACATAGTCAAAGTTGTAACTTTAATTTTTCATTTTATTAAACTTATATCAGTACTAATACCGTGGTTCGTCATTTGCCTGCCCTCGCCAGTCTTCTCCGCTTAACCGCTCGACTCGACGGTTAACTACGTATGACATTTCCTGTGATCTTAATATATAAAATCGTAAACTGAATGACTGACTGACTGACTGACTGACTGACTGATCTATCAACGCACAGCCCAAACCACTGGACCTAGAGACTTGAAATTTTGCACACAGATACCTCATATAGTGTAGGCATCCACTAAGGAAGGATTTTTGAAAATTCCATCCCTAAGGGGGTGAAATAAGGGATGAAAGTTTGTATGAAAGTCTCTCAGTTTTGAAGCTAGGATCTTCAAATTTTGTGTTTAGGCTGACAATTGAAAATTAATAAATACGGGTCTCAGCGTTTTTCAAAATTTTACCCCCGAAGGGGTGAAATGGGGTATGAAGTTGTGTATAGAAGAAAATCCTTAATTTTCGAAGTAAAAATCATTTATTTTATAGTATAAACTTATGGAAGAAAATCTAACTCAACGTATACTGTTATTGTTAGCACTTCAACCCCTATGGCTGAAATAGGGGTGAAATGGGTAAATAAACCTAAAAATAGATATGGATGTCGTTATTGGGGTTTTCTGGTATGACGATTGCGAAAATGACATTAATTTTGAAGTCCAACACGGTGGACATGATTTAACCCCCAAAGGGGTGAAATTGGGTTTCAAATTTTGTATGGAAAAATAATATAAAATAGACATTACAACTTTAAACTTTGTAGGGGCACGTCTAAAAATAAATAGGCAAACGTATATTTTGTAATTTTAAAAATCAGCCCCTTAGAAGGTAAACGGGGTAAGTAAACATAAAAATCGATATGGATATCGTTCTTGAGGTTTTGTGAGATGGTGATTGCGAAAATGTCATTTATTTTAAAGTCCAACACGATGTACATGATTTAACCCCTAAAAGGGTGAAAATGGGGTTCAAATTTTGTATGGAAACTTTTAAAAAAGAATATAAAATAGACATTATAACTTACTTCGTAGCAGCACGTCTTAAAATAAATAGGCAAACATATATTTTGTGATTTTGAAAATCAACCCCTTAGATGGTAAATAATCATAAAAATCTATTTATGGATGACGTTCTTGAGGTTTTATGGGATGGTGATTGCGAAAATGACATTCATGTTGAAGTCCAACTCGGTGGACATGCATGATTCAGCCCCAGGGGACGGGGAGAAAGGGAACGGGACGGGGCGGGAACGGGAACGGGAGCATGACAGGAACGGGAACCGGACGGGATGGGAACGGGAACCAGACGGGACGGGAACGAGAGCGGGAACGGGAACGGGATGGGATGTGACAGGATGTGACGGGAACGGAAAGAGAGCGGGAACGGGAACGGAACGGGATGGGATGGGACGGGAACAGAACGGAACGGGACAGGACGGGAACGGGATGGGATGGGATGGAACGGGACGGTATGGGACGGGAACGGGAATGGGACGGGACGGGAATGGAAACGGGAACCGGACGGAACGGGAACGGGAGCGAGAACGAGAGCGGGAACGGAACGGGATGGGATGGGACGGGAACGGAATGAGAGCGGGGATGAGAACGAAACGGAACGGAACGGAACGGAACGGGACGGGACGGGACGGGGATGGGAACGGGAACGAGAACGGGAACGGGTCGGGACGGGAACGGGACGGCAACGGGACGGCAACAGAACGGGATGGTAACGAAAACGGGAACGGGACGGAACGGAACGGGAACGACCAGTCGTTTTTACGCGATCAGGCGAGTCCCCACCAAGCGAGCGAGCCTCGTGCGACAAAAGCCTTGCGTCTTGCGTCTTGGCAAACGTCTTGCCTCGCGAGGCAGCGCGCTTGGTGGTGACCCGCCTAATTGCGTAAAAACGGCTGGTCGGATCCTGGTTGAAGGTTCCCTAAGGATTTTCTCTAATATCCACGCGGACGAAGTCGCGGGCGGAAGCTAGTCGTTTATAAACACGATAGACAGTTCACGAAAAAAATAAGTAAATTAAAACCAAAAAAATAAAAAACCCATTACAATTTAAAGATTTTAACCAAATATGCCTCAATATAAGATTTAAATTATTTATTTATTTATATTTCACTAGAAAATAATTAAAGATAATGTTGTTTTAGAACGTGAGCACCAGTGTTGCAAGTGATATTCGTATTAACCTTTGTGTAACTACCCAATACAATATAAGTCTTTATTAGTAACCGACTGTATACGCGATCTATAACTCATCTATCACTGTCATAGTTACACACTTGTAAAACGGGTGAGTTGCAGTTCTTTATTAGTAAGGCGGTTAGTGTATAACTTTTTACAGATATGTAAGTGTTTAGGTTAATCGCAACGTCTGGAATAGCGTGAAGATTAATTGATATAACCAGTCTGTTGACGACAGCCAGCACCCGGCGCCGAAATGAAGAAAATTCAACGAATTTGTGTTCCAGTTAATTTAGACCAATCATAGGGGCTACTTAAACGCACATGGCGTGACGTCGCAATTTAGGCCACGCCTCTGGTACTTTTCCATGCGAAAAAGTTTGTAAAATAATTTTATTATTTATAGTGCTTAACCCCCTTTTTTCATGGATACATCCCTCTCTGATTTTCTTGAACGCCCTGCGAAGTAAGCTAGTTGCCACAGGGCAAAAAGGCATATTAACGTTGACCTAGTTTTGAATAATTTGTAGTCCAAGGTAGCAGAAAAATTGTTAGTTAATTTAAATTGTATTCTTCGAAGTTGTTAGTTAGATTCAGTGTGCGAAAACAACCATCCCTATCAGGGAATAAACTGAAGTTATTCCAGAACCAGCCGGCGTTTTATTATTATACAGTCCACACCAGCTCTGCGTACATCTCAGAGAGTTTCACAGTAACTCATTGTTTCACAGTCCTTGTTTTACGAGTCTGATTGATGTACGTTTGGAAGCAGCTTAGTTAGAGCCATCGATAGGGTCCTTGTACAGGGTGAACCGAATTAGCCGGTCACCATACAAGGTATCAACATCGCGATACGAACTAAACGTTTCGAAGTAGCCGGAGCGTCCACAGTTCGATCCGATCACCAACACAATATTTCAGGTCCTTGTAATATAAGAAACGTACGACACACGCGATCATACGCGAGAGTGAGTATCGAAACTATTGAACTAACGTGCTCGCGTTTGGCGCGCGCCAGCCCTGTGACACTGGCCCGACCGGTCGATCCCTCCGCGTACTTATAACTTCATACTTAAAGTGCGGAGTGTCTGGCCTGATATGGGTGCTAATTTATTTTTATTATTATTTTTAACTGGCAAGCAGTTGCTACAACTGATAGCGCCTGTATCCTGCTATCTATGCGTTTTGTTCACTGTTTATTGTTAATATATTTGTCAATCGATTTTTGAACTGATTAACATTTGAGGCAACCACAACATCATTCGGAAGCTTATTCCACTCTTTGACTCTCTGTTGCTGATAAAGTTCTTGCATGGGTTGTTATGTCCGATTTACTTAGATTGAAACTGTGACCCTTGAGGTTATGGTTTTCGTTACGTTTATACTTAATTTTGTCACAGATTCGATAACAAGCGGATAGTAAGCGGCGCGTACGACGGCAAGATCAAAGTGTGGGATTTACCCGCCGCTTTGGACGTGCGAACGCCGCACCAGGAACTATGCCTTAGGACGCTTGTGGTGAGTTCCCGCTCTGTAACTGTAGTATGTCTCTTATGTATGATGCTTCCACAGAGTTGCCTTTTAATAATCGATTCTTATACAGGGTTATTGTAAAACACCAACAACCTCGCTTGCAGGAGTAGATTACTAATATCATAAACAACAACATTTTTTCTATGATTTTTCCGAAAACAGACATAAAAATCTTATAAATTTTTGTAGATTTTTTTTCTAATAAGTATTTAAAAAAATTACTGGAGGTCTTTAAATGTCTATTGTAATTTCTCATAAATGAGTTTTTTCATTTATTGATGTGTTTTCTAGGAATGCAATCTCTGATATTTTTTCCTTCAACAATGATTATGGTCGAATTTCAAACACTATGCTAACACTAGTATTAAAAGAATGAACCAAAAATTGGAAAACTTTCTTCGGACCATATTTTTTGATATTTTTGTTATAAATTGTTGTATGAGACACGTGCCGGACTACAGCTGCGCCACAAAAAAAAAGTTGGAAATCTGACATTTTGACTATGCCATGATGAAGTCTATAGTTTGTCGGAGTTTGTCGCCAAAAACCAGAGTTTGTCGGTCTTCCGTTTAGGAGATACATGTGGCTCAGCTGTAGAGACGTCTCTACAGCTGCGCCACACAGATCTCGAAAACGGAAGGTCGTAGCGAAAATCTGATTACTTGTATGTATAGCCGTTAGTTTGTCGGAGTTTGTCGCACAAAAACCAGAGTATGTCGGTCTTGCGTTTAGGAGATACGTGTGGCGCAGCTGTAGAGACGTCTCTACAGCTGAGTCACACAGATCTCGAAAACGGAAGGTCGTAACAGAAATCTGATTACTCGTGTGTGTAGCCGGTAGTTTGTCGGAGTTTGTCACCAAGAACCAGAGTTTGTCGGTCTTGCGTTTAGGAGATATGTGAGGATACGTTGTGGAGACCTTTCTACCTGGATCTTGAGAACGGAAGGTCGTAGCGATAATCTGATTAGTCACATCTATAGTCGGTAGTTCGACCGAGTTTGTCGCCAAATACCAGAGTTTGTCGGTCTTGCGTTTAGGAGATATGTGAGATTTTCGCTACGACCTTCCTTTCTCGAGATCCAGGTAGAAATATCTCTACAGCATATCCCCACATATCTTCTAAACGTAAGATTGACAAACTCTGATTTTTGGTGACAAACTCCGACAAACTAATGGCTACACACTCGAGTTATCAGATTTTTGCTACGACCTTCCGTTCTCAAGATCCAGGTAGAAAGGTCTCCACAGCGTATCCTCACATATCTCCTAAACGCAAGACCGACAAACTCTGGTTCTTGGTGACAAACTCCGACAAACTACCGGCTACACACACGAGTAATCAGATTTCTGTTACGACCTTCCGTTTTCGAGATCTGTGTGGCTCAGCTGTAGAGACGGTCTCTACAGCTGCGCCACACGTATCTCCTAAACGCTAGACCGACAAACTCTGGTTTTTGTGCGACAAACTCCGACAAACTAACGGCTATACATACAAGTAATCAGATTTTCGCTACGACCTTCCGTTTTCGAGATCTGTGTGGCGCAGCTGTAGAGACGTCTCTACAGCTGAGCCACATGTATCTCCTACCGGAAATAACGGAAGACCGACAAACTCTGGTTTTTGGCGACAAACTCCGACAAACTATAGACTTCATCATGGCATAGTCAAAAAGTCAGAATTCCAACTTTTTTTTTGTGGCGCAGCTGTAGTCCGGCACGTGTATGAGACAGCTTTTTTGAGTTGGTCACATAGTAAAAGTTGTTCAGTTTGATGGTCCTAATTCTTCCCATTTTCGATCCATTCATTACCACCCTGTAAACATAATTAAGTACCAAATTTCCCCCAGGAGCATACTGGCCGCGTGTTCCGGTTGCAATTCGACGAGTTCCAAATAGTGTCGTCATCGCACGACGACACTATCCTAGTGTGGGACTTCCTCAACTACGGGGGCGCCTCGCCCGCCGCGCCCGCGCCCCTGCCGCGCCCCCGGACGCCCGACCACGAACGAGATCTATACGACTAGGTAACTATACATACACACAACTACATACTTACATACATATACACACATAGATACTCAACTACGGGGGCGCCTCGCCCGCCGCGCCCGCGCCCCTGCCGCGCCCCCGGACGCCCGACCACGAACGAGATCTATACGACTAGGTAACTATACATACACACAACTACATACTTACATACATATACACACATAGATACTCAACTACGGGGGCGCCTCGCCCGCCGCGCCCGCGCCCCTGCCGCGCCCCCGGACGCCCGACCACGAACGAGATCTATACGACTAGGTAACTATACATACACACAACTACATACTTACATACATATACACACATAGATACTCAACTACGGGGGCGCCTCGCCCGCCGCGCCCGCGCCCCTGCCGCGCCCCCGGACGCCCGACCACGAACGAGATCTATACGACTAGGTAACTATACATACACACAACTACATACTTACATACATATACACACATAGATACTCAACTACGGGGGCGCCTCGCCCGCCGCGCCCGCGCCCCTGCCGCGCCCCCGGACGCCCGACCACGAACGAGATCTATACGACTAGGTAACTATACATACACACAACTACATACTTACATACATATACACACATAGATACTCAACTACGGGGGCGCCTCGCCCGCCGCGCCCGCGCCCCTGCCGCGCCCCCGGACGCCCGACCACGAACGAGATCTATACGACTAGGTAACTATACATACACACAACTACATACTTACATACATATACACACATAGATACTCAACTACGGGGGCGCCTCGCCCGCCGCGCCCGCGCCCCTGCCGCGCCCCCGGACGCCCGACCACGAACGAGATCTATACGACTAGGTAACTATACATACACACAACTACATACTTACATACATATACACACATAGATACTCAACTACGGGGGCGCCTCGCCCGCCGCGCCCGCGCCCCTGCCGCGCCCCCGGACGCCCGACCACGAACGAGATCTATACGACTAGGTAACTATACATACACACAACTACATACTTACATACATATACACACATAGATACTCAACTACGGGGGCGCCTCGCCCGCCGCGCCCGCGCCCCTGCCGCGCCCCCGGACGCCCGACCACGAACGAGATCTATACGACTAGGTAACTATACATACACACAACTACATACTTACATACATATACACACATAGATACTCAACTACGGGGGCGCCTCGCCCGCCGCGCCCGCGCCCCTGCCGCGCCCCCGGACGCCCGACCACGAACGAGATCTATACGACTAGGTAACTATACATACACACAACTACATACTTACATACATATACACACATAGATACTCAACTACGGGGGCGCCTCGCCCGCCGCGCCCGCGCCCCTGCCGCGCCCCCGGACGCCCGACCACGAACGAGATCTATACGACTAGGTAACTATACATACACACAACTACATACTTACATACATATACACACATAGATACTCAACTACGGGGGCGCCTCGCCCGCCGCGCCCGCGCCCCTGCCGCGCCCCCGGACGCCCGACCACGAACGAGATCTATACGACTAGGTAACTATACATACACACAACTACATACTTACATACATATACACACATAGATACTCAACTACGGGGGCGCCTCGCCCGCCGCGCCCGCGCCCCTGCCGCGCCCCCGGACGCCCGACCACGAACGAGATCTATACGACTAGGTAACTATACATACACACAACTACATACTTACATACATATACACACATAGATACTCAACTACGGGGGCGCCTCGCCCGCCGCGCCCGCGCCCCTGCCGCGCCCCCGGACGCCCGACCACGAACGAGATCTATACGACTAGGTAACTATACATACACACAACTACATACTTACATACATATACACACATAGATACTCAACTACGGGGGCGCCTCGCCCGCCGCGCCCGCGCCCCTGCCGCGCCCCCGGACGCCCGACCACGAACGAGATCTATACGACTAGGTAACTATACATACACACAACTACATACTTACATACATATACACACATAGATACTCAACTACGGGGGCGCCTCGCCCGCCGCGCCCGCGCCCCTGCCGCGCCCCCGGACGCCCGACCACGAACGAGATCTATACGACTAGGTAACTATACATACACACAACTACATACTTACATACATATACACACATAGATACTCAACTACGGGGGCGCCTCGCCCGCCGCGCCCGCGCCCCTGCCGCGCCCCCGGACGCCCGACCACGAACGAGATCTATACGACTAGGTAACTATACATACACACAACTACATACTTACATACATATACACACATAGATACTCAACTACGGGGGCGCCTCGCCCGCCGCGCCCGCGCCCCTGCCGCGCCCCCGGACGCCCGACCACGAACGAGATCTATACGACTAGGTAACTATACATACACACAACTACATACTTACATACATATACACACATAGATACTCAACTACGGGGGCGCCTCGCCCGCCGCGCCCGCGCCCCTGCCGCGCCCCCGGACGCCCGACCACGAACGAGATCTATACGACTAGGTAACTATACATACACACAACTACATACTTACATACATATACACACATAGATACTCAACTACGGGGGCGCCTCGCCCGCCGCGCCCGCGCCCCTGCCGCGCCCCCGGACGCCCGACCACGAACGAGATCTATACGACTAGGTAACTATACATACACACAACTACATACTTACATACATATACACACATAGATACTCAACTACGGGGGCGCCTCGCCCGCCGCGCCCGCGCCCCTGCCGCGCCCCCGGACGCCCGACCACGAACGAGATCTATACGACTAGGTAACTATACATACACACAACTACATACTTACATACATATACACACATAGATACTCAACTACGGGGGCGCCTCGCCCGCCGCGCCCGCGCCCCTGCCGCGCCCCCGGACGCCCGACCACGAACGAGATCTATACGACTAGGTAACTATACATACACACAACTACATACTTACATACATATACACACATAGATACTCAACTACGGGGGCGCCTCGCCCGCCGCGCCCGCGCCCCTGCCGCGCCCCCGGACGCCCGACCACGAACGAGATCTATACGACTAGGTAACTATACATACACACAACTACATACTTACATACATATACACACATAGATACTCAACTACGGGGGCGCCTCGCCCGCCGCGCCCGCGCCCCTGCCGCGCCCCCGGACGCCCGACCACGAACGAGATCTATACGACTAGGTAACTATACATACACACAACTACATACTTACATACATATACACACATAGATACTCAACTACGGGGGCGCCTCGCCCGCCGCGCCCGCGCCCCTGCCGCGCCCCCGGACGCCCGACCACGAACGAGATCTATACGACTAGGTAACTATACATACACACAACTACATACTTACATACATATACACACATAGATACTCAACTACGGGGGCGCCTCGCCCGCCGCGCCCGCGCCCCTGCCGCGCCCCCGGACGCCCGACCACGAACGAGATCTATACGACTAGGTAACTATACATACACACAACTACATACTTACATACATATACACACATAGATACTCAACTACGGGGGCGCCTCGCCCGCCGCGCCCGCGCCCCTGCCGCGCCCCCGGACGCCCGACCACGAACGAGATCTATACGACTAGGTAACTATACATACACACAACTACATACTTACATACATATACACACATAGATACTCAACTACGGGGGCGCCTCGCCCGCCGCGCCCGCGCCCCTGCCGCGCCCCCGGACGCCCGACCACGAACGAGATCTATACGACTAGGTAACTATACATACACACAACTACATACTTACATACATATACACACATAGATACTCAACTACGGGGGCGCCTCGCCCGCCGCGCCCGCGCCCCTGCCGCGCCCCCGGACGCCCGACCACGAACGAGATCTATACGACTAGGTAACTATACATACACACAACTACATACTTACATACATATACACACATAGATACTCAACTACGGGGGCGCCTCGCCCGCCGCGCCCGCGCCCCTGCCGCGCCCCCGGACGCCCGACCACGAACGAGATCTATACGACTAGGTAACTATACATACACACAACTACATACTTACATACATATACACACATAGATACTCAACTACGGGGGCGCCTCGCCCGCCGCGCCCGCGCCCCTGCCGCGCCCCCGGACGCCCGACCACGAACGAGATCTATACGACTAGGTAACTATACATACACACAACTACATACTTACATACATATACACACATAGATACTCAACTACGGGGGCGCCTCGCCCGCCGCGCCCGCGCCCCTGCCGCGCCCCCGGACGCCCGACCACGAACGAGATCTATACGACTAGGTAACTATACATACACACAACTACATACTTACATACATATACACACATAGATACTCAACTACGGGGGCGCCTCGCCCGCCGCGCCCGCGCCCCTGCCGCGCCCCCGGACGCCCGACCACGAACGAGATCTATACGACTAGGTAAGTTTACAATGGTGGTTACAAAAGAACCTTCTTTGTATTTATGCGACCTTGGTACTTTAGGAACGTATTTCGAAGAAAAAAATAGTCTTCTACGCGACTTTTCCTATTTTTAATCACTTTTTAGTTGCTTTCTTGCCCCGCCCGAGGACGCCCAACCATGAACGAGATCTATACGACTAGGTAACTATACATACACACATACAACTATACGACTTCATACATAAACACAACTATACTTACTTATAGAGACGCCCGACCACGACCGAGATCTATACGACTAGGTAGGTTTACATTGATAGGTACAAATAGGGCCTTTGTGCTCTGATTCCTTTTCGTTTTCTCCTGTAACCTTAGATGAGATAAGCAAGATTATATCCTCCGTGAAATCCAAAGCGGTTGGATGCGATGACATCAGCAGGAAAATGATCATCTGTATCCTGAAACAAATTCTCACATACACACACACCGTCATAGCTCATATAATAAATTTCTCCTTCCAGACAGGTCAGTTTCCTCTTCTTTGGCGTAAAGCGTTCGTTACTCCCTTACCAAAAATCCCTTCTCCTCGCCTATTAAGTAACTTCAGGCCTATCTCTATCCTTCCCTTTCTTTCTAAAATCCTAGAATCCTTTTCAGTCAGGTTTCCGCCCTGGGCATAGTACCACCACAGCACTCCTCAAGGTAACAGAGGATATAAGAATGAGCATGGAGAGTCAGCTGGTCACCATCTTAGTTCTAATTGACTTCTCCAACGCATTTAATATGGTAGAACACGACATCTTGCTTGCCATTCTTAAATCTATGAACTTTTCGACACTTTCATTGGAATGGTTCTCCAGTTACCTTTGTGATCGCATTAACATTATTTTATTTTAGTCATTACAACAAATTATTGACTACTGAATAGTATGAATTTCTTTAGGGCACAAGTTGAAGAACTACAAACAGAATAAAATAAATATAGGTTAGGCTTTCATACAACAACCATGATTTTTTTGCCTTTTTTATTAATTTTAGTTCCTTTACTAAACTGAGGTTTTTCAAATACTAATTAATTTCATTACTTCCAGGTTTATCAGAAGACAAGCAATGAGTGCTCATTGTTATAGCGTCGGACACGTCCGTTCACGACGGACGCCGAATCAAGTATAGTGAGTGAAGTGACTGTGTTACCAATATGAAAAAACTTTACCCGAAAAATGGGTGAACCCCACCCTGGCAACACTGACTACGGTCAAAAGACGAGTGTCTAAGCCGGATTTAAAAGTGAAAAATCAAAAACTGTTAATTTAAATGGACTTTATTTGTAAATAAACGGATTTGACGCGAAAATGTGCGAAAACAATGGTTGCTGGGTCGAGTTGTTTTTGCATTGTCACAATTTATTTTATTGTTTTTTTTCTGTGAAAATGACGTTGATGTATAGAGGTGATGGACATAAATATCCAATCAAAGTCGCGGCCCGTTTTTAGAAAGAGACAGGGCACATCAGAAACAAGTCAGTCTCCTACTCAAATGGCTAACATTCTATGCTTTTGAATGCTATCTTACTTTTAAAGTTTAAGGCTCGGTTACGCAGAAACATTTGTCTCTGTCTTTTTCTTTATGTGTAAAGAGTATAGAAAATAACCTCACTTCTGCACTTTTTGCGATGTTTTTGATCATTATCTTTAGCACAATTATCTTTCTTGAAAAAAGGTTATTGGAGCTACCTAAAAGTACGTTAAAGTTATTTTGATGTAGAAATCAATACGTTTCCGCTATTATTTACGACAAAAATATGACTCTACGCAAGCGCAGATTTTTTTTACAATCATCTGTGAAGTTTATACGTAATTTAATACTTGTAGCTACTAGGGAATCTCTTTAGCTTGTTGTATGTTTTTTTTGTGGCTACAACTTTACGTTTTCTATATAAAAATATGACCCCCGCAACCTTTAGACGCATTATACCACAAACACAAAATACCAACTCGAGATTTTGTGGTGTTTTGCGGATTTGTAGAAAAATACGTAAAATACCAACTACGTATAATCCCATAAACGCAAAATACCACCTGGGACTTAGAATTATTTTGTCGCTGAAGTGGAGTGGCCGAAGAAACTATTTCGCTAAGGTTAGTCAGCCCTTTGGACGCATAATACTCAGCTATCCTAGCCCTTTAGACGCTACCACATGCGCAAAATAGCTAGGTTATATCTATTCTGTGACTATGCTTAAAACTAAAAGTACCAGGCTATCAGGAATGTAAAGGAGCTAATCAAAGTATTTTTTTTCAATCAGTCAATTACGAAAAAGTTGGTGTTAATTGTTATGCGTAGTTGGTATTTTGCGTAGGTAAATCAAAGTTGGGATTTTGCGTAAATCAAAGTTGGTGTTTTGATAAGTTGGTATTTTGCGTAAGTGGTATTTTGCGTTTATGGCGTATTGCGTAAAGGTGGTATTTTGCGTATGTGGTATTAAGCTTTGTCCAGACAAGTCCATTTTGGCGTATCAGATCACCGTATCTTTAACATACATCGCTAGTTTGGTTGGGCGTGCTTTGAAGTAATATTAACGCACGCCCAACCAAACCATGTATGGTAAAGATACGGTGATCTGATACGCCAAAATGATACAAGTCTGAACAAAGCTTTACGCGTCTAAAGGCCCCGCAAACCATGTTCAATATGAGCAACCGACAATTAAATCACGTGTCGCAAATTTATGTATATCACAGACTTTGATGTATTGTATGGAGTTGACAAGCTTATGGCACGTAATTATATAGTTTACTGCTTTTTTTAAAGCTATAATAGTAAGCGTAGCGTTCAAACGAATAGAATGTTAGACATTGAGTGGGGGGGGGGGGGGGGGGGGGCACATACAAACTCTCAAAAATATGCAATGGATCTTAATGTTAGCGCAATTAGGTAGAAAATAGATTGAATTTAATTACTATGTTTCTTTCTAACATTGAGCCGTGAAATTTAATCGGTATAGAATTCCGGTCACCTCTAAATATGGAACATGAAAGATAAACCATTTTGATTGTTTTAGACAAATATTTGAGTTAAATACGAACTGAAATGATGCTTTGTTTTGACTAAAATAATTCCATTGTTAATGTGTCAAAACAATCTCAAGTTATCCAAAACGTGGAATTATTCTTTAATGAAAATGGTGGCAACGGATTAACTAAATTGACAGGACTAAACTAAGTTTAGTTTTCCATCCTTTTCTTTCTGTATCCAAACGCAAGAACAGAATGCTAAAATTAGGTTAGTTCTGTCAATTTAGTTAGATTGTGCCAACCGCATGGACACAAATGTTGGATTTGTTTCACACGAGTAATACAAATGTGACAACTAACTACCATTCTTTCCATTGAATTTTGAGATATAGATGTTGTCTGCTTTTGTTTGGCTGTATAGTTTACAATGAATTAGTAAAAGAAACCGTTTTTAACCGACTTCAAAAAAGGAGGAGGTTCTCAATTAGATTGTGTATTATTTTTTATTCATAGAAAACTGGGCTATAATTTCTACTATCCCCGTCAATTGGTAATGCGCCTGGCGGCCATGTTTTTAACCTCAAAAATAAAAAACAATTGTAAAATTTTTATATACTAGCTAGACCCTATTACTGAAAATAATTCAATAATGAATATATTATTTATATTACCTATTAGAATTTTCTTGTTTCATGTCATTTTTAGTTGCGCAACACGACAACGTGGATGTTAATGTGACAAGGTTCCTGCGCATTAGCAATTGGCGGGGATAGTATTGTTTTTTTAGCATTTTATTGTTTTTTAAACATATAACATCTATATCTGAAAATGCGTAAATATCAGTGAACTGTTAAGTACTTTATCACAGTAATTATCATGTAGCCGCCTGACTGACGTGCCGGACTACAGCTGCGCCACAAAAAAAAAAGTTGGAAATCTGACTTTTTGACTATGCCATGATGAAGTCTATAGTTTGTCGGAGTTTGTCGCCAAAAATCAGAGTTTGTCGGTCTTCCGTTTAGGAGATACGTGTGGTGCAGCTATAGAGACGTCTCTACAGCTGCGCCACACAGATCTCGAAAACGGAAGGTCGTAGCGATAATCTGATTAGTCATATGTATAGTCGGTAGTTCGACCGAGTTTGTCGCCAAATACCAGTTTGTCGGTCTTGCGTTTAGGAGATATGTGAGATTTTCGCTACGACCTTTCGTTCTCGAGATCCAGGTAGAAATGTCTCTACAGCATATCCCCACAAATCTTCTAAACGCAAGATTGACAAACTCTGATTTTTGGTGACAAACTCCAACAAACTAATGGCTACACACTCGAGTTATCAGATTATCGCTACGAACTTCCGTTCTCAAGATCCAGGTAGAAAGGTCTCCACAGTCAGGTCATCATCACGTATCTCCTAAACGCAAGACCGACAAACTCTGGTTTTTGGCGACAAACTCCGACAAACTATAGACTTCATCATGGAATAGTCAAAAAGTCAGATTTAAAACATTTTTTTTGTGTCCCAGCTGTAGTCCGGCACGTGCCTGACTGTTTCTATGAAGGAAATGGATAGAATTACTGCGACATGGTTCTCGAGTGTTCATTGTTTTATTGACTGTACAAACATCATAATTTTAACGAATTGAAATATATTCGATTTTATACGAGATATTTGGTAACCAGTAGGAAGATTGAAATTATTATAATGGCAAGAACCAAATACCTTGATTAGAGTGTGTTACAAAATGTTATCATTAATATGATGTTGATTGTACAATACTACTTAAAATTTTACTTGCAAGATATTATGTGAAAGGCCTATGTTAGTGTGAGCTTTTTTGTGTGAATAACATAAAATTATAAAATAATTCTTATTAATGTACTACATGTTATTTTAAGACATAAGTTGTGGCGACATCTACTTATGCCGCACTTAACACACGGTATTACGAGTCATCACTAGATGGCGCTGATATCAACAAATGTATGGAAACGACGAAATAGTATGGAAACCTACATCTCGCTAACGGATTTCTCTCAGCGACCGCATACAGTGGCGCGGTCACATAATTAAAGACAGTCGATTTTCATACAAACGAGGTAACTTTGAAGCCTTGGTTCTCCGCCAGGGATTGACGTATCTGTGATCTGATGATGGCCATCCAGGGAGTGAATAGAGGAGATTTAGATCGCTATACAAACCCAACTGATCTGATCAGCATTATAAGAGATATAAGTTATATACAACTTCCAACCATCATCGATTGGACCGCGGTCCTTCCCTTCTTCATATCGTATGAGGATTAGTGGCCACCTCTGGTGTTAGAGTTTATCAAGCTGTAAGGCCTCTAACTTGGCTTAACGACTGTTATCAGATGACAACAGCCGGGACCGACGGTTTAACGTGCCCTCCGAAGCACGGAAGCGCTCAGTTGTAATGCCACTTAACGGTCACCCATCCGACACCTGGCCGGACCGAGCGTTGCTTAACAAACGTGATCGAGAACGATCAATCTGTCAAGCTCCGCCATGAGCGCTTCATGGGTCCCTTCCCTTAAGAAGATGTTCTCTTTGCCCTACAAGTGGTATACCATCATTCTACCATTCCATACTACAACATTTCCGACATTTGGGTCGCTAAGAGAACTCTATTAGCGAGATGTGGGTCTCCATACTATTTCATCGTTTTCATAGATTTGTAAATATCAGCGCCATCTAGTGAACACGGTGATGACTCGTTGTACCGTGTGTTATGTATCGTTTAAGAGACGTACGATAGATGTCGCCACAGTTTTCGTTAAAACTGTTTTTTAAATACCTTTCGAAAGCTGGTGATAATTAATATTTGGAAATATTACTTTAAATCCAGCGGCTCATCATTGTGGTAAAAATATATAGTAAATGATTGTTTAACACAGAAAAAGCTCATAACTTAAAAAAATGTGGGTCTAATTCTATGTATTCTACTGTAAAGATGCGATTTTCTAAAACTTAAACTAATTTTCATTGATTACTTAAATCAGTGATAAAACTATTCAAAACAGTTAGTGCAACTGACTGGTTTGGATCCTTAATGGGGAAAAAATTGTAAAGTACGAGTATGTATTTGATGATAATGTTAATAATTTAATAATTATTTAAAATTATATCTTAATTATACGATCGGAGACTATTATAGCGGCGCGATTATACCGCAATACAACGTGTTAACAAATTAATGGCTAAATCTGAATATGGTGGATAGGGACCATCAAACTGAACAACATACAAGTTGTACAGTTTGATGGTCTCCATCTACCATTTTCTGGTTTAGCCATTAATACTTATAACCAGACCCCGGATTTGCGGTAGCTCAAATAAAATGACGTTTAATAGTGCGTGGACAACTTGATTATCTATTTGTGTAATTTATCGATAAAAAAATTATAATTATGTAACGTGATATATAGACTTACTGTCGGAAATAGTAAAAATTACCTACCTACATTAAAAAAAGTGTAAATCGTGAAATGTATAAATAATAAAATTCACTGCAGTTTTTCTTGATGCAAAGATAGCAAAGTCAAAGTGAGTGAAGTAGAATGTCAAATTTTTAAGAAATACATCTTCCTTGGTAAAATACAAAAAATAAATACAGACGCGATCAAAGAAGTTCCACTACAAAAATATTTTCAAAACATCGATATATAAAAACGTTTACGATAATTTGGTAATCACTAGCAAGTTTGTATTCCTGCCACCGCAAATCCGGCCTTTACTTATAACACGTTATTATAACACCTTGTATAAGCAATTTTACGAATGACGAAGAATGCAGGTAGGATTAGCGAAAAGTACAATATGTAAATATTACACAGACGTGACGTCGCACTACGTCAAGCGAACATATCGAGGCAATAATGTATGGAGACCTCTCAGTCTGTCCCGCTCACAGTCACAAGTACGTGTGAGTAGGACAGACAGCTCGTTATACGAAAAAAGTGTCGACATTTATTGAGGTACGCATGCTAGACCAACGCTTGTCCAAGTTTGAATAGGGTATTTGACAACATTGAAAATATACTACACATTGTGGTCATCCTAACAGATATTGGCGTAAAAAAAACATATTTAACTATTATATAGACTAAAATAAGTCTATTAATTGATTAATTTCACCTAGAAAGAAAAATGGAATAATTTTTGATTTTTTTTCTGTGGCGAAAACGCTCTAAGATGACTGATGACGTCACTTGCCTGTAAATAAATATGGCTTCAGGCGTTTGACACGACCATAGATAGACTAAGGATCCACGATTGATGGCTGTCAAATGGCTAAGGATATTACAATGTTTACAGGCTTGTGACGTCAACAAGTCGCGTGTAAGCGCCATAGCGTTTCTGGCGCGGTTTTAAAAATTCAAACTTTTTTTTTAATGAAATACATTGATTTTTCCTGAAATATCAATGTGGTGCGCTTATTACGTAATAAGGAATAATTTAAAATGGTTTTCCAAAATAAGTCAAATAGCCTATTCAATTCCAAACGATTTAAGAACACTAGTAATAAATAGTTCACATCCAGCGTTCGAAATTTGCTGCCATATTATACAAGTTGCAGATATTATCTTCTAGCGAGCGGTATCATGAGCGATAGTTAAGGCTCGGTTATGCGAAAACATTATCTTTAGCACAATTATCTTTCTTGAAAAAAGTTATTGGTGCAACTTCACAGTACGTTAAAGTGTATTTTGTTGTAGAATTCAATACGTTTCCGCTATTATTTACGCCAAAAATATGACCCTGCGCATGCGCTTTTGATGATATTCTGATTTTTTTACAATCATCTGTGAGGTTTATACGCAATTTAATACTTGTAGCTACTAGATAATCTCTAGCTTATCGTATGTTTTTTTTGGGGCTTCAACTTACGTTTTCAATATATAAAAATATGACCCCCGATGTTTTCCTATCATGGACCCTTAATGTCATACTTGTGATATACATTTTAATACTTATGATCTCTGTAAGGATACGGCAAGTTCAATCTTCAATCGACTTTTAATCTTCGTTTCTTGGATATTAAGTTTAAAATCGATTGAGGAAACTTACATTAAGTGTTGTGTATAAGAATCGTCGTGAGTAAAGTTTATTCACGGTTTGCAGGCTTTAGGTACTCTTATAGTCCATTAGAACGTTCGTGGCACGCGGGGTTGTAAAACGCGTCGGTGACGTCAGTCATTAGGTTTGCGCGTGCCATTCAAATGAGTTTGAGGCTTGAGCCCGCCCATAAGGCTTATAAGTGCAAGGGAGCGTGCAATATAGCTACTTCATTCGCACATTTTACAACCTCGCGTGCCACGAATGTTAAGGCTCGTATTATAACAGTGTGTCCCTGGATAAAGTGCAATCCCGAAAAGGGGCGTAACTAGACTATAAATGAGAAATAAAAAAATACAAAAAAATATTGAATCTAATTTCACATTTTTTGCAGTATTAAGATTTGTAATTTTACAATGGACTCTATGTACAAAAAATAATATTCCTTCAAAAGTAGTGATTGGATTTTGTTCAAATATATAAAAATAACGTGATGCCGGATACTTGTTAGTTCAGATAGATCGCAAATAACTCACAAAAATTACATTCTCTTAACTCCAGGGTTGCCACCTTTAGGAACATAAAAGTCGGGACAAGGGAGGGGGGGTGGACCTTTATATTCAGCTTTCATTAAATCTACAGAGCAACGATTTCTGACATTAGATCATTTAAGCGTCATATGGGAAAATACTCGCTCAACATCGAAGGCGGTATAATTAACGAGATACAAAGCAAAATAAGGCATTTAACTTGTTGTCCTTTATGCTTTTAAATATTTCGACCCACTTTTTTTATCAACACTGATTTTGATTGCGTGTCCTCATCAAAAATCGGGACAAAACTGATGGATCGTCGGGTCGGGACAATTTCATCGAAATCGGGACTGTCCCGGCAAAATCGGGACGGGTGGCAACCCTGCTTAACTCTGCAAAAAAAATTGATTGAATATTTTTTTTATTTCTTTTAGTACTCATTTATAGTCTAGTTTCGCCCCCTTTCTTTATCCTTTTTTTATCCAGGGACACACTGTATACAGTGAGTGAGTACAATTAGAAAGGGTTGGCTCTATACGCGATGAATAGCACCATCCCTTTTTAACTGTATTCAAGCAGAGATTTGAGTTTGGTTCTATAATCGACATTGGAATTGTAACGTTTCGTACTTCGTTCGTAATAAAATCATGTCCCATATTAGATTACACAAAAAGATTGTCGTCGCGATAATTTATGAACCTTATGAACTCGACTGTTCTTGGAATATTCGAAGTACAGTCCGAGTCATTAGTACAGTACGAGGCAAACATCTTGAAATCGGGTGTGGATTGCGCAGAATGCATATATTATGTATGCGTAGCGGTGAGGGGCGCGGGCGGCGGGAGAGGGGCGCGCGCTATTGGTCGCTCGCAAGTGCACATGCGCGAACTTATCCCCACTCCGTCGAAAAAGTGTCAAGATGTTTGCCTCGTACTGTACTACTAAAAAAAACTGTAATTAAGATGTCGTCCACGTTTTGCTCTCTTGCTCGCACATTTCATGTTTTCTCAGGATTTCTTAAATCTGAGTGCGTAATTAAAAAATGTGTTCCGGCCACTTTTCGCAATATAAGATTACGGACATTTTAATATTATATTATTTTCAGATTTCTGTTGCTGAAGTACAAAAAGTTGTCGTTTCTGACAGTTGAATAACAAGTAGGGGGCACTCCATAAATTACGTCACACGAATTTCATGATATTTGACCCCTACCCCGTCCTTGTCACAGCAGGTCACATTTGTGTGGACCCCCCTCCCTAGTGTGACGTCACATATTTTACAAGTTTACATCTAGAAATAATGATTTAACTAAAACAACAGTTCAAAAATTTGTTTTATTTCAATTTAAATGATTTTGAAATGTGACACACAAAATTTAGGACCCCTCCCACCCCCTTGTCACACAATGTCACACTTCGTCGACCCCCTCCCTCCCCCTTGACGTGTGACGTAATTTATGGATGGCCCCTAGTCGGAACACATTTTTTTTTATTACATTTAAGAATTCCTGAGAAAACTTGAAATGTGCGAGCGAGAGAGCAGCAAAATATGGACGACCTCTTAAAAACTAGCTATTATCACTAAAAGTGTATATATTTTAAAGAAGTCCATTGAATAATTACTTGTAATATAAATATCCTAAATTATTTGTTACATACATCACAATTTTTTTATACAATAATTATATCGCATCTTTATGGTAAACGGAACGTTACCCCAAGATTATGACAAGACTATTAATATACATAATATAACATTCTGTTCAAAATATACTAACGATAATGTTATATACTATGTTATTGTAAATACAAATGTACTGATCCGATTTTCATGAGTACAGTCGTAGAAACAAGTGTTCAATATGATTGACTGATGTCAAAGTTTGATGTCAAAGATGTCAAAGTCATTTTTAATTCGCCAGCTTTGTATACGGAGTCTGCTTAGATGAAAATCAGACATTAACGCCATTAAATGGGAAAACATTTAATTATTAAATAGTATTATTTAGTAATTCAATAAAAAATGTTCCATAAGTATTGAATTTTTGAGTTCCACATAGTAACGTCGCATATTTTAAGAGTATTTAAACAAATAAATTAATTAATGTTACCGTTGTTTGTTTCATCTCACGTATGCGCGTCGCCTATGAATGTTGTTAGGCGTGCAGATGCACATTGTTTTAGTGTGCGTAATAAGAAAAACGTATAGACAGACGCACACTAAAACAATGTGCGTGTGCACGCCTAACAGCATTCATAGCCAACGCGCATTCGTGAGATGAAACAACTGTAATTACACACATAAACTTTGTCTAGGGATACAAGTGTTAAGCTTCGTACAGACTGAGGCGAAATTCGCGAGTGCGACCACGTAACTCAAAGCGATAGCCATAGCCATAGCCATTGTCAAAGAAATTGCTATGGCAATGGCTATGGCTATGGCCATTGCTTTGAGTTACGCGATCAAAATCTGTCAAAATGAGCGACGCGCGCGATTCGCTCGCCTCAGTCTGTACGAAGCTTTATTTTCAAACAAACGAGGTAACTTTGAAGCCTTGGTTTCCTGCCAGGGATGTATTGTGCTGTGATCTGATGACAGCTATCCAGGGAGTGAATGGAGGAGATGCATCTTGCTATACACACCTAACTGATCTGACCAGCATCCTAAAACGTAAAGGACATGTTTAAAAAAACCGCGAAAATAGCATGAAAATGTATGGAAATCCTCAAACTGAGAACTCTGACCCATTAATCTTTTAGAATGCTGATCAGATCAGTTGGGTGTGTATTACGATCTGAATCTCCTCCATTCACTCCCTCGATGACCATCATCAGATCACAGCACGGTACATCCCTGGCAGAAAACCAAGGCTTCAAAGTTACCTCGTTTGTATGAAAATAACACCTGTATCCCTAGACAAAGTTGATGTGTATATTTACTTGATTATCAAAAAAAGAGCCTTAATTTATTTCCCACAATCATCATAATATATTAAGAGTCCGACGAACAGTGAACTTCCTATACCAATGTAATCCCAATATGATTTGTAATTTGAGCAAAATTAACTCTTGTTATGTTATTAAGATTAAGACAGTATTTGTTTAGGTATAAATCCAAAATACTAAACCAATTCAAAATAAATGCCAATTACACTTTTTTTTCATACAAAACTGTAAATAGCATTAATTTTTATTTGTTTTTTTTTGTATTGTAATAAAACCCTAGACAAATAATGCCTTAAGGCCTTAACATGCATCAATCCGAGTGGGTCGATCTGTGATAGAGTGAAATCGAACGTAACTCTATACGCTTTGGGTACAAATCAGTGCGCGAACGCGGCCATTGCGTAGAGGTCGAGCGCCGAATCCTCGATTTTTACATGTTTTTATTACTTTTCTTCGCTTTAAAATACTAACTATAAATGTTTTCAGTTAAATCTATTGTGTGTTATTTCAAGTGCATTATATATTTTTTCGATGATAGCTTCATGCGCGTAGTCTTTCAATATTTTGAATTGAATATCCCAATATAATCAACTCGTTTTGAGATGTTATTTGGATTAAGGCGTTAACATGCATCAAATCCCGTTTTGAGATGTTATTTAAATAACATCTCAAAACGAGTTAATTATGCTCAAATTGCAAATTATTTTGGTATTACGTTTGTATAAGAAGTTCACTGTCTTCCGGCCTCTTAAAAAATTAATGTTAATGTAATATTTCAATAATTCTTAGGTAGATAAATTAGTGATATCTCGTTTGTTTCTCTGACTGTACACAAGAAATATTTATTGTATTATAATAAACTAATTGTATACACTATGGACTATGTAGTTGAGAAATAAAATGTCTTTTTTTAATTAAAAGTAAATGCTAGATACTTATGTTGTCCCTCGGGTAACTGCGATCGCGATGTTTTGTATAAAGTAGTTAGTTTAGGTACTAATTTTAAAGAGTTGTAGATATTAATGATTGTGGATGAGTGTCGCGAATGGCAGTTGATGAATCATGCATATTTCACACATACATACATATTTTTTTTGTATGTAAAAACGATAGAATGATGAGTCATGCATATTTCACACACAGCCCGCGCAGATAAAGAATGGGACTGGAAATTTCGTTTAATCGCGCTTGCCACAATAAGTATGAGTGAGAGAGCGATATACAGGGTCATTTTGAACTTACCATCCAAATTTTAAGGATGTGTCCAGTCCATGAAACTAAACAACTTTCTCTAAGAAACATATCTCAAATTTTGCCAGAAAATTTTGGTCATCCCATACTAAATTGATCACGTGATCTCTTTGATTTGTATGGAATGTCGATTTTTATTTTACATATTGGGCCATGTGTTCCGCAGAGAAAGTTGTTCAGTTTCATGGACTGAACACATCCTCAAAATTTGGATGGTAAGTTCAAAATGACCCGATATAGTTGTGACGGATACTCGAGTCGTATAGAAACAAAAACAGCAATCTGACATTTCACTAATTAGTGGTAATTAAAAAAAAACGTGTCATTCTTTATTATAATTGATAAATTTATCATTTATGATTTAATTTGGTAAATTAAAGGTTTGCATTTTAATTAAATATTACATTGGGTAAATTGCATTTAGAAGAAATTAATAAAATTTTAATAATTTTTTCAGATTGCTGTTTTTGATACTTACGTTTAAATATTGCTGGATTTGATTCTAAACAAACACCAGATTGCTGCTTTTGTTAATAGCTATGTCAAAGATTGCTGTCTTTGATTTTAATAACGCAACACATAATTTAGGGTTGTCACTCAAATTAAAATTCACAAAGATGTTTAATTTTTATTTATTTCACCAACATTTTTATTGTTTTCACAAAATCAAATTCTAAGTTCGTCAGGTTCCTGAACATCTTCATCACAATATATATCTTCAGAAGGCGTTTCTTGTAAGGCCTCCTGTCTTAATAATATTTCTTTATAAAAACTCAATTCCAATAAGCCTTGCCATTCGGTACCAAAATGTTTGCTCAGTAATTTATTCACGTCATTTAATTTACTTTTATTAACAGCAACTATGCTGGGCAGTATGATCGGATTTATCATATTTATAAGTTTATAAGTGTGTATACTGATTTGAATCTCCTCCATTCAGTCCCTGAATGGCCATCATCAGATCACAGCTAGGTCAATCCCTGGCGGAGAACCAAGGCTTCAAAGTTACCTCATTTGCATGAAAATCGACTGGTGTTTCTAATTATCCGTCCACCACTAATTTTTGGTGATACGGTGTGCGAGCGAGAAGCCTTTTCAATCCCATTCTTTAACGGCGCGGTTGGTAAGCGCAGTTAACCGAAATTTCCAGTCCCATTCGCGGGTTATACATATATATTTTTTTGTATGTAAAAACGATAGATAATAAAATTCACGTTAAATGTGAAACTAAAGCTTATCGGTAGATATAATGTTGCCATAGCAAAAAATAACTAAAATACTGTATAAAATTCAGGTTTTTCAATGTTCATAAGCCGTAAAAGATTGATTCTAAAACTGTATGTATGTTTGAAAGATTTGTATGTAAATAATACAATATAAAGAAAATGTTTGTGGAGGCATATTCCTTGTTGTATTTATTTGTAACGATATATTGTTAATAGCTATTTGGTGTAGATATAAAAGTCTATTCCATGAAACGAACTCCCAAAGAAAATCGGTCTGTGCGCCCATTGGTTAATGCGCGTGACTTTCAATAGACTAGCCTATAGCGTAGCTATAGCCGCCCGTATTGACCAGTGAGCTGCGAGTATTTGGTTCCCTAGGAGTTCGATTCGTGGAACGGAGTTTAGTGAATTATTTTTCGTTTTAACCGAATTCCGCCCTGAATCGGGCACTCGCAATGTCTGCCACAGTTATAGAAAAAGTGAAATGAAATAAGATTATGCGGAATGTATGACATCATCGTGTCAAACCAACTCTTAATTGATTTAACAGGTTTCATACATTGTACACATATTTGTTTTAATTAATCGCTTATTATCAGCGATCGGAATAGGTAGTGCAATTTTGCGGGATTTAGTGACGTTCTCCTAATATGGATATTACTTGCGGGATTCGTAATTCGAATATTATATTATATAATATATTTGAATAATAAGTGCAATTTTGCGGGATTTAGTGACGTTCTCTTATATATTTGAATATTAGTAATATTTGATCTCAATAATATTAGAATCCTTTTAAGCTACACATGTATGTATATAAGGTCCTTCTTAAATAGTGCACATAATTTAAAGGGGTCAATGTACTCATGCATACAAACATCTTTTACTATGGCACCAACATTGAAATCGCGAAAAAAAATCAGCTGTTCCATACATTTATTCGATTTTAAATTTTCTATGGAACGGCTGACTTTTTTTTCCGTAATTTCAATGTTGGTCCCATAGTAAAAGTTGTTTGTATGCATGAGTACATTGATACCTTAAAATTTTGTGCACTATTTAAGAAGGACCTTATATATTCCCTTCCAATACCAAGCGGGATTTAAAGGCATATCCATATTAAGAAAACGTCACTAAATCCCGCAAAATTGCACTACATATTCCGATCACTGCTTATTATGACACTAAAAATAATCAACATTTTTCAAAAACATTTTATATTCGTCATAATTTCATGTATAGATCTAATATGATGTTTAGTTTCATAGGTAAATACCTATTTAATGTAAAAAATGCTCTCTATTTAATTGAAAACATGTAACTTATTGATAAAAAAAAACCATTCCGAAATGTTGTTATAAAACTAACCATGATCTGTTATTGCGGTGAAAAATGATTGTTAAAGTGAGACGGCGCTATACCCTGTGCATAGCACTGTCCTTTTCACACTCGGCTTCTGCATCGCACTATCAACTTGAATTGGAAATTGCACTTTATGTTAAGTGCTTTAAGACTTAAAACTTAACTTAAAGTTTAAGTTATTTTATCTTGTTTTTGTGGCTTTGACATTGCGGGTGCAACAGTTAATTTATTATAATATCTTTTTTTTTTATTGGAATCATTTTTTAAATGTCAACATACGTTATTGCTGATAGCTTGTAAATAAATGGCTGCACAGAGTGTGAGAGTTTCCTTTGTCTCTGGTTCGTTATGAGAAAAAAACCTTGAAAAAACTAATAAATTACTATGATTTCGACTTGCCCATTGTTCTTCGATAGTATATAATCCGCGCGCAATGAGAATGGGATGGAACCTTGTCAAAAGTAAATCGAAAATTGACTAATTAGTTCATTTTTAATTAATCAATTAATTGTTTACTTATTGAATTTCTAGATATTAGGCATTCATAATGCTATTTTTTTATATTAAGACAATTTGTATATTTGAAAAAATACGAGAAAATATCGACTCACCCGTAGCATCCCGTCTGAGCTGCTACGGGATTTTTTCCAATTTTTTTTTCTAACAACGGGTGTTACAAGACCTTCAACGAAGCCGAAGTCCACGCATTCCGCCTATCATCAGGATCATTTTTGACTTTTAGACTATACCTGGGAAACCAATAGCTACGAAGTTATTGAAAATCAAAGTCAATTTTTTTTAATTATTTTATGAAATCTATTTTATTCGTTATTTCTTACTTTTTGTCCAATGAAATATTATCAAAATTTTAAGTATTTCGTAACAAACAATGGCTTCAAAACGTCGTCTCTCGATGTATCTCTAGAGCACATACATAACGCTGCCTTTCAACTCGGCCGCACGCAGCTGTGTAGCATACACTCGCAGGCGCGGTCTGTTGTACGCGTTACATTGCGTGGTCCAGTATGCAATGCTTTTTTAACGCCAAAAATCGAAATCGTTTCCCAGCAATAATTTTGAACAGAAATGGTCCTGATGATGGGCAGAATACGTAGACCTCGGCTTCGTTGAAGGTCTTGTTACACCCGGTATAAATTGTCTTAATTCCGTCATAAGACGAAAAGATGTATCTAAAATTTTTTTCAAAATTGAGTTACATGCATATTCGCAATCAGTAAAAAAAAAGCATTTACTAGTATTTTTTTCATTTCATAATTGTGACAGCAACCCACAAATTCTCGCTCATAAAAAGACGTATCTGCTTCAGAACACAATGCTTAGGAAGTAGAAAGGATGCTTCTGCGTAGACGCGTCTTTACATTCTAGTATAATAAAAACATTAGTAGGTGCAAGTTGCAGTAGCGTCTTTTCTACTACGTATTCTTAGTTGTGTGGGGTAAAAGAGGAGGTTAGAAACGTTTTTGACAATTATTTTTATATGGCATAAATATAATGTCTGATTCTTATATTATGTTTTACTTTATAGTTAAATTAATTTTCTTAAAATATGTATTGACTCTAATCTGTTTGTGTACCAAAACCAAATAAACAAAAGGCCGATTATGCGTAGATACGTCTTTTCATCGTAGTATTATGAATTTTCTCTAAATTTTTTTACTAAGAAGAAAAGGAAAATCACATTTATATAATATTAGCGGCTGCCCGCGACTTCGTCCGCGTGGAAAGGTTTTTTTTTGCTATCTCTCGGGAACAATACTTTTTTCGGGATGAAAAGTACCCTATGTCCTTCTTTGTACCCCTGACAAAGTGTATGCAAAATTTCATGATGATCGGTTCAGTAGTTAAGACGTGAAGGCGTAACAAACAAACAAACGGACTTTCGCATTTATAATATTAGTAAGGATATAATATAAGTATTTTTTAAATTTTAATATGTCAAAAAATAGCTTAAACTATGCATACTAAAATTTACCTACATACAACTTTGCATACTAAAATTTATAACATTTACTTTTGCTATCGCCCAGCGATTCTTTTTCCAAAAAAATACAAATGTTTTTTTTTCTCGGTTGGAAGGTAAAGGTAGATATGTCTCTTTTCCTTATGGCGGCACTAGTTATCTTATTTGTAGTTGCTGCAGAAACCTCACCTTGGATGCGTAACACCGCGTTTTTTTAGGGTTCCGTAGCCAAAATGGCAAAAAACGGAACCCTTATAGATTCGTCATGTCTGTCTGTCTGTCTGTCTGTCCGTCCGTATGTCACAGCCACTTTATTCCAAAAGTATTAAGACTACGTAGTTGAAACTTGGTAGGTAGGTGTATTCTGTGAACCGCTTTACGATTTTTACACAAAAATAAAAAAAAAAAAAAAGATTAAGGGGGGGGCTTCCCATACATGGAACTGAAACTGAAAATATTTTTTTTCATCAAACCAATACTTGTGGGGTGTCTATAGATAGGTCTCTAAAAATGACATTGAGGTTCCTAAGACTATTTTTTTTTCAAAGTCAACCGTTTGAAAGATATATGCCGCCAAAGTGGTAAAATGTGTGTCCCCCCCCCTTTAACTTTTAAAGTAAGAGGGTGAAAAATCTAAAAAAAATATAAGCTATAGATCTTAATAAACACTTTCAACGAAAATTAGTTTGAACGAGATATAGTTATTAGTTTTCAAGATATAGTACATTTTCCAAAACCGCAAATATAACTTTGTCATTCATACAAACACTGTGAAAAACAAAGTTATTTTTTCAGACGAAAAATGATAGCGGTATTAAAATATGGTATGGTATAATGTACCTACGGAACCCTACTGCGCGTGGCCCGACACGCACTTGGCCGGTTTTTTGGATATTCTTGTGGTTAGCCGGCGGCGCACGTGCGCTTCTCAGTTGACAAGGTCCCATCCCATTGCGTGCGGTAAACAGTGTTTTTTTGAACAGTGATCAAATTTTGTGTTATAGCTTTGACCATTAGACTGAAAAACTTTGTCTATGGAACTAACTTAATCAGATCAAAAAAATAGTCAGCTGTTCCATAGAAAACATAACTATCACCAAAAAACACACTGTATACGAGAATATCAAAAAGATTTTTTAAAGAATTGAGAATGTTGGTGGTTTATTGGGATGATTCTCACTAAAATAAGACTACTGGGAAATGGGGTAATTTGGATACTTCCAGCAGCATAGGTAGTTTTATAAAGGGTTGAAATCAAACTAAACAAATGAGCTAAACATACATTTATTTAACAGTAAAGTAATATTTACAAACCATAATTAACTTAAAAGAATGCAGTCTTACTTAAACATAATGTTGCGATAGGATAAAACTCCATTAAACTAAACGACAGGCTAGGAAATACCGTCGACTTGAGAACCTCCTCGTTTTTTTGAAGTCGGTTAAAAATATTGTTTAAGCGATAAAAAGTAGAGATGAAACGGATAGCAGTTTGGCCGGATACCGGATATTCGGCCAACTATGTGGCCGGATAGCCGGATATCCGGCCGAACTTAGCCGTTTGATGCATCGCACACACACACTTACGTAGGCGGCGCGCGAACGATCGGGTGGATTCGGTTCGATTCGGAATAATATTTCTTAAGTGATACTAAGACTAACTAAATAAAGCAAATAATTACTTAAAAATATATTTTTTACCCAATTTTATTTTTAATTGGGCCGGATGCCTATCCGGCCGAATAGTAGTTATCCGGTATTCGGCCGGACAGTATTAAGGCCGCCGGATACCGGATAGTTACCAGATATCCGTTTCATCTCCAATAAAAAGTACCACAAAGCTTGTTGGGAGTGCACTACAGAGAGATAATTCACAATTTCGTCTTTATTTAAGCACTACGATTCTCGTTTCAATGGCGGCGGACTACGCGCTCTTAAAGTCTGTCTAAAAAGTCAGTTTACATGGGTAATTTCAAGGGTAATTTTAATACCCACCCTAGCAACACAGCAAATAATATATAGTTTATTTGTACAATCTTGATACTTTGGAATAAAAATAATTATATAAAAGATGATAAGTAAATAAATAACATTTGATGTACACTGTACATAATCAAATATTTTTTAAGTACAGGAATACAGGAAAAGCATTGACAGGTTTCTTTTTATTTGTCGTCTTAGCTTTTTTTTGTATAGGCAAGTAAAAGTTAATAAAAGTGTGTACATAATGCTGTGAAGTATTTTTTTATTTGTTGACTTTTCCTGCAATCCTGTACTTAAAAAATATTTGATTATGTACAGTGTACATAATCAAATGTTTTTTATTTACTTATCATCTTTTATAATAATATAAATATTTTTATTCCAAAGTATCAAGATTGTACAAATAAACTATAATATTATTATTTGCTGTGTTGCTAGGGTGGGTATTAAAATATGTAAACTGACTTTTTAGACAGACAGCCTTTTGAAAACCGCTCATTGTAATAAGATTGAAACTACTAATAACTCGATAAACCTACCGTAAGGGAACGTACCCATACTACGTGACCCGTTAAGGGGGGGAGGGGGGTCTTAAAAATACCACGCTTGGTTACAGGGGGGGGAGAGGGCCTATGTTTTGTCACGTAGTCAATATTGTCAATGGAAATCTGGTTCTTTTGTTTCAAGTTGTATTCAAATATGGCACGCAATTTTTTTCTCTTCTTCATACATTTTTTCACTTGTAATTGTATGTAAAATTATAATACACACTCTTGGCATTACGTGGCAAGCGCCTTACTAATGAAAAGACAAAAATGAGCAAATTTTTTTTAGATTTCTGTTGAAAATGATGTAAAACCATTATCTATGAAATACTACGTGAAAACCAGGGGGAGGGGGGGGGGGGGGGTCTTGGCATATACTACGGGTGGTCACCAAGGGGGGGGGAGGGGGGTCAAAAATGGTAAAATATGGGTCACGTAGTATGGGTACGTTCCCTAAGTAAAATGTAGGGTGCATGCATGCATATGTCTTGTATAACTCGTATAAAAAAACAATCTATAATGCGGAAGGCAACATGGCGCTGTGTACGCTTGTTCCACGAAAAATATCAAAACAAAGGACATTTACTTTAAAAATCGACTTTCACTTTAAAAATCGTTGTCGCGTGTTGTCGGTCAACGAGGCTAGTATGTAAACGCGCGGTACTCTATACAATGTGTGTAGTCTGTGTATATAATGTGTGACCATTGCAAGAATAAGAAGCCTTGAAATAAATAATAAATAAATGCTTGGACAATTTCACACAGCGCTATCTAGCCCCTAACTAAGCAAAGCTTGTAATATGGGTTTTTTTTTTTTTTTTTTTTTTTTTTTTATACACAACGGGGTAGTGCTTGGCCTTCATCTCACCTGATGTTGAATGACGATAAGGCCGAAGGTGGAAGCGCACTACACCCGGAATACTGGCTATCTTACCTCTAACTGCCGGAACACAACAATTTTTAAATTGTTGTTATGGCGTCAGACTTAGGTAAGATGGTGGTAGCTAGCCAGGCGGACTTTAAATAAGCCCTACCACCAACCAAACCGAGTACAAATTGTACCCCCCCTGGGAATCGAACCCGGGACCTCTGCGTCTTACACGGGTGGGCGAACCACTAGACCACAGAGGCGGTTAAACAACAGCGGGTGCAGACAACTGATATACTACTTATATACTTTTTAAATATATACAATGAGTACATGACTGAGTGGTACAAATGAGTGCAAAATACATTGTAGTGCATGTGTATATGTGAGTGTGAGCGTGTGTGTAAATTTAATGTGTGATTAAGTATTTTTAGGAAAATGTTATCTTTTTGATTCAAATGCAAGAGTTAGTATGACGATACTAACTCATGCATTTGTCGCGTGTCGGTCAACGAGGTTAGTTGTGTGTGTCGGTATATGTATGACGGTGAGTCTGTGTGTGTGTGCGTGTGTAATGTGTGTAAAAACGTTGTTTGTAACTAAATGCATGGGGTCACTAATCTTCATTTATCTGTAAACCCGTGTCCTGATCAAGCGGCCTTAATCATGTCCTCAATCTCCCCCAATTCTACGGCCGCGGCCCTCACTCTGTCGCCGCGTTGTCGCGTGTTGTCGGTCTACGAGGCTAGTATGTAAACAGGCGGTATTCTATATACATTGTGTGTAGTCTGTGTATATAATGTGTGACCATTGCAAGAATAAGAAGCCTTGAAATGAGCTCAAAATACATTGTAGTGCATGTGTTTCATTCTTGTGTGAACTTGTGTGTATAAATTTAAAGTTTGACCAAGTATTTTTAGGAAAATTTTATGATGTTGATTCAAATAAAAGAGTTAGTATCGTCATGTATTATGTATTATCTTTGTTTGCAACTCAGCTTTTGATTCTTGTATGTGTGTGTGTAACACAAATGTGTAAATTTAAAGTCTGACCAAATATTTTTACGATTTTTTTAAGTGACTAATCTTCGTTTGTCTGTAAACCCGTTTCTTCTGATCATGCGGCTTTTATCATGTCCTCAATCTCCCCCAATTCTGCGGCCGCGGCCCTCACTTTGTCGCCGCGTTGTCGCGTGTTGTCGGTCAACGTCGCTAGTTTAAGACGCATGTCGTCCAAGAGGGAGGTGACGCGGTTTTTCTCTTCTAATAGGAGCTCATGGGCTTTTGCACCTAGCAACAAAAATGTCGGAATAAGTATAGTTTTTAGGGTTCCGTACCCAAAGGGTAAAAACGGGACCCTATTACTAAGACTCCGCTGTCCGTCTGTCTGTCTGTCTGTCACCAGGCTGTATCTCAGGAACCGTGATAGCTAGATAGTTGAAATTTTCACAGATGATGTATATCTGTTGCCGCTATAACAACAAATACTAAAAATATAATAAAATAAATATTTAAGGGGTCTCCCACACAACAAACGTGATTTTTTTGCCGTTTTTTGCTTTATATTAATAACGACAACAGGTAGACAGTTGAAATTTTCATAGATGATGTATTTCTGTTGCCGCTATAACAAAAAATACTAAAAACGGAATAAAATAAATATTTAAGGGGTGCTCCCATACAACAAACGTGATTTTTTTGCCGTTTTTTTTGGTATGGAACCCTTCGTGCGCGAGTCCGACTTGCACTTGGCCGGTTTTTTCTATCTCGCGAAGATCCTTTTGCTGTGAATAGTGTGCGTAATATGAGAGCGTGCAGTGCACACTAAAACAATGTGTATGTGCACGCCTAACACATTCATAGCAAAAAGGGTCTTCGTGAGATAGTGTACCTACCGATAATATTAGTCAACATCACATATACCTATGTTCATACCACAGGGTGTTAATGAATTAACCAATAAATAAATTAAAAAATATTAAAACACGACTGCCCTGCGAAGAACGAACTAAAAAGTTAAATAACAAGTGTCATTGCTGTCGGGGAACCATTTTATGGAACAACTTTTGATCAAAGCGGTCCCCCGACTGCAATGACATTTGTTATTTAACTTTTTAGTTTGTTTTTGGCAGGGCAGTCGTGTTTTTAATATTTTTTAATTTATCTATTTTTATTTCACACAGTTTAGTGACAAATTATATAGTTTTGGAATCATCAAGGCCTTTTATTTGATGCCCATATTGTAATAATAGAATATTTTTTTTTACCTTTGAAAGTGGCGTCGTACAGTCGCCATATTAAATTTTTCCAAAAAAATATAGCCAGTGTCACTCGGGATGATGCAAGGATTCTAACGATTCCCCATACATCCAAATCAGTTAAGGGATTTAGGAGATATGGTGGAATAAAGAAACTCACATGAACCCTGAACACATATACACTCCTTTTTGGACAGTCGTGTAAAAATAGGGAAACAGTTTCTTCGGAACATCAAACTTAACAACTTTTACTTTGGAACCAACTCCGAAATCGCGAAAAAAACTGCTGTTTCATACATTTTGACAATTTTATTATTAATTTTAGATTTTATTTCGCGATTTCAGAGTTGGTGCCATTGTAAAAGTTGTTTATACAAAAATAGCATTGTGGATGAAAAAATTATAAAATATCAATATATTCTCACCCAATAATGGCAGATAGTCGGCCGCGCGCTCCGCCCGGATGTCCAGAGTGAACCAATCGTCCAGATCGTCCGAATCCGACGACGGAAGCTCCTGAAACGACAATATTAGTACAAGTATAGAACGATGAACAATTCAGGGATGTAAAGAAACTCGGTAATCGATACCGAAACCCGGACACTCCATACAACCGCTCTATAATAAACAGATGACGTCATATGACATACAAAAGTACACGCGCAACTATGTTCTATGGCTGCCGTGCAGTTTGTAGGTCTATGAGCGGCGTTCAATTCATAATTCAAACTTTTTGGTAAATAAAGTTACGACGCATTGCTTTGAATATCAAAATAAGTTGACGTTGACCGACACGACTAAACGAGCACACGATTCGGCACACGAACTCGCGGGGTGGGGTGAGGTAATTGATTCTGGGGCGGGGCGGGGAGTGTCCTTTCTGTACAGTAGTACTTATATCTATTCTGTGGTCATGGGCTGCATCAACTTCTGTAATGGTTCAGACGTGCGCTGTTTTAGCGCTCTCCAACACAAACATACACTCATATATTCTATATGTCGGCGCAAAATCAAAACAAACCAAGCAAGCACGTCCTGGCCAAGGAAGCGCGCGACATGCCGGCGCCAGCGCCATTGATCGATCGCCAATGTGCGCTTTTATAATTCTCGACGGCCCGGCACGGCACGGCCCAGCACGGCACGGCTCGGCACGGCAGCGGCGACGCCGAAAGACGCTTTTATAATTTCTGCCGTTGCCGGCCGTTGGATGTTCAACACAGAACACTCATAGCGAAGAAGTTACTATTTGTACATTGTACAGTAGTGTCGTGGTACCTACTTTTTACTTTAGAATAATATAAAGAATAAAAGTTGACCTTCTCTCTCTAGATATTTGTTATCTTTATAATTAGTTCATAAAATAATAGTTTACCAATTATACATCGTGTAACAGAAAGGAGGTATCAACTCGAAAGGAAGTCAATGTACTCGTGAATCTGAACACTTCCAACAGAAAAAGATTTCAAATCGAAAATACAATTTTGGACTCTCCATAGAAAATTTGAATTTGCCGCCAACATTTTATATAGGGAGGGACATTCAAAAATTTTTTTTTTCTGTTGGAAGTTTCACGAGTACATTGACCTCCTCTCGGGTTGATACCCCCTTTTTGTTACACGTTGTTTAATGATTATATTACAATGTAGCTAAGTAGTAGGTACTTACTTAAATGATAAATAAATCTTTTAAAAATCAAAGAATATATTATATGTAGCTGGTTTTCATTACGTACCTACTTACCAAGATAGGTAGGCATCTACACAACACATTATTTAATTAAGTAGGTAACTACCTACTTAAGTAATATCTAGGTAATTATTTGTTGAGATAGGTAACAATATTTAACTTTGGTAAGCCCCTATTAACGGTGTTTCCACCGCTGTAAGTACCTAGATATCTTTCCGATCAGTATCGAAATAACTGTTTGTCGGAATATTACCTATTTGTTGATTTTGATGTTGTTTGTTTGCACAATCATACATAGGTACATGGCATACCAACAACAACACATTAACGATATTACGCTAATATACTGGTTGTGCCCTTTATACACGCTGTATATTCTTTGCTCTGGACTCACACTCACACATATGAATCCTTGTAGCTACGCACTACATTGTAAAAGTTCGACGGCAGCGTAGGATTTGGCCGGCACGGCACGGTTTGCCGGTGCCGTTGAGGAAATATAAAAGCGTCTCCATATGATTCCATACATTTCACTTCCCTGTTGTGCCGTTGGACGGCTGCCGGGCGGTGCCGTGCCGGGCCGTTGAGAATTATAAAAGCGCACATTGTCTCATTGTGCCGCCCTGCGCCGAGACGTCAAGCCGAAGACTATACAGGGTGGATTTTTGAGACGGTACATTAAGGGCAGGTACCTTAACCGTTTTAGTTGCAGGAAAACGTTCTTACGAGACCATCCCTAACTTTTTAAGATATTATGAACTGCATTCACAGATTTTGAAAAAAAATACGGTTAGCAAAAAAATGCTAAAATACCAAAAAAAAAATTTTTTATGCCAATCGATCTTATTTCACAATTACACACGTACTCAAAATTCAGTTAGCTTTGAAAAGTATTTTGATCACAGTAAGAAATAGGATCGTTTGGCAATAAAAAATATTTCGAGTTGATTTATCGTTTTTCAGTACAAAATGTATGGGAAAAGTTTTTGGCGATTTCTGTCGTTTCTAGTACTCATACCTTAAATGGTCCCATAGAGTATTTTGATCCCCGCACGAAATAGGATCAATTGGCATAAAAATTTTTTTTTGGTATTTTAGCAATTTTTTTGCTAACCGTAATTTTTTCCCAAAATATGTGAATGCAGTTCATAATATCCTAAAAAGTTATGGATGGTCTCCTAGGAACGTTTTCCTGTAACTATGACGGTTAAGGTACCTGCTCTTAATGTACCGTCTCAAAAATCCACCCTGTATAAAGCCTGCGCCGGCGCACAGCAGTCAGTAGGCCTCCCTCACTATGGGGGTCCCACCCGGTGCGGCAGACCGCGCAGCAACCTCCGGCGGGGGGCACTCCATTCGCCGTAAGGCGGCCGCGCACAGCGGCACTCAGTACCATGGGGCAGTAGCTTCAAAATTCAAAAATAATTTATTCAGTCTAGGCTGTTACAAGCACTTGTGAATGTCATAGAAGCTACGCCATCGGTTCGCAAACCCTAAGCGGGAGACCTTGTAACGAAAAGAACCGGCAAGAAACTCGTCAAGGGCTGCTTTTTTCTCCCTGTATATTTCATACAGAGTCGTCAACATTGGAAAATGACATCCACATTTAAAGTGAGGTCATTTTCCATCACAATAATTATCAGAAGTTTACACACAATGGGTAGGTAGGTTAAAATTGAGTATCTACTACATTCAGATAGGTAATTGTGAGAGTAAATAACTTTCAACCAGTTGAAAAATCACTTTGTCTGTTACTCGAACCAAAAAACACTTGATACAAGACATAAAAATTAAAAACGCAATTCTTACAATTCAATATGCGTTAAGATAGGTAGTCAGAAGCAGACCCATTCCCACTGGCAGCACCCGTTCACGAGCATGACGCATGGACCAGCCATCGCTTCGCTCAACCATATTTGAGGGAACGTAACGACCCGCCCCACACGACACCACCGCAGAAATGATTAAAGAGAGCATGACATACTTAGGCTACCCATCCTAAGGCACTGAATTGAAAACTACTATCCAAAAGCTTTTCATAGACCTTTACTTACAAAACTATAGACGAAAAAATACGAAAACATCGTAATAACGAAAGCCAAATAATCATTTTGGTCATTAGCAATAAAAAAGTGAGAAATCAAAACAAGGATTAGTTATTAATTCTATGTTTTGAGTAAGAAGTGCCATACTGATTGATAATATTAAATGAGATGAAGCCCGGGGAAGGAGCAGCAGCTCGAACCCGCACCCGCGCAAGCGGAAGACAACCACAGCAGCAGTCAGTCGCTCCCCGGAGTCGACTCAATAAGGACTTGATCTTCTGGATCGTCCGCAACTCGTCATAATAATAAAATCCGCTACTTCTCCTTCTTCTTATTTTTGTTATGGCAATCTACTTTCCTCTTGGAAGTATTTTTTGCCAGTGTCATGTTTTGAATAGTTCAGTATTTCTAGATTTTCTAGTAGATTGTTTCAGTTTACATTAAAATGCGGGTGCATCACATTCCAATGCTGCTTGGAGCATTTGGCAGCAAGTATATCAAGACAGTTTACTCGGTAAGTTTTGCCGAGGTAGCGACCACTACAATAAAAGTCTCAGCTTCACACAACCAAGATCGCGCCTATTTCAATTATCCCACATATTGTTCAGTTGCGTCTACGCAAGCTGTCTACACTTGTACCACAAAACTGCACCAATTTTAAGACACAATATTCACTATGAATCAATTTGCGAATAATTAAAATAGTCACCTAACTGAACTCGACAAAATCCCGCCAAAAACTCAATCTGCTACTTGGTGTGGCTGGAGTCGCCTAAGATAGGACTGATCGCCTCAGATTGTCCGAATCCTTGTTAAGTCGACTCAATCAATAGGGATAGGACCGATCGCTACAGATTGTCGAATCCTTACTAACTACGCTGCCGCTTTTCGCTAAAGTCCACTCGATAAGAATAGAACCGATCGTCCAAATACTGACTGATTGCTTTGCTTTGTCCTGGCTACGTACGAAGTGCAATTAGCACTAGTGCGAACTGATTATAAAATTAGCTGATTGTACGATTGTAAATTTAATGAAAGCTGATAAGTTTCTTGCGCCCATTCTTCTTGTCAGCTAAAAAAGTATCGAATGGGTGGTAGGAAAATATAGACAATCAAAATAACTTGCTTTCTAAGTATAATTAAATAAATCAATTATTCTCAGATCTTTTATAGTTATTTTTCCCAACCTGATCACTTATAAGTAGAGACCGGACTTGCGGTGGCACGAATAAAATGACGTTTAATAGTGCGTGGACAACTTAATTATCTATTTGTGTAATGTATCGATAAAAAATATAATTACTTAAGTAACCTGAAAAACGAGTAAAAATCGAAACGAGATTTTTTCTGCAAGGCATTACGAACTGAATAAATAAAAATCGTGAATTGTAGAAAAAATAAAATGCACTGCAGTTTTTTTTGATGCAAAGATAGCAAAGTCAAAGTGAGTGAAATACAATGTAAATTTTTTAAAAATACATTCTCCTTTGTAAAATAAAAAAAAAATGTAAAGACGCGATCAAAGAAGTTCCACTTCAAAAATATTTTCAAAACATCGATATGTAAACATTTACGATAATTTGATAATCACTAACAAGTTTGTATTTGGGTGAATCAACTTTTTGTTGTCTTGTGGCATTTCTTAAAATATCTACGTGAACCATTTTTATATGAAGTTAATCTGTAGTTGCTTATACTCTCAGGTCTCAGCTAATTATCTTATAAGAAAACTTAAAAGACATGAAAATTTTTATGTGATTTTAAAGAAAAACATAGGTGACCCAGGAGATAACTCCTATTTTTCATATAAAGGCTGGGGACAACATTGTCCCCTGGGTCACCCATGTTTTTCTTTAAACTATTGATTATTTTTGTACAAAACTAAGTATGTTTTATTGGCTATGAATCTAAATATCGTAAAATAGAGATTTTTTACAAAAGAATTATCTAGTTTTGTTTAAATTTATAAAAATTTACACATGGGTCGATTTTTTCCGGATAAAAAAAAGTTGATTCACCCATTTCTGCTACCGCAAATCCGGCCTGCTTATAAGTAATCGTTTAGGTAGGTAGTTTGATATGGTGAATTCAACAGATCCTCCTACACATAGTTTGATCTCACATATACATACATCGTACAAGCTGTCGTCATCCGCCTGGCTGTCCTCATCAGAGTACATTTCCTCGTCTAGTCGCTCGGGTTGCATCAACTTCTGGTCTGGTTCACTCTTCAACACAAACATACACTCATTTATTGTATACATACATCATACAAGCTGTCTTCATCCGCCTGGCTGTCCTCATCAGAGTACATTTCTTCGTCAAGTTGCTTGGGTTGCATCAACTACTACACTGGTTCAGACGTGCGTCGTTTTAGCGCTCTTCAACACAAACATACACTCATACAGTGGAGACACCAGTAAATTTTCATACAAACAAGGTAACTTTAAAGCTTTGGTTCTCCGCCAAGGATTGACCTAGCTGTGATCTGATGATGGCCATCCAGGGACTGAATGAGGAGATTCAAATTGACATACACACCCAACTGATCTGATCAGCATTCTAAGAGATATAAGGATCAGAGATTTCAGTTTCAGGATATCCATAAAATTTTATGCTAATTTCGCGATTTTTTAAAATATACATACTTATATCTCTTAGAATGCTGATCGGATTAGTTGGGTGTGTATAGCGATCTGAATCTCCTCCATTCACTCCCTTGATGGCCATTATCAGATTACAGTTAGTTCAATCCTTCAAAGAAAGAGAACCAAGGCTTCAAAGTTACCCCGTTTGTATGAAAATCGACTAGAGTCTTTAATTATGTGACCGCCATGACTGTATATTGTATACATACATCATACAAGCTGTCATATCCGACTGGCTGTCCACGTCAGAGTACATTTCCTCTTCAGAGTTGCATCAACTTCTGTACTAGTTCAGACGTGCGCTGTTTTACATTACACTTACCTTTACCGTCTCCGTCCCCCTTCCTCTTCCCCCCTTTCCCCCTTATAATTTTTAATCGACAGCCTAAACACAAAATTTGAACATCCTAGCTTTGAATCTAAGGGACTTCCATACAAACTTTATCCCCTATTTCATCCCCTTAGGGGGTGAATTTTGCAAAATCCTTTCTCAGTGCTCATCTACACCATGAAAAGTATTTCCCCTTCAAAAATAGTGACTCTACTTTAAACCGTTGAGGCTCTACGCGTATCCCAACAATCAATCAATTTAATGTTTTATACAAGGTCATTTTGTATTCACCATCCAAATTTTGAGGATGTGTTCAGTCCATGAAACTGAACAACTTTCTCTAAGGAACACATGGCCAAATATGTAAAAAAAAATCGTCAATCCATAGAAATCAAAGAGATCACGTGATCAATTTAGTATGGGATGACCAAAATTTTGTGGCGAAATTCGACATGTTTCTTAGAGAAAGTTGTTTAGTTTCATGGACTGGACACATCATTGAAATCGTCATTGAAGGGTTCGGACATTTATGTATGAAAACTGGCATACCTACCTGTCTGCCATTTTGAAAAAAAGTCGACTTTGGCCGCCTCTGATAAAAGTGATTTCAATCGATAGAGTAAGTGTTTACAAACAAAAAGTAGTAAGAAAATATCTCGTAAGTGATATACTTACTGAGATATTTGAGTTTGAAGTTGAATAAAGACAATATAAAATTATGTATTTTTAGCATTGATTTACACGTTTATTTAGAAAACACCAACTACATCGCAGGGGTGGATCACTAACATCATAAACAACAATGTTTGTTCTACGACTTTTCAAAAAAAATACTAAAAATCGACTTTCCATACAACTGTCTGTAAAACAAGTGCTTTCCATACTCATAACTGGAGCACACTTTGTCAGCTAAGCCATGGACGCTTTCTACATACATAAATAGCTTAACAACAACATGCATTGACATATTTCATTTACTAAATCCAGAAAATACTGATTTTGTGTGTCAACTTCAAACTCAAATATCTCAGTAAGTATATCACTTATGCGATTTTTTTACTTATTGCTTTTTGTTTGTAATTACTTATTCTATTGATTAACACCACTTTTGTCACAGGCTTCCAAAATCGACTTTTTTCAAAATGGCGGACAGGTAGGTATGCCAAAAGGGCCTGATGCTCTTTGGATGGTAAGTTCAGAATGACCCGATATGAATAGATACATACATCATACAAGCTGTCGTCATCCGCCTGGCTGTCCATATCAGAGTACATTTCCTCGTCAAGTTGCTCGGGTTGCATCAACTTCTGAATGGATTCAGAAGTGCGCCGTTTTAGCGCCCGACGGTCCAGCTCAGAGTCCGACTCATCGGCGAAGTCCTGTAAAAAATTGTATTAATAAAGTTATACAGACATCTTATAAGTATAACAGTTATTTGAATTATAAACTACAGTCTGTTTATCCTTACTTGTCCTATTTGGTAAACAATCTTCACCCAACTCTTTATTGAAATAATCATTTATAAATTACAACAAATGGTTTTCCCGCACATAGAATACGTAAAAAAATTGATAATTGAAAATTGATTGATAATTGACAAAACTGTTTATGTATAGTTTTTACCCGACTGGAAGAGGGTTATGTTTTTCGCGCGTATCTTGTAAGTTTGTATGTAATATTCTTTATTACCTCATATCTTTCAAACGGCTGAACAGATTTCCATGATTTACATATCGTTAGATTTGTCTCGTCAGCCCAAGTGTTCTTAAGAAGGTGGCGTTATAAAAAAACCAACATGGCGGCTGTACGGTGCTATTATACGTAGTGGGGAACGTTTTTTAGAATACTGCAATATGGGCGTCAAATTAAAGGGCTTATTATAAGGATTTCAAAAAGGTATATCATATAAATAATAACTAAAAAGAAATAAATAAAAAATTAAATTTAAAAAAATTAAAAACCCGCTTGCATAAAAAGACAAGTCAACTGAAAAGATGGAAACAAGATTAAATATTACAGGCAACATTATAACATGCAGTCGAAGGCATATAACTCAAATCATTCATTATGTCACTTTCTTTATGCATGCCTCCGACTGCATGTTATAATGTTGCCTGTAATATTTAATCTTGTTTCCATCTTTTCAGTTGACTTGTCTTTTTATGCAGGCGGGTTTTCAATTTTTTTGTTCAATGAAAGATGAGACTTGGTTGGAAATGGAACTAATTTTGCAACTTATTTTAAGGTTAAGTTTCCAATAACTTAACCTCTAAACGTTAATTTAACAGGGAAAGTGGCGCCGCCATTTCAATCACATCTTTCGTCGACCAGACTCAGACAAGTAAAGTTAAACAGACTTTAAGCATGTTGCTAAAATGTGTCAATCAAGGTTGCATAGACAAGAATCCTTTTGCGTTTTGTGAATTGATGTGAAAAATACATTGATAGTTCAGTAGCGTTAGGATATAAATCGGATTTAATTCCTACAAAAGGTTTTATTATTTTAATAGCTTCATATGTTGTCCAATATCACTATCCTAGGTTTCCCCAACGGCAGAGTTGTGCTTAAGTGGTGGGGGGTCAAAATGTACCGCAAAAGGGGGTTTGACCCAGAAGGACCGGTTTTTTATCAAGATTGTGTAAGAAGATTTTAAAGTTGGGTAAATTTAAAACAATTTGAGGGTAGAACGGTTTTGATGCGAGCGATAGTTTTGAAGACACAGCATATCGAAAATTGGCCAATTTTTTAAGTTAGACGATTTTTACCAAAATTTCCCCTGTGTGTCCCCCACGTGTAACTGTCCATTTCAAATTTAACCAATTTTAAAACCTTACAAAATCTCGATAAACAATCGGTCCTTTTGGGTCAAATCCCCTTTTGCGGTACATTTTGACCCCCCACCACTTAAGCACAACTCTGCCGAGAGGGGGAAAGCCTAGGATAGTCGTAATGGGCAACATAAGATGCCATTAAAACAATAAAACCTTTTGTAGGAATTAAATCCGATTTGAAGTTTTTTTGGTTTAATTCTACTGAACTATGAAGTGTTGAAGACAAGAATTTTATATTTGTGCAGACGCACACCATAGATTTATGATGAAGATTAGTCAATAGTTAGCGTACGCAAAATTAATAAGTAAGGTGTAAGTAGAGATGAAGAAAACTCCGAGAGAATTAGATATGTATAGTGTTATTATTACCAAAGTTATTGAGTACTAAAATTATCTTAAGGGCCCTATGACATTTTTTTGTCGAAATTTCGATTTCGACGGATTTTAGCGTTACAACCTAGAGAAACCTTTGGGTCTACTAAATACATTTATATACTCATATAATATATAAAAGGTCCTTCTTAAATAGTGCACATAATTTTAAGGGGTCAATGTACTCATGCATACAAACAACTTTTACTATGGTACCAACATTGAAATCGCCAAAAAAAAAATCAGCTGTTCCATACATTTTGATCTATTCGGTTTTAAATGTTCTATGGAACAGCTGATTTTTTTTTTCGCGATTTCAATGTTGGTACCATAGTATAAGTTGTCTGTATGCATGAGTACATTGACCCCTTAAAATTTTGTGCACTATTTAAGAAGGACCTTATACAAGGTGCATTTGAAATCACTCTCCAAATTTTAAGGATGTGTTCAGTCCATGAAACTGAACAACTTTCTCTAAGAAACATAGGGTCAAATATGTAAAAAAGAAATTGACTTTTCATACAAAAATAGAGATCACGTGATCAGTTTAGTATGGGATGACCAAATTTTTTTGGCGTATTTCGACACATGTTTCATGGAGAAAGTTGTTCAGTTTCATGGACTGAACACATCCTTAAAATTTGGAGAGTGATTACAAATGCACCCTGTATATATAGTATTATAAAATGATGATTCACTGGAAAGTTATGGGGAATATAGAAATGAAAATGAAAGTTGGTGAACCGTTCACCAACTTTCATTTTTAACTTTCACTTTCACTCAGAGTCAACTTTGAACATATACAGAAAGACAAACAAGTACAAACAACAAATAAAAGTATAAAATTTGATTTTGTTGTGAAGTAAAGATTATTCTGATATAAATGTTACGTAATAATATTAATGTATCTAGTAGAAATTCACAGTTAATTCTGAGCGTTTTTGGTAGTTTTTTGGTTTTTGATTAGGGTTTTTTTTTACATACCTATATTCCATAGATAGATAATTTCAAAATTCCGAGACCGCTATGATCTATTCAACTATATAAGAGATAACATTCATTTTTTAGGGTTCCGTACCCAAAGGGTAAAAACGGGACCCTATTACTAAGACTCCGCTGTCCGTCTGTCTGTCTGTCTGTCACCAGGCTGTATCTCATGAACCGTGATAGCTAGAAAGTTGAAATTTTCACAGATGATGTATTTCTGTTGCCGCTATAACAACAGATACTAAAAACAGAATAAAATTATTATTTAAGGGGGACTCCCATACAACAAACGTGATATTTTTTTTCCGTTTTTTGCCCGATATTAATAACGACAACAGGTAGACAGTTGAAATTTTCACAGATGATGTATTTTTATTGCCACTATACAACAAATATTAAAAACAGAATAAAATTAATATATAAGGGGGCTCCCATACAACAAACGTAATTTTATTGCCGTTTTTTGGTACGGAACCCTTCGTGCGCGAGTCCGACTCGCACTTGGCCGGTTTTTTTTTTATTTCATTTGTTTAGCACAGTAGTTTAATCCATGAGCTCAAAAAAGTGTCTTAGCGCATTTTATGAAAATCTTTCTCTGCAATTTTGGGTTTAATTAAATAGTTAAGCAAAATTTTTAAAAAGCGAAGTGGCTATGAACTACTCCAATAGCTATTCTACACTATTCAATAATTCAAAATTCTTAATGCATTTTTGTTTCTGAGATCGAGAACGCCAAAATTGGCAATTTTACGCAGAAATCACTGTTGAGACGTAATATGCCTCTTAGGCGGTGGTCTGCAACAAACGCCGTAGGTCGCGTCCGGCGTAACGCTGTACGCGGCCTACGAATGCTTACTATGGAAATGTATTAGAGTGGTCTCTCTCACACGCCTGACGCGGCGCACGAACGCCGTGCGCCGCGTCCGTAGGTCGTACGCCGCCTACGCAGTCATTTCGGAGCATTCTGGCGTAAACGGACGCCGCGTTTTTGTCGCGCATCACTCTGGAAATGGTGAAATTTAGGCAATTTAGGTAGGAAAAAGACGGATTACTAATAGAATTAGTTAAATGAAACATAGTTTCATATTATTATGATGCCAGCAATAAAAACAATGTGTTGAAACACAAACGTTGAGAAGAAATAAGCTTGGTTGTTGGTCAACTAGGTGAGAATCCGTTTTATTCACTTGCGTAGGTACCTACCTATTTTGTTTTTGTATTGTGTAGGTACGTATGTACTTTGTTTTAAGGTTTTGTATTTATTTACTTTGCGTAGGTACTATGCGATAAAAATCAACTGAATATTTAAGTAGGTACTTACTGACATTCATGACTATCTTCACTTTGGTAAGTACCTAAAGTGAGTATACACAGGTCATCCATACCTATTTTAATCGCTAACGTCCGTTTAAATTGAGCGTACGCGAAACTTAAAAACAGTTCCGAGTGACCATCGCAGTGACGCTGGAAGCCGCGTCCGACGTCTGGGACGCTGGACGCGGCATCCAGCGTCGCTACCGGCGTTTGTTGCAGACCACCGCCTTAAGCAGGTAAATGACGCGCCGTCGGGGACACACGCGAAATGTAGGACGCAGCTTAAGTACTTTATAAAATAACTATGTTCTTGTCAAACTGTACAATATTCATATATGTATATGGATACAAAATTATTGGTTGAAGCAGCTGACTAACTGACATTACTGATTCTGACAAGCAAAGTTATATGTAGCTTTAATTACTGTACTGGATGTAATACTTACCTAAAATTCTTAACATAACGTAGGCTAACATTTTTGTAATTATTAATAATATTTGGCTATATGTGGAAGCTTGTAATTGGCCTTCGATATTTATTTAAGTTAACCACTTTCTTTTTCAACCTAGCTGTTAGCTTCCCGAAGATTGTAAAATAAAATAAAATAAAATTATCATAGATCGGTTGATGTTACAATACAATACAAATTATGTCTTTAAAAGACATTACCTCGTCAAGGTCGAACTCGTCCTCATCCAGGAATTCTTCTTCGTTTATGATCTCATCAAACTCCTTGGGTTTTTCTTTTTGGTCCTTTGGAGGCTAAAAAAAGGTTTTAATTAAAATAAAATTATAAATTGAATTTCTACTTCTTCTTATCGTATGAGGATTAGTAGCCTCTGATGTTAGAGTTTATCAAGCCGCCTGTAAGGCCTCTAACTTGGCTTAACGACTGTTATCAGGTGACAACAGCCGGGACCGACGGTTTAACGTGCCCTCCGAAGCACGGAAGCGCTCAGTTGTAATGCCACTTAACGGTCACCCATCCGACACCTGGCCGCACCGAGCGTTGCTTAACAAACGTGATTGAATACGATCAGTCTGTCAAGCTCCGCCATGAGCGCTTCACCTAATTGAATTCGATTTAATGCCAACTTAATTAATCACAGAATACAAAGTAAAGTACAGAAGGGTTACTCCGCAAGATCATTTAAATAAATACCGACTCTTGCTCCGACACAATAAGGTGCAATACAGGTCATAGCGGTCCCTTCCCTACAGTTAAATTCACCTTGAAGTTGTTTCTCTTTCTATCGCGTAGCTCTTATCAGTATCGTATGAAAACATACAGTTGCGGTCACATAATTAAAGACAAGTCGATTTTTATACAAACGAGGTAACTTTGAAGCCTTGGTTCTCCGCCAGGGATTGACCTAGCTGTGATCTGATAATGGCCATCCAGAGAGCGAATAGAGGAGATTCAGATCGTTATACAAACCCAACTGATTTGATTAGCATTCTAAAAGATATAAGGATCAGAGTTTTCAGTTTCAGAATTTCCATACATTTTTATGCTAATTTCACGTTTTTTTTAAACATATCCTTATATCTCTTAGAATGCTGATCAGACCAGTTGCAGGCCTCCTTCACTCGCTCAAGGTCGCGCGATAAGCACCTACCGCTAGCCGTTCGTTCGAACGAACAAGTGAGCAGAGGGCCGCCACACGCCCGCCTGCGTACAAGCGCGGCACCTTACTGTCTGCGTAGGTATTGTCTCTTTATAATAGTAACAATGTCGAATCGACATACTGTGCCATGTACGGATGTCAAAATCAAAAAACTAATGAACAATTGTCGTTTTTTCACATTATAATATATGCTACACAGTTCATTTACACAAAGACAACCCTAACTTTGCGTCATCAGAAAAGGTAAGAGCACGCGATAGAAAGAGAGGCAACTTCTAGGTGAATATAACTGTAGGCCATTAGCGCTGCGCGACTTGAATTGCACTTTATTTGACAAAAGTCGCTATTTATTTAAATGACTTTGCGGAGTGCTGCTTCTGTACTTGTACTATTAGTTATTCTGTGCCAGTTGGGTGTGTATAGCAATCTGAATTTCCTCCATCTGGATGTCCATCATCAGATCACAGCTAGGTCAATTCTTGGCGGAGAACCAAGGCTTCAAAATTACCTCGTTTGTATGAAAACCGACTGGTGTCTTTAATTATGTGACCGCCACTGTACATACATACACTCACGCCTGTTTCCCATGGGGGTAGGCAGAGACTATGGATCGCCACCTGCTACGATCCTTGCACACTTCTTTCGCTTCATTCACATCCATCAATCTTTTCATACAAACAATTGTTGTTTTTATCTTTTTTCTTTTCCTGTTCTCCATTAGATTTACATGCAAGATTGTACGTCATATTTGGGGAAGTCACTGCGGTCTGTAATACAGTTTTTACTACAACAGACGCAGAGATTCAGAAATTATGTGTATATGTTTGTTATCTAATAAATAAACTATTGTAAATAAACTATTATTATTATACATGCCCTGCAGTTTTTGTCACTGCGTACACTAGCCTTTTTACCTTTACTATGAAAAGGTATGATATTAAAAAGCAAATAAAAAGCTTTAAAATGTATTTACCTAAATTGGTTTTAGAGACACAGAATAGATATTACTACTACGTTTCGAGATATATTTTTATAAATCGTGTTTAAAAACTTTAGCATAAATATGGGTGGTTTCTTTACAAAACACTCCCCTCGTAAGTTGACTGAAATATAATAATATCCTTAATTTTGTTTTTAAGTATAAGCAGGGGTCTTTCACTCTGCGCGTGAGTATGAAGCGCTCGGCGTTTACCGATATCATACGTAAGAAAAGATAAGAGCTACGCGATAGAAAGAGAGGCAACTATTAAGTGAATATAATGTGGTGAAGGGAGCGCTGTGCGACCTGAAATGCACTTTATTGTGTCGGAGCAAGAGTAGCTATTTATTTAAACAATTTTGCGGAGTGAAACTTCTGTACACTAGTACTATTATCTATTCTGTGGTATAAGTTCTTACCTCTTTCTTCGGTGGCTTCTTGTCCATGTGCACAACGACTTTTTTAGCAACTCGGGTGGGCTGATTGGGTAGTTTTCCGACTGGTTGTTTAACAAGTTGACCAACTTGTTGTTTGACCAGTGGGCTGCCTGCTTGCTTGACCGGTTGTCCAGACTTTTTGTTGGGCGTTTGGACAGACTTTTGGTTGGGCGTTTGGCCAGACTTTTGATTGGGCGTTTGGCCAGACCTTAGGTTGGGCGTTTGGCCAGACTTTTGATTGGGCGTTTGGCCAGACCTTAGGTTGGGCGTTTGGCCAGACTTTTGGTTGGGCGTTTGGCCAGACTTTTGGTTGGGCGTTTGGCCAGACTTTTGGTTGGGCGTTTGGCCAGACTTTTGATTGGGCGTTTGGCCAGACTTTTGGTTGGCCGGTTGTCCAGGCTTTTGGTTAACGGGTGAAGATTTTAGTATTGCTCTGCTTTGTAATACTTTGTTTTGTCTTATTGGAGTCGAGGTCACTGGGCGAGTTTCTGGAGCTATAGAATAAAAGGTTTATTTAACAGGGCGTTCAAATTTTTAGATGGATTTATTACAATAAATAAAATTCGGTATTTGATTGAATCAGGCGTCATTTGGTGGAAGTCCCAAACTATTTTGAAAAAAGAAATAATAATTATGTAGCTGACAGCTTAACTATAACGGGTGTAACAAGACCTTCGACGAAGCCGAAGTCCACGTATTCCGCCCATCATCAGGATCATTTTTGTCTTTTAGTATATACCTGGGAAACCAATAGCTTTGAAGTTATTGAAGGTCAAAGTAAAAAAAAATGCTCTATTTAATTCGTTATTTCCTACTTTTTGTCCAATGAAACATTATTAAAATTTTAAGTATTTCGTAACAAACAATGGCTTCAAAACGTCGTCACTCGATGTATCTCATGAGCACGCACATGAACGCTGCCTTTCAACTCGGCCGCACGCAGCTGTGTAGCATACACTCGCAGGCGCGGTCTGTTGTACGCGTTACATTGCGTGGTAAAGTATACAATGCTCTTTTAACACCAAAAACCAAAACCGTTCCCCAGCAATAATTTTGAACAGAAATGGTCCTGATGATAAGCAGAATACGTAGACCTCGACTTCGTTGAAGGTCTTGTTACATCCGGTATATAAAGACACAATAAAACTAACCTTTCTTCACAATATGAGAGATGCTGTTCCCAGGTTTCTTAATTGCAGTTACGGTGTTCTCTCTCGGAGGCCTCGGTGTATCTATGTGCGGTTTGGCGGTACTTTTGGCGGCAAAGTTGCCTGATTTACGCACACCAAACATATTTTTGACAGTGGTGGCTTCATCTGATGTCTGCAAAAATTAATAATAGGGGCATGAAATTGTCCATTTTTAGGGTTCCGTAGCCTAAATGGCAAAAAACGGAACCCTTATAGATTCGCCATGTCTGTCTGTCCGTCCGTATGCCGAGGTTCCTAAGACATTTTTTTCTCAAACTCAACCGTTTGAAAGATATGCACCGCCAAAGTGGCAAAAACCTGTTGGAGGAGCTACTTGGCAAATTAGAGCGTCTGCAGAATGTTTGTATCAGATTCATTTATAATCTTCGTAAATTTGTCCCACGTGTCCCATTTCCGTAACAAACTTAACTGGCTTCCTATTCGCCGTCGCAGGGACTTATACAAACTCACACCCATTTGCACTAAACTTAAGAATAAGTCTCTTCCTAACCAACTTAAGACATCCTTAGCAAAAAATTGCTTTGCACTAACCTGAGGACGTTCCTAACTTACGGGCCCAATATCGAGCGCCTAATTTAAGAAGTTCCTATAACAGTGGTTATAGTCTGTGGCATTGTGAACAAAGAGTTAATAGTTATTTATGTTCATTGACAGTTGACTGATTTGACTTTTTCTTTTCCCGGTGAATTTACCCTACCAAATAAAATAGACAACGCCTTAGCTTTTGTCTCCTTTTTACTCACGAATGAATCAATAAGAAGTTTCAACTAAAATAATATCCTATGACCTACTTTACTTCGCCAGTTTAAAAATCCATAAACAATTAATATTTACATTAATTCATTCATTCTCTTAACAAGGCGATGCCCAGCCTGGCGCAACTCTCTCAGTAAAAAACGATCTATGAAACGGAGGCGAATTTTTAACTTGTCTAAGTTTGAAAGAACGTTGACAATCCACAAAGCAGTAGATAATTGACAACATTCGAATTAAGGCGTATTATACTTCGCCCCATCAAAGAGTATCTATCATCTTTGACCGTTTTACCGTGAATGCCGTTTGACGTTTCTCTTTTGTTTGTTTTCGTTGAATTCGCCTCCGTTTCATATTTACGCATTTTTGTATGATACTCCCGTCTCTTATAACGCTAGTTATTTTTACATTCTCTTTGGCGATGCCCAAGTTACGACGTAGTCTGTTAGTGCAAACAAAAATTTCAGTTCGGCTGTTCTAGGCTGTTCCTAAGCTAAGATAATTCTTAACTAGGACACGCTTAACTTGAGTTTAGTGCAAACGGCTGTCAAACTCCTTTACTCGATTCTTTTCCTACCTACTACCCCGCCTTATCTTAACGTCTTCGCTCGCAAGAATGACGTCTCCGTACCACCTTTCGCTCGCGAGGGTGTCATGGCGGAATGTCAGAAAAATGTAATGAGTTACGAAACTGCTTTGTTTATTTTTTTTGAAGCTATAATTGTTAAAACTTGGTTGGTTTCATCCTGAATATACTAGGTATCATAATCAATATTTATAGAAATATCCAAATGATAAAATAATACAGAAATATGTAACTAAAATGGAGCTATGTCCAAATCTAGCACTTACACTTATAAAAATAGTAATAAAATAATTGTGACTTGACTTTTCTTAGAGAAATGTATAAAACTACACTTAGAAATAAATTCTTTTTATGATGATATAATGAACAACTGACAACTGACTGATTAACTAAATAATGCAGAACAATAAATAGTGAGAAAAAAATTTAAACGTCGCGTGCCGTCTATTTCTTATATAAAAGAGATTTTGTATTAAAGTATAACAATATGGCTATCCAATGAAATTTCCTTGTTTTTTCCTTATAATTCTTTAATGTTTTTGTTTTAAAGAAAATTACAAAAAAAGAAAACTAAGATGTACGATATACACTGGCCTGCAAAAGTAAGTACTGCAGAGGCCTATTTTCATACAAACGAGGTAACTTTGATGCTTTGGTTCTCCGTCCAGGATTAAACGGGGTGTGATTTGATAATGGCCATTCAAAGAGTAAATGGAGGAGGCCCAGATCGCTGAAGAAACCCAACGGATTAGAAGAGTCGTTTACACCAGAGACCGAACGGACTTTTTAGTGTTACATTTGCCATACTTTCGATGTAATTTTAACTTGTTATTTTTTTTAGTTCAACCCTGACCTAAACGACTCTTCTAATCCGTTGGGTTTCTTTAGCGATCTGGGCCTCCTACAATTACTCTTTTAATGGCCATTATCAAATCACACCCCGTTTAATCCTGGACGGAGAACCAAAGCATCAAAGTTACCTCGTTTGTATGAAAATAGGCCTCTGTAGTACTTACTTTTGCAGGCCAGTGTATTTGTAAATTATTTGAAAAACCAAAAAAGGCCAGTCAAAATCAACACAAAAAAGGCAAAAATCGCAAGCGCACATGTAACACGATTGTATAAATGTTGTTATGCCCCTTGAAAGTAGTTTATACCGAAGCATGCAGCCCTGAAACCCTGTGCTGCTCGAAAAACTTACCACTTTTTTCGGTTTCTTCAAAAAAACTATCTTAACAAAGCGTTTTTCAAGTTATTTGGTCTTATACTTTTGTAAAGCCTACTTAATTAACTATAGTTTAATCCTATTTTTAGTGGTCTACAACCATTGATTGCGAAGACTGATTGATTGATGCGAAGACTCAGCTAGTCAAAGATAGGCAAATGGAAAAAAAAAACATATTTGTCTTGCTGTATCTCCGCAACCAATAGTCTTAGACTACTCAGGTTAAGCTTGTACCTACCACCAGTAGGGCTTATTTCAAGTCCCCCTGGCTAGCTACCACCATCTTACCTAAGTGTTCCGGCAGTTAGAGGTAAGATAGCCAGTTCCTCAATGATGAGGATTCCGGGTGTAGTGCGATTAGAGATTATAGTGAGATTTAATAGAATGTAGTGAGATTTTAGTAGATTTTTCGAAAATTTCGTCATCGTAGTCGATCTTCATACCCTATTTTGTTAGAAAGATATAAATTGCAACATCTCAAATATAGGAGACTACAACTGCAAGCGATGCTCTTGTATGATCTTTGTCACAATAAATACGATTGCATCGATTTAATAAATAATATTAGTTACGAGGTGCCAGTCAGACCGCGAGTGCGGGCCTGTCGAACTAAAAAGCTATTTGCTATATCGAGATCACGAACTAACGCTGGTAAACGTTCGCCCTTATCTCGGCTGACTGACATTTACAACAAATACTTTAACGATATTGATATACTTATTCCTAAAATTGGCTTGTATAAAAAATCTATTATGACGAAACTTCACAGTATCACTAGTAAAAATAGTCAAAACGAAACATGATGAACAAATGTACCTAACAACATAAGCAATATTGAATTTTAATTTCGTTAGCTATTTTAATTCATACTAACATGTACTCTCAACTTGTTAAAACTTATTTGTGGTTAACGGTGTTGGTCTCACAATTATTTAGTTCATTAAATTATGTTTACTTCTTGATGTATTACACATTGTGAAACCGTTTGTTTACCCCAATAAATGAAAAAAAATTTAAAAAAAAAATTGTAAGTGCCAACATTTTTACAAACATTATTACACAGAATTTGATAATTTCAAAGCTATAAAACGATTTTTAAGATAAAAGTCCTTTGTTTTGATAATTCTCGTAGAACAAGCGTACGTAGCGCCATTTTGACAGTTGCTTTTCACCATTGCGTAAAAAAAATATTTTTTTTTCACTTACATCGTCGCTGTCTTCGGTGGTATCTTCGGGCTCAGCCTTCGTAGCCGGCAGTTTCCTCATCAGCACATTTTTGGCGACTCGCAGCTTTTTAACTGCCGCACCCTTAAATAGGAAACAAGGCAGTCACATAATTAAAGACACCGGATTTTCATACATACGGGTAATTTTGAAGCCTTGGTGACGCCAAGGATTGACCTAGCTGTGATCTGATGATTGCCATTCAGGGACTTAATGAAGGAAATTCAGATCGCTATACACACCCAACTGATCAGGGGCCGTACCGGCTAACGCATCGAACTTCGATAAGTCTGCCGAGCTTCAACTTAAAACAGATTAATCGAAATAAGGAATTTCGTATTGTACTATTTGCCGAAGTTATTTGGAAGAGATCGATGTTCTTGTGACATCATGAGTTGAGGTTCCGCGCAGACTCATCGGTACAGCCGGTACCGGCTAATGAATCGAGCTTTGGAAAATTTGCCGAGTTTCAAATTAAAATAGATAAATCGAAGTAAGGAATTACTTATTGTACTATTTGTTGAAGTTATTTGGGAGATATTGATGTTTGTGTGACCTCATGAATTAGGGTTCATCATTTTGGCCCAATTGAGGCTCGATTTATGTTTTAATTTGAAACCCGGCAGACTTTTCGAAATTTGATGCGTTAGCCGGTACGGCCCCTGATCAGCATTCGAAGTCGAAGTTCGAACCTTAAGTTTAATTAAGACAAAAAAAGGTGAATGATGAGGATTCATCCTCAGTGTATAGTATTCCGGGTGTAGTGCGCTTCCACCTTCGGCCTTATCGTCACTTAACATCAGGTATAGTGAAGGGCAAGCACTGTCCTGTCGTGCATAAAAAAAACCGGCCAAGTGCGTGTCGGGCCACGCGCCGTAGGGTTCCGTAGTTACCTTATACCACACCATATTTAATACCACCTATCATTTTTCGTCTGCAAAAATAACTTTGTTTTTCAGTGTTGGTATGAATGACAAAGTTATATTTGCGGTTTTAGAAAATGTGCTATATCTCAAAAACTAATTACTATATCTCGTTCAAACCAATTTTGGTTGAAAGTGTTTATTAAGATCTACAGCATATATTTTTTTTAGATTTTTCACTCTCTTATTTCAAAAGTTAAAGGGGGGGACACACATTTTACCACTTTGGCGGTGTATATCTTTCAAACGGTTGACTTTGAGAAAAAGTTGTCTTAGAAACCTCAATGTCATTTTTAAAAACCTATCTATAGACACCCAACACGTGTTGGTTTGAAGAAATTTTTTTTTTCAGTTTCAGTTCCATGTATGGGGAGCCCGCCCTTAATCTTTTATTTTTCTTATTTTTGTATTAAATTCGTTAAGCGGTTAACAGAATACATCTACCTACCAAGTTTCAACTGTTTAGTCTTAATACTTTCGGAATAAAGTGGCTGTGACATACGGACAGAGAGAGACACAGACAGAGACAGACAGACATGACGAATCTATAAGGGTTCCGTTTTTTGCCATTTAGGCTACGGAACCCTAAACAGTTATGCATTTTCTAGGAAACTTGTGGATTGTCCTCACATCGTATACGAAGTCATCGTCGTCGTCACTCGAGTGCTCCTCGTTATCTTGCCTCTCTTTCGCACTGAACTTCACTTTCTTCTTCTTCTTCGTCTTACCGTCGTCTTCCAGCATTCTCTGTTATGAAATAGCAGGGGTTATGAAGAAAAGAATATGTATGAAATCATTCTACTACACTGGCCTGCAAAACTAAGTACAACAGTGGCCTATTTTCATACAAACGAGGTAACTTTGAAGCTTTGGTTCTCCGCCCAGGAATAAAAGGGGTGTGATCTGATGATGGCCATTCAAAGAGTAAATGGAGGATGCTCAGATCGCTAAAGAAACCCAACGGATTAGAAGAGTAGTTTCGGTCAGGGTTGAACTTAAAAAAATAATAAGCTAAAAATTACATCAAAAGTATGGAAAATCTAACACTAAAATTCCGTACGGTCTGACTGGTGTTAACGACTCTTCTAATCCATTGGGTTTCTTTAGCGATCTGAGCATCCTCCGTTTACTCTTTGAATGGCCATCATCAGATCACACCCCTTTTATTCCTGGGCGGAGAACCAAAGCTTCAAAGTTACCTCGTTTGTATGAAAATAGGCCACTGTAGTACTTAGTTTTGCAGGCCAGTGTAATATGATAAATATGAAAGCTTGTGGTTTTGGATATTTGTTCCTCAATCACGCAAAAACTACTGAACGGATTTAGTTGAAATTTGGCACACAGATAGTAGATAGCTTTTTATCGTTTGCGATCGGAGACCATGTTCAGGTGGAAAGCATATCTCCCAGAAGCTTTCTACTTCGGAACCCAGACAATGATATTTGATAAAACCAAGCTAATGGCTATCTTGCCAATTTGGTCTGGTTCCAATATGCGATAGATTGAAAATGACCCAGGTTGGCCGGCGGTCTAATACTTTATCTACTCACAAGCAGATCATCAGTGTCGTTTCCATCAGACTCTTCGTCAGCAGGCTTCGATACATCAGTCTTCCTGATCAGGAACGTGTCCAGATCGTCTGGTAACTCATCCTGGCAAACAACAAACAGACATGTTGATTTAAACAACATGTAACAGGATTAATGACACAACCAGATAATGGTAGATGGGGACCATGAAACTGAACAACTTTTACTATGGGACCAACTCTGAAATCGCGAAAAAAATCAGCTGTTTCATACATTTTGATATTTTCGGCCAAAAAGCAAAAGTGCTTTATTCTAATAGATTTTGTCCGCCTAAGCATTTCGTATTATGGCACTGAAGCTGTGGCGCTGTACTTGATTTTAATTGAGTTCAAAAAGTATGTCTTACAGTACATTTTGGCACGAATATGAAAGTGCAGGCTTTTCGACTGAAAAACAAAGAGACATCTTACCAATTTAAAAGAAAATGTATGTAAAGGCAGACTTTTTGAACTCAATTTCATATTTTTTTTTAAATGCTTAGGCGGACAAAATCTATCAGAATAAAGTACCTACTTTTGTGTTTTGGCCAGCAATTTTATATTTGGACCAACAATGTATGAAACACAGATGATGTCTTTTATATGTATCCCCACCTTTGGTTTGTTATCCATGCTGTTCAACCCTGCTCGATATTCGAGTCGTCGGAGTAAAACCAGCTGTTTCATACATTTTTATGTTTGTTATAAATTTTTGTATGAAACAGCACTTTTTCGCGAATTCAGAGTTGGTCTCAAAGTGAAAGTTGTTTAGTTTCATGGTCTCTATCTACCATCACCATTGGCCGGCAATTTCATATAGGGACTTAAAAAAGTACGAAACATGGTTGATGTCCTTTATAACGGGTGTAGAAGACAAGACCTTCAACGAAGCCGAAGTCCACGTATTCCGCCCATCATTAGGATCATTTTTAGGGTTCCGTAGCTAAAATGGCAAAAAACGGAACACTTATAGATTCGTCATGTCTGTCTGTCTGTCCGTCCGTATGTCACAGCCACTTTATTCCAAAAGTATTAGGACTACATAGTTGAAACTTAGTAGGTAGGTGTATTCTGTGAACCGCCTTTACGATTTTTACACAAAAATAAAAAAAATAAAAGATTAAGGGGGGGCTCCCCATACATGGAAGTGGAACTGAAACTGAAAATATGTTTTTTCATCAAACCAATACTTGTGGGGTGTCTATAGATAGGTCTTTAAAAATGACATTGAGGTTTTTAAGACTATTTTTTTTCAAAGTCAACCGTTTGAAAGATATATGCCGCCAAAGTGGTAAAATGTGTCCCCCCCCCCCCCCCCTTTAACTTTTAAAGTAAGAGGGTGAAAAATCTAAAAAAAATATAAGCTATAGATCTCAATAAACACTTTCAACGAAAATTGGTTTGAACGAGATACAGTAATTAGTTTTCGAGATATAGTACATTTTACAAAACCGCAAATATAACTTTGTCATTCATACAAACACTGTGAAAAACAAAGTTATTTTTTCAGACGAAAAATGATAGCGGTATTAAAATATGGTATGGTATAATGTACCTACGGAACCCTACTGCGCGTGGCCCGACACGCACTTGGCCGGTTTTTTTGTCTTTTAGACCATGGGTCTCCAAACTTTTTAGAAAAAGGGCCAGACTTACTCCTGCACCAAGTCCCAAGGGCCATTATCTAGCTAGATCCATACCAACATACTGTAAATTACAGTATTGTTGGTACGATCCGGCCTGCTTTCGCGGGCCGTATTGTTGGTGCTCGCGGGCCGGATCTGGCACGCGGGCCGTAGTTTGGAGACCCCTGTTTTAGACTATACCTGGGAAACCTATAGCTACAAAGTTATTGAAGGTCAAAGTAAAAAAATTGATTTTTTTAATTTTTATGAAATCTTATTTTATTCGTTATTGCCTACTTTTTGTCCAATGAAACATTATCAAAATTTTAAGTATTTCGTAAGAAACAATGGCTTCAAAACGTCGTCACTCGATGTATCTCATGAGCACGCACATGAACGCTGCCTTTCAACTCGGCCGCACGCAGCTGTGTATCATACACTCGCAGGCGCGGTCTGTTGTACGCGTTACATTGCGTGGTAAATTATGCAATGCTTTTTTAACACAAAAATCAAAACCGTTTCCCAGCAATAATTTTGATCAGGAATGGTCCTAATGATGGGCAGAATACGTACAGCTCGGCTTCGTTGAAGGTCTTGTTACACCCGGTATGTATCCTGACCTTTGGTTTGTTATCCATGCTGTTCAGCTCCTGCTCGATATTAGAGTCATCAGCCTTCGTGGTGGCCTCCTGACTGTTGGTACTCTGACTGACGTTGCCAATAGCACTGTCGCTGCGGTCATGTTCTGACTGGAGGCGAAGACATGTCATTTATGTACAGGGATAGAAATTATAAGGATAAATATGCTTCTTGATAATTATCGCGATAATTATCATAATAATTATCGGATAATTATCAAACAGATATTAGCCTACCAATCCTTGTTTAATTGATATTACATATCATTATTTACTTTAGAAGGATATAGTTTAGTAAATAAACTATACCATTTTACAATAAAGGTAATCTGTTATTTTTGTTCACAATTTCGTGACTTAAAATTTTCAAACCAAAATAATTACAATTAAATTTGAGTGAGGAGCTGCAGTTATTATAAAACAAAAAATATTAAGCATCACCCACTACCTGAAACAAAAAGAAGCTATCTACAGGCTGCAGTAATATCTGTACAGTACAGGTCAGGTGCTTTGAACATTGCTGCAGTATACTGTCCACCGCGCCATTGTATAGACGAAGACATGTACAAGCAGTTTTTTAATTCTCTGGGCAACCGTTTCATTGCCGGCTGTGGTTTGCGTTCCGCAAAACACACTTTTTGGGGTTCTCGTACTATAGCAACGAGAGGGCGTGAATTAAAAAAATGCATAGATACTTCCCAGTTGCAAGCATATTCTACTGGAGAACCAACTTACTGGCCAACAGACCCTAAGAAGACACCCGACCTCCTAGATTTTTTTGTAGCTGGAGGAATCTCAGAATTGTACATCAAAGTGGAATCATGTTTTGATGGTTCCTCTGACCACACTTCGGCGATTTGCAACCTGAGTGCCACAGTCATTTACAGAGAACCTCGAGAAACTCTTTACAACAGCCGGACCGATTGGGAAGCTTTTAGAGAGTATATCAATGAGAAGGCCTGTCTAGACATCTCCCTTAAAACTGCAGAAGAAGTTGAAAATGCTGCTTGCTATCTGACCAACTTAATACAAACCGCTGCATGGCTGTCCACACCTAATAAAGAAACCAATATTCAGGACAAATACTACCCCATGGACATTCGAAATAAAATAACTGAAAAAAGAAGATTAAGGCGACAATGGCATACCAGTAAGAATATGCAAGATAAGCGAGCCCTAAACAAGGCTCAAAAGGATTTAAAAGAAATGCTGAAAGAAAATGAAAACGCATCACTTCAAGCTCAACTCAAACTCCTGTCACCACACAATGCTGATTACTCACTGTGGAAGATGACGAAAAATCTCAAAAGACCTAAGAAACATGTCCCAGCTTTGAAACAACCTACAGGTGATTGGGCCAGAAGTTCTGAGGATAAGTTGAATTGTTTGCAAATTATATCGAGGGAGTATTTCAACCGAATGAAGCCAACATGACGCAAAAAGAAGATGACATTGATGCTGTTATTAACAGCGACCAGCAGATGTCTTTACCGTTAGAGTTGGTAAAGCCTAGAGAAGTATGGAAACAAATTACACAGTTAAAATCTAAAAAGGCTCCCGGATTTGATCTCATAACTGCTGAAGTCCTAAAGCAGTTACCAAGAAAAGGAATCGTCTTAATAACAATTGTATTTAACTCAATGTTACAACTGCAGTATTTCCCACTAGTATGGAAAGTTTCCGTTATTAATATGATTGCGAAGCCAGGAAAACCTGCCACGGAGGTATCCTCTTATAGACCTATTAGTCTTCTTCCAGTCCTGTCAAAGTTGTTTGAGAAACTTTTGTTAAAACGCTTACTACCAATACTAGAAGACCAAAAGGTGTTACCAGACCATCAATTTGGTTTCCGAGCACATCATGGCACAACAGAACAAATCCACCGAGTTGCCCACACTATTAGACAGACAATGGAAACAAAGGAGTATTGCTCTGCAGTATTTCTTGATGTGCAGCAAGCATTCGACCGGGTGTGGCATAAGGGTTTGTTATATAAACTCAAGCTCTGCCTGCCAAATACAGCTTACATGCTCCTAAAATCATATCTCGAAGATCGACTATTTCAAGTAAGAGTGGAGGATAGTATATCTAACCTTAGAGAAATTAAAGCGGGTGTTCCTCAAGGCTCGGTGTTGGGACCTGTTCTGTATACGGTATACACTTCTGACCTACCCACCTCAGACGATGTAGTGACGGCAACATATGCGGACGATAAAGCCTTGCTTTCGTGCAGTGCCGACCCTAACACAGCTTCAAATAATCTCCAAGAGCACCTAAACACCATAGATACCTGGTTCAAAAAATGGAGAGTAAAAGCTAGTGCTACTAAGTCTATTCATATAACATTTAGTTTAAAGAAACAACACTGCCCCCCAGTTAAACTTGATGGTACTATCTTACCTCACCAAACAACAGTTAAGTACTTGGGAATGTATCTGGACAGAAGATTAACATGGAGAGATCACATTAAAGCTAAAAGAGATCAAGCAAATAGGAAACTGAAAGAAATGAACTGGCTTGTCGGAAGACAATCAGCTCTGAGCTTGGAGAATAAGGTTCTTATTTACAAAGCCATAATCAAGCCTATATGGACGTACGGAATGCAACTCTGGGGCTCTGCAAGTCACTCCAACATAGAAATACTTCAACGATTTCAAAATGCAGCCCTTAAAATTCTATGCAATGCACCTTGGTTCACGAAAAATGTAGAAGTACACGAATACCTAGAGATACCATACATCAAAGACGAAATAAGCAAATCATGTGAAAACTACGTCCAACGACTTAGAACTCATAAAAACCAACTAGCTACAGCCCTACTTGACACCAGCCAAACCATAAAGCGACTGAAGAGAACACCACTGGCCACCATTTGACTGGGGTCATCTTTATGTGGAGGACATGATGTCGCTGGATGAAGTCCTAAAATTCCTGATTGCAACCAATTTGATTATGGCCTAAAGGCTGATCGCAGATAGAGATAAAAAAAAAAATTTGAGTGGCATTGGCATAATATTCTCATCATCCTTGCATCCAATGACCGCTGACGTCACGAGTAGTCACGACCAACTAAAATACAACGGCAGTATGTTCCTTTTAGCGTTGGGGTATTATTTAGTGGGTTAATTGATTTAGTTTTTAACTTATTGGAAGGTATTTCGCTATATTATTATTAACAATAAAAACAATTATTTTAAATGATGAATAAAAATAAAACATGAATGATGATTAATTTTTATTGCACATGTCCTACTGATTCGTAATTTTATGTTGTAATACCCGGTGTATTATGAAACGCAAATGATGTAGTAATAGCGACAGTTTAGTATGAAGAACAATATTTATCGCTAAATTTCTAGATTCTTGGTACAGAGAGGGCAATGACCGTTTATGCACGTTTATCTGGCACAAACTATACCGTACAGAAAGGAAACTCTCCGCCCCGCCCCACAATCAATTACCTCACCCCACCGCGCGAGTTCGTGTGCCGAATCGTGTGCTCATTCAATAGCCCTAGACTTCACGCACACAGTTGCACGTGTGCAAAAACGTCACTTTGTAGTGTCTGTGTAATAGGTAGTTGAAACGCGGCGCTTGTATGGAGTGCCCGGGGTGTGCTTTGGGTATGAAGCTACAACTAGCCAGCGGGACCAATTTCATATATCAGAAAAGATAAGAGCTACGAGTTGAAAGAGGTGGATATAATTCTAGGGAAGGGAGCGCTGCGCGACCTGAATTGCACTTTATTGTGATAGCAAGAGTAGGTATTTATTTAAACGATTTTGTGGAGTGCATCTTCTGTACTTACTATTATGTATTCTGTGGTAATACTTACAGCTGGGTTGCAGTCTTCGTCTGTCAGTATGCCTTCACTGAGCCACTCTTCTTGCCCGTCCTCGTCCATTTCCTCCTCCGGTTGAGTAAAAGTTTGCGACATCTGAAATCATTATGGAACTTGAGTCCAGTTGCAATATGGATACAAATTAAAGCTATTCCAAAGTCTTAACAGTATACAGGGTGTAAAAAGACCTTTAACGAAGCCAAAGTCTAATGGATTCTATACAACAAGAAACAAAAAATATTGCATGCAAACAATTTTTATTTTTAGGGTTAGGTTCCCCAAATAAAAAAAACGGAACCCTTATAGAATCACTTTCTTGTCTGTCTGTCCGTCAAGACCCTTTACTTCGGGAAAGCGTGGAGTGTTGACGTTTGAAGCCATTGTTTGTTTGGTCAAAAATTATGAAACCATTTTTAAAATTGCTTTTCATAAAAAAATTAAATTTTTTTTGACGTCCAATAACTTCATAGCTATTGATTTCCCGGGTATAGTGTAAAGGACAAAAATGGTCCTGATGATGGGCAGAATACGTTGGTGTCAGCTTCATTAAGGGTCTTTTTACACCTTTTATTAAATTTATTTAATAACAAATGCTTTCTTCTGAATTTTTAAGATGACTCGTAAGTAGTTTATTACTTGAGACATGTTCGGCTCCGGTTCCTTCGAGATGCGACGTGATACACGTGACGCTGATGATTTCTGCACAGTCATAGCTGAATAGAGGAATTCATCAAAATGGTTTCTGGTTTCTTGATAAATACTACGTGTTGTCTCATATGACATGTCTGTAAAATATTCATGATTCGTTTCAAGTTCGTCACACAACTTATTATGGTTGCTTCGATATTCTGCCCAGTGTGAATCCAGAATGTCGATTTTTTTCCCAATAAATTCGGGTGTCCTGCGTACCCCAGCTTTCTTAAAGTTTCTTAACTGGATCTCGATAAGTTTGGAAAGCTCTGATTGGGTTGCAAAAAGTGTTGTCATGATGCTGAATAAAAATAGCTTGATGATGACAAGTATCAATCTTGAAGCAAGGTCTGCTTTTCTTGTCTTTGATAGGTATGTACCGATTTGACAACTTGGTAAACTTGATTTTACTTGATCAGATGCTTGTATCTCACTGCAATTGAGATGTCGGGCGTAGGACTTGATGCACCACTTTTCACTTGGACTTATTTAGAGTTTAATTCTCGTCCTTTTTTGCGTCTCTTCTCTTCTTCTTGCGTCTTCTAATGGGTCTTTATGCGTTCTCTCAACTCTGTTGGTGGTAAAAATTTAGAAATCAGTCACCATTTTAAGGAGTTGTTGGGGGAGGGGAAAGAGTGGGCGGAGGGGAGTCATCCCCCACCAATTCTGCCCAACGAAGCATATTTTTTTAATAAAAAAATATATAAACAACATATAAAATGGTTTTTACAATTTTACAACATTGTGTCTTTTTGGTCACAGTGCTAGCCTTATCTAATCTAATGAACTTTATAAGATTTCTTTTGTGACTGGATGCTTGCTTTTATGTTTACCCCCTTTTATGTTACCCTGCTTTTATAACTAAGGTAAGAAATAAAACGCAGATGTCTTTATGTTACCTAAAGGTAAAAATCAATGAGAAATGAAAAAAAAAACATACTCCGGCAGCCAGAATTATTTTGGGGGATTAGAGACAAAGTCCCTTGAGCCCAAACATCCAGTATCCTCGAATTCAGGTGACTGATTTCTAAATTCAACCCAAATTCTTGAAGAACCACAAATGTATAAGTTCTTGGTAAACTCATACACTGACTTGATTTATCTGTTTTGATCTTGATAATAACAACACGGAAAATAGTCACTTGATTTATTGATAAAACATAAACTGTACTGTGCGAGGCATGTATCTTAAATTTTTTTCAACGGAGTAGGGATAAGTGCGCACATGTGCTCTTGTGAACGACCAATAGCGCGCGCCCCTCTCCCGCCGCCCGCGCACCTCACCGCAACGCATGCCCAAAATACGCATTCCACGCAATCCCCACCAGATTTCAAGATATATGCCTCGTACTGTATTATACTAGTACACAGAGAAAGGTTGCTTAGAACTTAAAACTATTTGTGTTTAAATTACGATCACATACACCTGCAAGCAAAAATATGGAATCAGAGGCCTATTTTCATACAAACGAGGTAACTTTGATGCTTTGGTTCACACACCTGATCTGATGTTTGCAATTCAAAGAATGAACGGCGGAGGCCCATAATGCTACAGAAACTTAACGGATTAGAGGAGTCGCTCAGGGTTAGAAAAAAATAACAAAAACAAGCTAAGATTACAATCAAAAGTATGGAAAATGTAAAACTTAAAACTCCATACAGTCTCTAGTGTAAACGACTATTCTGATCCGTTGGGTTTCTTCAGCGATCTGAGCCTCCTCCATTCACTCTTTGAATGGCCATCATCAGATCAGACCCCGTTTAATCTTGGACGGCGAACCAAAGCTTCAAAGTAGGTAACTTTGGTAGGTAACGTTTGTATGAAAATAGGCCTGTGATTCCATACTTTGCTTGCGAGTGTAGGTTACAACGTACACGTACCATGGGCAACAACGTCGCTTAACCACTGCTAAGCAATGATATTAAAAGTAAAGATGAGTTATACGCCAACATCATTGCTATTTAAAACAGCGCAAAGGTACTATAGATACACACACATTTGTGTAATTGTTTTAGTGATAAAGTGGTATAAGGAGAATACTTTATTTTAATTGAGTTACTCAGAGAAAAACCGCTACTTTGGGATGTTATGGTGATTGGGATGAGCCGTGATTGGGCGAAAATTTTCTAACAAAACATGTTTTCAAAACAAAACCTAGGCGCAGCGGACGTGCGGTTATGCTAAACATGTTTTGAAAACAATGTTTTTTCAACATGTTTTGTTGAAAATTAAGCGCAGCAGACCCGACTTAACGCGACGCTAATGTATTATAACAATTATCTGTACCTACGTAAAACCTCGTTACTGACTAAGCTAACACAAACAAGAACCTGAATATTTGTTATTCTGTAAAAAAACCGGGATATTTACATTAAAAATATAATACCTACCTCGTATTTTGTAAGTTTTTTTGGTGGTTCATCAATATCAGTTGTATCAGAATCAGACATTTCACGTTAAAATCAAAACAAGCACTCGCACTGTTGTTATTCAGAAAGCAAATCACAGAAATCTATTTATTTTGTATTGTAAACACACAAACACTATCTTCGGATTTTCAGTCCTTTTATTAAAATTATAAAACATAACCTAAAAATCTGTCGGTAAAACTCCACAGACCAAACAGATTTTTTTTTAGAGGATGAGAAATGGGTGGTGCTGGTGCATGCCAAGCCAAGGAGGTTCGAAGGGATGTACTAAATTTTTTTTCATTGGATGTACTCTAAATTTATGGTGCAGTGCATGTGTCGTAGGATAATTGTACAAACAGGATGTTTACAAAAATCCTAGTATGATTGTAAAATACCGGATGATTATAATCTTAGACAGATTTTTGCAATCATCCGAGAAATGTTTAGGATTTTTACAAAAATCCGGCGTATCTTAGGTGAATCGTGAATCACCATTTTTTTGCGCGCGCTGATTGGCTGACGTCATCGTTATTGACTAACGGATGCTCTGATTGGCTATTTGTTATTGTTGTGATTATTGTCAAATATTTCTCTAGTGTTTAGTATGAATTTTACGTTTTTTATTTAAAAAAATCTGAGTGCTCACATTAATCAAGAGACATTAAAGTACGATGAGTGAAGTGAGTGAATTGGATGTTTCATGTTATACAAGTGCCGGGCTCGATCAGTGCAGACAATTTAGAGGTTAATTGTAATCTTAGCAGGTGCAGGGGTTCAGCGACGTCGGGCAGAAGAATTAAAACTCCAGCTTTTTTTTTACTATTTGTATTTTCAAACCATAGTAGGTATATATTGAACTGAACTGAACTGAACAATTTTCATACAAAACAGCCTTATTTAAGTACAAAATGTTTACTCGCACTTAGTGGCTAGTTAGTTTTCTACAATATAGCTATTAGCCAATTACAACGCATACAGTTTGCACACGGCACTAATTTTTGCACACGGCACCAATCTTTCCTGTTTCTTTCCAACATTATAGTGCTATCTCTTTCTAACGGTGCAAACAAAATCGCTAATAGTATCTATACAAGAAAGATAAATAACAAATCAAAGGTCTTAATTCCTATCTTAATTTCTACATGTAAAATATACTAGATAAACATAATTTAGTGTTCAAATAAGAGAAAATAATGTGATAAAACAAAGTAATTCTACAAAATATCAAAATTTAAACTATCTTAACTATATTTACATATTTTACAATCGTTCTGCCGTCAACATTCCACCCCCTGGTTGCGGATTTACTCCCAACCATCATGCCTCTGTAGGCAGAACTACCACTTTAACTGCAGGGCGGCGTAATGTCCCACGGCAAGTCCTTATGTCTACTATCCTAACTTGGCCATCCGCTCCAGGGTAAACCTTTACTATCACACCTCGGGGCCAGACGTTTCTGGGCAGAGTGGGGTCGACGATTAACACTAAGTCCCCAACTTTCAACGGTGCCACATCCTTCGTCCACTTCGATCGCTTTTGAAGTGTCGGCAGATACTCTGACACCCAGCGGCGCCAAAATATGTCGGCCAATGCTTGCGCAGCTTTCCATTGTTTCTTCGTTGTCAGGTCTTCTTCCGAAAAATGTCCAAGTCTGGTGGTCGTTGACGCGGTACCCAAGAGTAGATGGTTCGGAGTTAACGTTACTGGGTCGTTCGGATCCACAGAGACGTGGGTCAGTGGTCTACTATTGATCGTAGCTTCCACCTCAGCCAGCAGCGTTAGTAACACTTCTTCTTTCGGCGCTCTCGCATTCAGGGTTACTCTCAATGCGGTCTTCGTGGAGCGTACTAAACGCTCCCAACATCCTCCCATGTGTGGCGAGGCGGGCGAGATGAATTTCCATTTGATTCCAAGTGTGGTAGCTGCATCTTCCAGCTGATGGATTTCCAGGTTCTTCCACGCGTTCCTTAGTTCTTTATCAGCTCCTATGAAATTCGTGCCCTGGTCGCTGTAAAGTGTTTCAGGCTGACCGCGGCGCGCAATGAAACGTCGGAGGGCCATGATGGCCGAATCAGCGCTAAGAGAGGAAGCGACTTCCAGGTGGATTGCTCTTGACGTCAAACAGGTCAAGACGATTCCCCAGCGTTTCTCATGACGACGTCCAATGGTCACTTCCATGGGTCCAAAATAATCAATTCCACAGTGAGTGAATGCACGACGATGATGGGCTAATCTGGCGGAGGGCAAGTCCCCCATCTTCGGTGGTTTCGGAAGTGTTTTTCTTATCACACACATGGGACAGCTTCTCGCGACTTTCTTGACAGCTGGTCTTATCTTCAGTATCCAGTACTTTTCGCGGAGCATGTTCACAACTGCTTCATTATTAGCGTGATGAGCTAATCGGTGGTAATGCAGAATTATCAACTCAGTCAGTCGTTCCTTTGCATCCAGGATAATAGGATGTCGTTCCTCAAAGGGTACATCGGCTGTCTGGATCCTTCCTCTCACTCTCAAAAGTCCATCCTCCATTATCATTGGATCGAGAGCTTTCAGACGACTTTGTTTCGGTAAATCCTTGCCTGCTTTCATATTTTCTATGTCTACTTCAAACGCAGTTTTCTGAGACTGAAGGATCAATATCTTCTCAGCTTCTCGGATCAAGTCTCCAGTGACCTCGGGCCGTTCTTTCAGCCTTAGGCGCTTGATGTAGGCCAGCACACGAGCCATTGTTCTCACCGCCCGAATCCAGGACGAAAAACGCTGGACTTCCAATATAGTGGGCGGGGCTTCCGTGATGGTGTGAACTCGATTCGGGCGTAGTTCACTGGTCTCTTCATCGGTGGCATTCGATAAGCCTTCTTTCGGCCACTCATCCTCATTTTCCTTAAGAAAGTCTGGGCCTGAGAACCATATCGACTTTTCTCGGGTCCATCCCTTTCTGGTCGCTTCGTCAGCTGGGTTTTGTACTGTCGGAACCCATCTCCATTCATCGCTTCTGGATCTCTCATCTATTTCAGCTAAGCGATGTGCCACGAACGGCTTGAAATCCCTCGGGTCCGATCTAATCCAGTGCAAAACTGTTTTGGAGTCTGTCCAAAATACTCTTCTTTTTATCATGAAGCTATGTTCTTTCTCCACCATGTTTGCCAGGCGGCAGGCTAGCACGGCTGCTTGCAGTTCAAGCCGTGGCATCGAGACCATCTTCATGGGTGTCACTTTGGCTTTTCCTGAGACGAGCGCCACTTCCCTTTTCTGGTCAACGAAGTACGCGACGGTGGCATAAGCTTGCTCGCTCGCATCGCCGAAGATATGAAGTTCAACTTCTTCTTCCTCGATCCCATAATGTCTCGGTATTTTCAGTTCTCTAAGCACATGAAGACTTCTTATCCATTCTTTCCATTCTTCATGACATTCTTCGTTTATTTTCTCGTCCCATTTGACGCCGGTCTTCCATATCCGTTGCATTAAGATCCTTGAGCTGATTGTCACTGGGCATATCAAGCCTAGTGGATCAAACAGACTCATTATGAGTTTGAGGAACTCTCTCTTTGTGGGCACTTCCTCGCCACTCGCAACTTCTTTCTTGATTTTCTTGAATGACACGTCGAAACTCAGGGTGTCATCACTCGTTTGCCATACCAGACCCAACGTTCGTTCTGTTTCTCCACCAAGCTTTGACAAATTCACGCTTTGCGGTGCCACGTACGGGAGCTTTTCACGCAACTCAGGATGGTTGGTCGTCCACCCCCTGATGTTGAAGTTCCCTTGAGCGTGAATGTCACTTATTTCTTTAATCATCTTGATGGCATCTTCCACATTTTCTACACTATCTATGTAATCGTCCATATAGTGTCGTTTCTTAATAGCCTCGACCGCTTCTGGGAACTCTTCTCTAAACCTCTCAGCGTTTCTGTTTAGCACGAAGATTGCCGATGTTGGAGAAGATGTTGCTCCAAATATCATCGATTCCATTACATATATCTCAGGGTCTTCATGTTTGTTCGCACCTCTCCACAGAAACAGCTGTGCTCCTTGGTCTTCTTTCCTTATCTTTACTCTAAGGAACATATCCTCGATGTCCGCGGTGATTGCGATCGGCTTCTGGCGAAACTTAAATAGTATTCCTAAAAGGGAGTTCAGTAAATCTGGGCCGCTCAATAGCTGGTCATTCAATGACGTCCCTTTATATGTCGCAGCTGCATCGAACACCAAGCGCAACTTTCCTGGTTTATTGACGTTTGTCACGCCAAAATGCGGGAGAAACCAAGTGTGTTCGGAAGGTATCGGTTCTTCCACACGTTTCGCGTATCCTTTTTCAATTAACCTGCTTATCTGGGCGCAGTAGGCAATCGCGAAGTCCGGGTTTCTGTCCATTTTGCGCTCGATTCCTCTTAGGCGTTTCTCAGCGTCGTTAAAATTATCTGGCAGCTGGACGTTATCTTTTCTCCAGAGTAGTCCCACCTCCCAACCTTCATTGGTAAGGCGCGCAGTCTCATTGAGTATGGTCTCAGCTCTCTGTTCTTCAAAGTTCACTCTCTTTTTGGCGACGATCCCCATATTTTCAATGTCAAACTGCTGTTTGACGAGATCGTTCAGCTCCGCCATGCAGTTTACGGTGTCGGGCTCGTCGCTCTTTGTACTTACCGGGCCATGAATTACCCAACCTAGCTTGGTCAGGGAGGCCACCGGTCTTCCCGATTTCCCTCGCCTTATGTCGCCGCCCACTATTGTTTCCCAATTGTCTTGTCCTATGAGGACTAGTGGGACAGCGTCTCTCATTTCTTCAATTCCCAATCCTTTCAAATGATCACTATTTTCGATCACACTCTTTGGCACAGTCTGCGGCGGCAGGTTCATCTCCCTGATGGTCCTCATCTTCAGAATGCGGGGTTCTTCATTTGGTCCCCATAAAGTCACACTTACTAACCTTGATGAGTCATCTTCAATCGAGTGTCCGCCGGCACTGAGGATCTGGATCGGTGATCTCGGACCTCGCAATTCCGTGGCAAGAGTCTCGTCTATCAACGAAATAGTGGCACCGTCGTCAAGCAGAGCGTAAGTGTCAATCAGACGACCCCCGTTTTTCACTTGTACAGGCACTACCTTCAGGAGTGACTTCACACAACGTCTGTCCCCGAGGTTAGTGACACGCTCAGTCTGAGTAGAAATATCAAAAGGTTGGTTACCTGGTTTATCCACGTGCAGGAGCGTGTGATGGCCATAATTACACTTAGCACATTTCCTATATTTACACCTTAATCGACTATGATTGCCACTTAGACACTTAAAACATAACTTATTGTCTTTAACAAAGTCCCAACGTTCATTTACACTTTTGTCACGAAAACTGTCACACGAAGCTAACCGATGATCACTTTCACATAGCACGCACTTTATTTCACTGTTGTTATGCACGTTTACTTTATGCACATTTTTCACACTGGCACGGTTACTCACAGTTTGATTCCGTGGTGTCACCTGCCTTTGCGCAGCCGCAGGTCTGCTCCCGATGATGTCGGCAGGAAGCACGAAAGCTGCGGTGTCGGCGAGCTCCTCCAAGAAGTCCACAAATATGATGAGGGTTGGTGACACACGCAGATCGACTCCACCGGCGATGGCTTGACTCCGTGCAAACTTGGAGTACTCGTGGCGCTGGGTCGGTGTTAGTTTCTCCAGCAGCTCACTCACAAGTTGTGGGTTGTTGATGAAGCCGTCCGCCTTGATGTTTCTGAGTGTGGAGATGCAGGAGCGGACGGTGGCACTGAAGACACGAAGGCCATCGCTGTCATTGTCGGCGGTCTTGGGTAGTGCTCGAATCTTCCCGATAGCGCTCTTCAATAGGAGGTTTGGATCCCCGTAGGTGCGCTCTAAGCATCTCAGGATCTCGCCAGGATCGGAGCTGGTGCGGAGAAGGTCTTCAACCAGTTGCTTCGCCTTGCCATGTATTGCTGATTGTAGTCTCGCAAGGTTTTCTGATGGCCGGAACTCGTACTGGGCAGTGGAATCTTCATATTTCTTCTTAAAGGCAAGCCAGTCAGCTGGATCCCCACTGAAGTTAGGCAACTCGTAGAAAGCTCGTGGCATAGGGCGTGGTTTGGCCATGTCTCGTAGGGTTTCGGCCAACTCTTCAATCGCCTTCCCGGGTTGTCGACGTCCCCTTGATGAATCACGTCCATCTCGGCCAGAATGCGGGGTCTTCTCACGAGCGGGCTCAAAAGGTGACTTCTGGATCCACTCCTGGATGCGATCTTCTTTAGGTGGTTCTATTCTCGCTAAGGCCTCTTCCTCTTCTTCCTCCTCTGCGTCTAGTTCCGCCAGTTGCATTGCCTTCTTTTTCTCGGCGAGACGCTGTTGTGCTGCGCACATTTCAAGTTCTGCTTCGTATTCGATTCTCTTTCGTGTCGCTTCTCTGTGTGCGCGACTGGAACGGGACGACGTGACACTTGGAGCTTTTCGGGGCGCTCGTACGGTGCTCACGGTCGGCGTTGCTTCATGATCTGGATCTCTGGTCGTGAAATCCACCACTCTTCCACCAATGCCGGAAGACGGAATCTCTGGGATGTATATTTCACCAGGTATCCCTTGGTTAACCGTCGACGGCGATCGGAGTGGGCGGACGAACGTAGCTACCCCGGAGTCTGCGGGTTCCGTATGTGCAGGATCGCTCTGGGCCGTTGACGTTCCGCCTCTCTCCTTTGCCTTGCTCCTCGTCGGGTACGACATGGTTGCTTCTTCAAGTATCCCAGGAATTCTTCAAGTCCCAGACTGAATGATCCAAAAATATTCTAAGTCTTGGGAATTTTTCTTCAAATTTTCTAAGTCCTGGGTGCTGGCAGCGAAATCTTCTAAGTCCCCGGCGTATCCGGCTCGAAGGACCACTTGTAATCTTAGCAGGTGCAGGGGTTCAGCGACGTCGGGCAGAAGAATTAAAACTCCAGCTTTTTTTTACTATTTGTATTTTCAAACCATAGTAGGTATATATTGAACTGAACTGAACTGAACAATTTTCATACAAAACAGCCTTATTTAAGTACAAAATGTTTACTCGCACTTAGTGGCTAGTTAGTTTTCTACAATATAGCTATTAGCCAATTACAACGCATACAGTTTGCACACGGCACTAATTTTTGCACACGGCACCAATCTTTCCTGTTTCTTTCCAACATTATAGTGCTATCTCTTTCTAACGGTGCAAACAAAATCGCTAATAGTATCTATACAAGAAAGATAAATAACAAATCAAAGGTCTTAATTCCTATCTTAATTTCTACATGTAAAATATACTAGATAAACATAATTTAGTGTTCAAATAAGAGAAAATAATGTGATAAAACAAAGTAATTCTACAAAATATCAAAATTTAAACTATCTTAACTATATTTACATATTTTACAATCGTTCTGCCGTCAACATTAATCTTAAAAATAACTTTTCTATACAGAGCTAAGAATGTTCTACAGCACTTGTCAATATTGTTGTGCAAAACCTAAATGGACTTTCAAGTTAATTAATGCTCTTAAAACTTCAATTGAAGAATTAAATTCGGCAAAATTATGAAATAACCCCAAAACCCAACAGCAATATGTTCTGTCTGACCAATCAGACTGAAGTTATTATAAATCGTCTCTTAGATTATCCAATCAGCATTCAAGTTTACGATTTTCCGAAACATACTAGGATTTTTATAAAGATCCTAAAAATTGCTCGGACGATTGTGTTTATCTTAGATTTCAATTATCCGGTTCTTTACAATCGTCCTAGGATTTTTGTAAAGATCCGGTTTATACGATTATCCTACGACACATGCATTCTATTCTACCAGACAAATTTCTGAGTCATCGATCGCCATAGAGTAAATTTTAGAGTCCGGCCAACGAGTCGTGTACGTGTCATCTCAAACCCGCTGCAAATTTAAAATTTCGGATCTTTATTCACTCAAAATACTGCAAATTTATCAATTTTATCACATGTCATGTAAATATACCTTGACAAAAGCGCAAGCTAAAACAATATAATGAAAGTCTAAAATTGCTATTTCGCAGTATTTTGAGTAAATAAAGTTTGCCGTTGATTTGAGATGACACGACTCGCTGGCCAGACTCTAACCATGGAACGTAATTTGTATGGAAAGTTCAATATTTGTTCAATATTTTACTTTCCATGGTTAAAATGTTCTCTATGTTATGCACCCAATGAAAGATACTCTTATTTTGAGTTGGCAACATCTGTGATTTCCGGTTCCGAGAAAATAATTATTTTTCACGCGCGGGTTTTTCAATAACGTGCCGTGCGTGCCTATTACTAAATAAGTAGATATTTACAAATGGATAGTGTTATTGTTTGGTGCATACGTGGCTTGTACAGTTTATTGGCTCAAACGTTGCTGGGTACATAAACTGCCCGGCACGTAAATTGGCAAGATAAAAACGAGACAAAAGAAGCGCAGTAGCCAAAAACTTTAGTGTTTATGGATACTGCGCATCTATTCTTATCTTTCTCTTGCCAATTTATATGCCGGCATCTGTACAATGAGGAATCGTGGAAATAAATGTGTTGATTTATGGATTTTATTTAGCGTAATAAATTCGCACATTCATTATTAAATTATTAGCTGACGCTCTTCCGCTTTTGTTCTTTTGTTTGCGTAGGTAATTTGATATTAAAACTCTTTCATCAGCACTTGTTTGATAAGATTAAAGAAAAAAATAATTAAAAAGATAGCGGTTGCTAAGCAACATGGCCGCTTTTTCGATGTCACTGTGAAAGTTGTTTAGGCGGCAACATATTTTTTTACAGGGAAACGAAATAAATAAATAAAAAATAATTAGTTATCATGGGTGGAGACGCGGCGTACGAAAGGCCTAGGAAAAATGTAATGTCCACGAAACTGGGTGTCCATGATTATTTGTATGGTAAGTTCATCATCATATCAGCCGCACGACACCCACTGCTGGGTATAGGCCTCCCCTATAAAGATCTCCACGACGATCGGTCCTGCTTGGCCCGCATCCAGCGGCGCACCGATACCTTCACCCTCACGTCGGTCCACCTTGTCGGGGGCCTCCCCACGGAGCGTCGCCCGGTGCGCGGTCGCCATTCAAGAACCTTTCCGCCCCAACGGCCATCGGTTCTTCTCGCTTGTGTCCAGCCCACTGCCACTTCAGCTGAGCAATCCTTCGAGCGATGTCGGTTACTTTAGTTCGCCTGCGGATCTCCTCATTTCTGATTCGATCACGCAGGGAAACGCCGAGCATGGCTCTCTCCATTGCACGCTGGGTGACCTTGAGCCTCCTATGAGACCCATAGTTAGCGACCACGATTCACTGCCGTAAGTCATCACTGGCAACACACTCAGGGGCCGTACCGGCTAACGCATCGAACTTCGATAAGTCTGCCGAGCTTCAACTTAAAACAGATTAATCGAAATAAGGAATTTCGTATTGTACTATTTGCCGAAGTTATTTAGAAAATATCGATGTTCTTGTGACATCATGAATTGGGGTTCGCCATTTTGGCCTGATTGAGGCTTGATTTACCTGTTTTAATTTGAAGCCGGGCAGCGACTTATCGAAGTTCGATGCGTTAGCCGGTACGGCCCCTGGTGGTAAGTTAGTGAAATATTATTTCTTTGTTGTCACTCAAATTATCAATTAATTCTTTAAATTCTTACAATAAAGAAAAAATCCTTACCAATATTATAAATGCGAAAGTCCGTTTGTTTGTTTTTTACGCCTTCACGTCTTAACTACTGAACCGATCATCATGAAATTTTGCATACACATTGTCAGGGGTACAGAGAAGGACAAAGGGTACCTTTCATCCCGAAAAAAACTATTGTTCCCGAGGGATAGCAAAAATCTTTCCACGCAGACGAAGTCGCGGGCGGCCGCTAGTATACTTATATTGCCTTGAGGTAGATAATAGGACACATTAAAAAATGTATAGTCACAAATCATAAATCTATGTGACCAAAGACATGGGATCAAACTTGATGTTTTTTTAGCAACTTTGATATGTGGTGAGGTTTTAGACTAAATCCCCCTCCCTCCCCCATTGTCACGTGTATTATTATTTAGTAAATACTTACTATAAAAAGGTCCGTTATTTTGGTTTAAAAATCCCCCCTCCCCCCTTGTTTTTTCTGAAACCCCTTTTCACGTGATTAACGATGATCCCTACCCCCAGATTCGGCGTTCCTAGTGTCAGGGGCGAAGGACTACGCGCGCACTGCCTTCAAAGCTGCCATGGCATCTGCACAGCTCGTGAGTCTAAACTTTACAACAACTTGTGACAACTTCACTCGGGGATACAAGTACGAGGCATATATCTCGAAATCGGGTGGGGATTGCGCGGAACGCGTATTTTGGGCATGCGTAGCGGTGAGGGGCGCGCGCTATTGGTCGCTCGCAAGAGCACATGCGCGACCTTATCCCCACATCGTCGTAAAAATTTCAAGGTATATGCCGCGTACTGTATGTACGGTGTGCACAGCATCGTAGCAAGCGGCTAGCAAGGGTGCAGCTGCCTGGGGTGCAACCATCAGGGGGCGCACTTTGCTGACCCACAGTTAGAAAATAAGTTTATCTTCCTAGGAAATAAGTGGTAGGGCGCAAAATTCAAATTTTCCCAAGGGCGCTCATGAACATAGAAACAAATCTTGGGGCGCAAAATTCAAATCTTGCCAGGGGCGCTCATGACCCTAAAGCGTATAGAGTATGCGCAAAATATCACTTGCAGTTAGAGTCCCCGTAAACTATAGACAGACAGACCAAACTGTCGGCCGATAGTTGGAATCAGTATGAAGAAGTATGCAAGTGCGCACACTACAACGATTTGGTATCGGCCGAATTCTTGATACAAAACCAACTATCGGGCCTACTGTCGGCCGATAGAAAGTCTGTAGTCTGTAGGCATACTTAACTTCCGAGCCGCTAAGTTATTTTGCGCCAATGATATTAAAAGTATAGATACGTTACGCGCAGTCCAAAATGGCAAGACAAAAGTCAGGTAATTGCCTGACTTTCAATTAGTCAGGCACTGGCTCGCGACACGGAAACACACGCGGCTCTCGTCAATCAGACGCGATAAAATTGTGAAATTCCATTAAAAAAATGTCTCTTTGCGTCTTTAGACGATGTACAAATTATACAGCAACAGTCAGAGATCGGAAAAATGCTTAATTTCACACGTAAGTACTGTATTTAATAAAAATATGTATTTTCTATTACTTTATACGGCCATATTGTACAAAGAGCGCGCTATCTGCTTTGCGTGTGTGAGTGAAGGAGACAGCTGACGCGCTTTCAATTCACGGCCAATGAGCATGCAGCGGTCAAAGTGTGTATCTATAGTACCTTTGCGCTGTTTTAAGTAGCAATGATGTTGGCGTATTATAACTCATCTTTACTTTTTTAATATCATTGTTTTGCGCATACTGTACGTGCATACTTTTAGGCCAACCACACACAGACGGAATCTCGTTACGGAATTCCGTACATACGTGATTCCGAACGCAACAACTGCATACAAAATATATGGGCTGCCACACACATGCGGGATTTTTCCGTACGGAATCTTCATACATTGTCGAAATTCCGTTCGAGATTCCGTTACGTGATTCCGTCTGTGTGTGGCCGGCCTTAGGCAAGCGCTGTTTCAATCCGCTGCTTCGCGACAACTTTTTTTAGATCAATTATAGCTGGTGTCTGTTTTAGTAGTTTATGATACAAGGTTGGTAAGGAGGTTTTTAAAACGAGTTGACGTTTTATAAGCCCGAGCCGCAGGCGAGGGTTTATAATCGTCACGAGTTTTAAAAAACCTTAACAACCGTGTGCCATACTACGTTTTTCAATACATTTGCGAGAAAACATTACAAGTACTATTGAAATTGTAATCTATATGTTACCGGCAATGTGTATAATCCGGCATTGTATACAATGCCTGAAACGATCAGGCAATGTATGAAATATAATTCATTTTATACTTTGCCTAGGCATTGTATACAATGCCTGCTGGTCCACCGGCAATGTGTAAAATAAGTAAATTTCTGTTGTCTGTTATAAAAAAATAACCTCGAAATTTAAGGCTCACGCTCCGCTGCGCTTCGCGCTCGCCTTAAATTTCTAACCTATACGCGGGACCTACAGGAGTGAAGCAGGTTCGATTCCAAACTCAAAGAGCCCCCTAGAGCCCCCCTCAAGCCCCCCTCGAGTCCCCCTCGAGCCCCCCTCGAGCCCCCTCGGGCCCCCCTCAAGCCCCCCCCAGTCCACCCTCGAGCTTTCCCCGAGCCCCTCCTCGAGCTTTCCCCAAGCCCCCCTCGATCCTCTTTCGAACCTATTCTCGAAAATCTTTTATTATACACATTGCCGGTGGACCAGCAGGCATTCTATACAATGCCTAGTCATTGTATACACTGCCTAGGTAATGTGTGAAATAGATATCAATATTCATTCTATTTCATACATTGCCTAAAAGGACCAGGCATTGTATACAATGCCTGCATTTCATACATTGCCGGTAACATATACATATATTAAAACTGTAAATTCCAAATATTTGTGCGCGTATTACGCAAAAACCACTAAAAGAATTTTGATGAGCTTTTCATAGTTTAGTAGATTAAGGTCCAACTTAAAATCTAAGATATGTTTCATTAAATTAAGGTGGGTGGAACCAGGGAAACAGCTTGAACTCTCCTTAGTACTAGCTTTCATACACGACAAGAGGTCATTTTAAACTGGTCGCTATATTTTTCTACTATCCACGCGGACGAAGTCGCGGATGGAAGCTAGTAGAAAGTAAAAAAACGTACGTAAACAAAAACGCACGGCGCGGGCGTGCGGTAAAATCAACTTACCGCACGCTGTACTAAACCGTAAACAAAAACGCACGGCGTGCGGTAAAATCAACTTACCGCACGCTGGCCTGTCAGCGTAAGCTCACATTTTCGAGCAACTGTATTAAAAATTTAATTTATAGGATGGTTGCTTATTACAGATGATCCAGCCTGTGTATAAGACAATGTTTTCTGACTGTCGGAGGTATCCCAGAATGCAAGTAGGTGAGTGAAATGTGCTATTAATGTCATAGTGTAATAATCAATGATAATAATTAGTAAGCTATGAAACCCAACTTCCTTTTTAACCCCCGACACAAAAAGAAAAGTTTGACGGTGCGTGTGTGTCTGTTGGAGGCAAGGTACCTACGAGCAGAGCTCAAAGTATTCTCGGTATCAGGATTTTCAGGTTAGTAATGAGGGTAGTTTTTGTCTATGGTTCTTTTACGCCATTATCTAAGGTGACAATCAGAATATTTCGTTAGTTTACCATCATTAGTTTTTTCACAATCGTGCTTCGAGTGAAACAAAATGTCTGACGGGAAATGTTGACCAAAATCGACCACGGTGGTGTTCGATTCACTCGGCGCGCGTTGCCAAGGCTGCTATTCAGGAGTGTGGTTTCTAAGAGATCCATCAACCACCTTACAGCCAAGATCTGGCACCTATAGTGACTATTATTTGTTCCTTAAGCTGAAAAAGAGCTGAAGAGCTTAAGGCTCGGATATGCAAAATCATTTGTCTCTGTCTTTTTCTTTACGTGTAAAGAGTATGGAAAATAACCTCACTTCTGCACTTTTTCGATGTTTTTGGTTGTTTTTTCATCATTACCTTTAGCACAATTATCTTTCTTGAAAAAAATTATTGGAGCAACTGCACAGTACGTTAAAGTATATTTTGATGTAGAATTTAATCCGTTTCCGCTATTATTTACGCCAAAAATAGGGCCTGCGACAAGCGCTTTTGATGATATTCTGTTTTTTTTACAATCATCTGTGAGGTTTATACGCAAATTAATACTTGTAGCAACTAGATAATCTCTTTAGCTTGTCGCATGTTTTTTTTTGTGGCTACAACTTTACGTTTTCTATATAAAAATATGGCCCGCGCAAAGCATGTTATCCTATTATGGACCCTTAAGACGACTATGGACGATCTTTTTCAGAGATGGAAAGTTATTTTTTGGAGGGTACTGAAAAGTTGATTTCGCGTTGTAAGAAGTGTATTGAGGTTCCAGGGGACTATATAAAAAAATAAAATTATTTCAGATTTTTCTGCCTTTTGCTTCATATCCATACCGTGAATACTTTGAACTACCCTCGTAGTTCCCAAACTCATGGACCGATTTTGATCCTGTTTTGTTATTATTATTTGTCTATGACATTGTCTACTTCTTATTAGAATATGTTTACCTTTTTTTATATGTTCCAATCCAAGTGTATCACGCCAACTGCCGCTTGCCCGAGCACTTGGATCGGTCATACGACGCGTACCTGCGGCGTGTGGAGCAAGCAAGCAACACTGCGCCGCCGCAGCTCGGTGGCAAGGATAGGTTCAAGTTTAATGCCAGGTAAGTAGTGATGTATAGTGTAACTGCCGCTTGCCCGAACATACCGACACGACTGCGGCGCGTGGAGTAAGCGATAGCACCACGGCCCCGCCGCAGCTCGGTGGCAAGGATAGGTTCAAGTTTAATGCCAGGTAAGTAGTGATGTATAGTGTAACTGCCGCTTGCCCGAACATACCGACACGACTGCGGCGCGTGGAGTAAGCGATAGCATCACGGCCCCGCCGCAGCTCGGTGGCAAGGATAGGTTCAAGTTTAATGCCAGGTAAGTAGTGATGTATAGTGTAACTGCCGCTTGCCCGAACATACCGACACGACTGCGGCGCGTGGAGTAAGCGATAGCACCACGGCCCCGCCGCAGCTCGGTGGCAAGGATAGGTTCAAGTTTAATGCCAGGTAAGTAGTGATGTATAGTGTAACTGCCGCTTGCCCGAAAATACCGACACGACTGCGGCGCGTGGAGTAAGCGATAGCACCACGGCTCCGCCGCAGCTCGGTGGCAAGGATAGGTTCAAGTTTAATGCTATGTAAGTACTGTTGTATGGTATATCACACCAACTGCCGCTTGCCCGAACACATGGATCGGTCATACGACGCGTATCTGCGGCGTGTGGAGCAAGCAAGCAACATTGCGCCGCCGCAGCTCGGTGGCAAGGATAGGTTCAAGTTTAATGCCATGTAAAGTGTTGCAACTATTAAAGCCACGAAGATACTAGACTTCCTGTGACTAGCCTCCTAATTATAATAAATCTTTAGGCCCTGTAGCGACAGGGCCTAAAGATTTATTATAATTAGGAGGCGAGTCTTAATAGATCTTTTAGGTCACGGAATAAATCTTTAGGCCCTGTAGCGACAGGGCCTAAAGATTTATTATAATTAGGAGGCGAGTCTTAATAGATCTTTTAGGTCACGGGACTAGAGAAGCTGCAAAGTCCCTAAAACTCAAATAATAATAATACTGTTGTATGTATAGCCCCCAGCACGACTCTTGAACGAGAATTGAGCAGGTGTTGTTTTAAACATGCGGCCGGCCCCTGTAGTGTAGTGTGACCACCGAAATCATTGCAAGCACGCATCCCCCTCACCTAAAGGCAAAATATCAGGCTAATAAGGTTTTTTTGGGGTGGGCACCAAACTGTTCCGGAGTTGAACACGGTCCATCCCGCCCCTGCGACCAATGGCCGAAACACGATAAATATCGCGTGATTTCTCGCGCGGCACTCTTCCCCGAGCATTATACTGGGCAAGTCGTTGACTTGTGTCTTCTCCAGTGCATCAGACGAAGTCACACCAGGCCTCCTTCACTCGCTCAAGGTCGCGCGATAAGCACCTACCACTAGCCGTTCGTTCGAACGAACAAGTGAGCAGAGGGGCGCCACACGCCCGCCTGTGTAGTCACGCAGCATCTTACTGACTGCGTAGGTATTGTCTCTTTATAATAGTAACAATGTCGAATCGATATTACTGTGCCAAGTACGGATGACTAAATCAAAAAACCAATAAACAATTGTCGTTTTTTACATTATGATATATGCTACACAGTTCATATAAAGGAAGATAACCCTAACGTTGCGTCGTCAGAAAAGGTAAGAGCACGCGATAGAAAGAGTGGCAACTACTAGGTGAATATAACTGTAGGTCATTAGCGCTGCGCGTCCTGAATTGCACTTTATTGTGTCGGAGCTAAAGTCGCTATTTATTTAAATTACTTTGCGGAGTGCTGCTTCTGTACTTGTACTATTAGTTATTCTGTGGTCACACTGACCAAGTTAAGTGATGTATTCCTCGTAGGCCGAAGCAAGTACTGGCGACGCAGCAGGCGAGCCCCGACTTCCACCCGCCGTCGCCGCTACCGCCGACCGGCCCGTTCAAACCGAGGAACAGGGGCACGCAGAGCTTGTACAGGTATATACGGTGTTTTATAATAACGTGTAAAATTATGTTTTTTATTTGTATGGAATACTGCAAAGTGACAACCCTAGACGCAAATAGAATACAAGCTATTTCATAATAACTCGTGTATTTTTTATTTGTATGGAAAACTGCAAAATGACAACCCTAGAATTAAATAGAATTCAAGCTATTTCATAATAACTCGTATCTCTGTTTTTTATTTGTATGGAAAACTGCAAAATGGCAACCCTAGAAGACGCAAATCGAATACAGGCTATTTTATAATAACTCGTATATTTTTTATTTGTATGGAAAACTGCAAAATGACAACCCTAGACGCAAATAGAATACAATACAAGCTATTTCATAATAACTCGTATGTTTTTTATTTGTATAGAAAACTGCAAAGTGACAACCTTAGACGCAAATAGACTATCGTTTCGATAAAATCAATCCCATTAATGGGCAACAGAATTTAGGTCTTGGGTTGCCACTATGCAGTTTGTTTTTAGTTTTTCATTTTATTTATTGAACATTGTTACCACAGCATTTACAGACCATTTACGCAGGTATAATTATACAGTACACAAGCCAATTACGGAAACAACACTTTATAAACAAAATATATAAATGGTTACAAAAAAAAATTATTTTAAACAAATATTAAGTTTAACGGCAGGCTGATTATCTAAATAGTAACTATTTAGCGACCGGTTTCATTCCACATACATTGCTACTTTTCTTTGGTATGTTTTTTTTAATCCAAAAAGAAGTAGCAATGGATCACGATCATCTATGAACTGCAACCGGTCGCTAGGTGGTTTTTAATTAGATAATCAGCCTGCGGATTTATAAGAGAAAAGTAAGGAAAACAACGAAATAATTTATGATGTTGATTTATCATGAAAATAATATTTTATCTTTTAATTGGTGGTTTTCAGGGTTAATAATAATTTTCCGGGGTTGTATGCACTGGTACCCTTCTACCATATTCTGATTTAGGGGTTTATTGTTGTATAATATTAAAATAATATACCTACTACAAAAATTCGACTCGTCACCAGATCATTTTCACAGACAGGAATCGAACCTTAGTCGAGGTACTAGGTCGGTTCCCGCCTGAGAGTTGAAGTTTTCCTAACATTATTTAGTATTAGAATGTAGTAGTACCAATGATATTAAAAGTATAGATACGTTACGCGCACTCCAAAATGGCAAGACGAAAGTCAGGTAATTGCCCGACTTTCAATTAGTCAGGCACAGGCTCGCGACACGGAAACACACGCGGCTCTCGTCAGTCAGACGCGATAAAATTGTGAAATTCCATTAAAAAATATGTCTCCTTGCGTCTTTAGACGATGTACAAATTATACAGTAACAGTCAGAGATCGAAAAAATGCTTAATTTCACACGTAAGTACTGTGTTTATTAAAAATATGTATTTTCTATTACTTTATCCGGCCATATTGTACAAAGAGCGCGTTGTCTGCTTTGCGTGTGCATAGTAGAACCAAATAAGTAAGTCATCTTACTCATTATACGCACGAACGCGGTTTGTATGTGGGCGCGCCCGTACGTATGCGTCGTCGCACGCACACACTGACAAAATTTAAAGGTGATAAAGGTGCAACAGTCGTGGCTGCGCCGTACGTAATCCCGCCCGCGCTCACGCACGCTTCACGCCGCTCGTAATAATTTGAACGTTTACCTACCTACAGTACATATCATGCTTTCCAAAGATATTATTGCAAAAAAGATTAGTAAGAATGAGGATATATTTTACATTAACTTTAAATAATAAGGCATTTCGTACTTGTCGAAACAGACGAATTTTTTTTTATGTAAATTGTGTAATTTCGTAAAAAAATCACAAATTCCTACAGGAAAAGGTATTTTTAATGCCTATTATTTAAGGTTATGGAAAGTATTCAATTTCAGAATTAAAGCTTATTATTTTGAGAAGTGTAGGTAAAATATTTTTTAATAATATTATTTATATTATTTCATATGAAATAAAACACTTTTTAACGGATACTAGCGCGGATTTATTGAATGTACTTTGGTATTTAGTTGATTTGGTTTGATTTTTTATTTTTTTATTTTTATAATATTTTTTTTATTTGAATATAACATTATTTAGTAAAGCCACATTTTAATTAATCCTATTTCGACCGTAAGTTTTCAAATCACATAACATGACGTACGTAATGAAAAAAGTAGTCAATTCTTGAAAACAGGTTAATGTAAACTGTAATTTGACAGATAGATGTGATACATTGCTACTTTTCTTTAGTAAGTTTTTATTGATGTCAAAACGAAAGTGCCAATGTATCACCTACATCAGTCAATCATTATTTTAGTCGATAGACGCGCTGGTCTACCTACAAAAAAATATTTAAAAATAACTTTGTATTATAGATGCTAACCCTACAAGGAAAAAAAAATTTGTACAGAGATTGACTATGCATTTTTTGACGACCGAATAAACTAGCGATGTGACAGCCCTTCGTGTTTAAGCTGTATCGCTCGCTCGAGGCTCGAGTTGGCCTACTTATTTGGTTCTACTATGGCGTGTGTGAGTGAAGGAGACAGCTGACGCACTTTCAATTCACGGCCAATGCACATGCAGCGGTCAATGTGTGTATCTATAGTACCTTTGCGCTGTTTTAAGCAGGCCATATACGCTAGGTTATGCATGACGGTTTTAACCGAGCTGCAAAACCTTCATGCAAAACCGAGTTCAATAGAGAGCACACACGTAAGGTTACGCATGACAGTTTTAACCGAGCTGCAAAACCTTCATGCAAGCCGCTCATGCACGCCGCTCGGTTATGCCTGTGGTCAAAACCGTCATGCATAACCTAGCGTGTGTGGTGTGGTTGGCATTGGAGCAATTAAAAAAGAACTGTACCCCCACCCCCGGTATTTGCCCTGTCCCTCAGATTTCTTCACTTATATTTTTGGGATGAATGACTTCTAGCAGAATTAATTCATTTAGATGAAATAAGCATATTATTAAATATACAGGGTGTCCCAAAACTTTGCCACACGAAGGGAAAGTACCTTAAATATTGAAGGTAGGAAATTTTACTGAAAGAAGACTTCATTTTGTTTATAAAAATATATGGAACTGCATTCAAAGATTTTTTTTAATTGATTGACTGATTCGATACGAATTGATGAAATCCGTAATTATTAAATTTTAAATGTTAAATTTCATGGCCTTCCATTTGTTTAAGATGCAGTGTCACTTAAAAAAAAAGTAATCCTTATAAGTAACCCTTTCGATTGGTGTTGTAAAAATAAATACAAAAATGTTTTCGTTTTTGGTGGGTTCGATTCCTGGTTAAGGCAGGCGATTTTCCAAAAATCATTGAATGCAGTTCCATATATTTTTATAAACAAAATGAAGTCTTCTTTCAGTAAAATTACCCATCTTCAATATTTAAGGCTTTAAAACCTTCATGCAAAACCTTCATGCAAAACCTTCATGCAAAACCGTCATGCATAACGCTAGGTTATGCATGACGGTTTTGACCACAGGCATAACCGAGCGGCTTGCATGACAGGCATGCAGTTTTATCCCACACACGCTCGGTTATGCATGACGGTTTTGACCTTACAGGCATAACCATCATGCATAACCTAGCGTATATGGCCGGCTTTAAATAGCAATGATGTTGGCGTATAACTCATCTTTACTTTTAATATCATTGAGTAGTACAGTACCTACTTATATCTATTCTGAGCTTTAGGTAATTAAAGTACGAGGCAAACATCTTGACACTTTTTCGACGGAGTGGTGATAAGTTCGCGCATGCGAGCGACCAATAGCGCGCGCCCCTCTCCCGCCTCCCGCGCCCCTCACCGCTACGGATACCCAAAATACGCGTTCTGCGCAATCCACACCCGGTTTCAAGATACTGTGCCTATGATTGTGACTGATAGAAAAGATGATTTTTCTTCATGGTTGCAGGGAGTCTTCGGCGCAAACTATACCATGGCAGCCTGACGGGAAGCAAGGGGAAGGATGCGAGAGTACACCCGAAGTATTGTACTTGGATGCGTTGCTATGGGGTTCGTTGATTGTATTTATGTTGCACTGTTCGAACTGGTTGATATTTTACAATAGGAAGAAGAATACGTAAAAACCGGCCAAGTGCGACTCGGACTCACGCACTAAGGGTTCCGTACCAAAAAGCGGCAAAAAATCACGTTTGTTGCATGGGAGCCCCCCTTAAATATTTATTTTATACTGTTTTCGGTATTTTATGTTATAGCGGCAACAGAAATACATCATATGTGAAAAATTCAACTGTCTAGCTATAACGGTTCATGAGATACAGCCTGATGACAGACAGACAGACACTCAGACAGGCGGACAGCGGAGTCTTAGTAATAGGGTCCCGTTTTTACCCTTTTGGTACGGAACCCTAAAAAATGACAATTCGAGGAACTTGATGGCAAGGGCATTACCAGCGTCGTAGCTAGGGACTAGCAAGGGGGGCGGCTGCCATGGGCGCAACTGTCAGGGGGGCGCACTTTGCTGATTCATAGCTAGAAGATAAGTTTAAAAGTCTTGGGGCGCAAAATACAAATCTTGCCAGGGGCGCTCATTATCCTAGACATACATACTTATATCTTGGGGCGCAAAGTTCAAATCTTGCCAGCCCCCATAGCATGACCACTGAAACGCGATATGATATAGCGATTTATCACGTTAAACTGTCAAAAGTCAATGGATTTTGACAGTTGCGAGTGTTGATAAAATTCTATATCACGCGATATGTATTGTGTTTGGCAGGGGCGCTCATTATTCTAGACATACATACTTATATCTTGGGGCGCAAAATTCAAATCCTGCCAGGCAATAGCGCTAGCTATGACGCTGGGCATAACTAATCAACTTAGCCCTGTTGTCTGCTTATCTTGTTTTATTATTGAATACCAACTTATGTTGGTCACTGTCAACTCCCAAGTACTATCAGTTACATATGTTTCATAGGTCCAGGCAAGCCGTATCGCATAGGAGACCTCCCTGCAGATTTCCATACAACAGAGATAATAAACAAGTAAGTAAAACAAAACAAATAGGTAAAACAAACGATATAATGGATGATGTTAATGATTGAAAGTGATGTTCTATTTTTTGAGACTTGTGTGTAGAGCTTTAAGGCTGTAGACTCGCATCAGGTTCCATTTTTAAATTTTCAATACAAATGATCAAAACTACTCTGCGCGAGCCGTAATGGGGGCGAACTTTGAAAATTCCTATTAAATTATTAAACAGATATAAGTATAAATAAAACACGCAATACATTAGACAAATACCTCATTATTCCTAAGAAAAATTAAAAATTACTTTAGATTCTGTAAAAATACCAGTAAAAAAACATGTAAAAGTGTACCAATTTGAGCATTTTTTAATATTTTATTTCTCTGTGATTAAAAGCATTTCTTTAAATTTTCTCTTTATAGGAAACTCCTTGACAATCCAAACAATAAGTGAAAAAATAAATATGAGTCGTATTCTTATTTGTTACAGCTGAAACGTTTTTGAAAAATACGTCTGACAAGCAAATTTGAAATTCCACGTGAACAGATTGTCTTCGTTTTAAAATACCTGACAATTTATTATGTTTTTCTCTCTATACGGCACTAATTTAAGAATTTTGCTTCCTAAAACTAAAGTTTATATCAATAATAATGCTTTCATTCTTTAGATAACTTCATTGGAAAAACACTAATTTCGTTGAAATGCAAATATACAGCCTTAAGAGGATCTCTAAAACACAGACTGAGTTTTGAGAGTCATGTAAAGAGTCTTAAATATTAGTTTGGGTAGAATTTTGAGACTCATGTGAAGAGTCTTAAAAGTTAGTGTAGGTAGAGTTTTGAGACTCAAGTTAAGAGTCTTAAAAGTTAGTGTAGGTAGAGTTTTGAGACTCATGTGAAGAGTCTTAAAAGTTAGAGTATGTAGGTGTAGTTTTGAGAGTCATGTTCAGAGTTTTGAGAGTATTATGAACAGAGTTTTGAAGGCCGTGTGAAGAGTCTTGAAAGTTAGAGTAGGTGGAGTTTTGAAAGACGTGTTCAGAGTTTTGAAAGTCTTATGTAAGTTCTGAGTTTTGAGAAACGTGTGAAGAGTCTCGAAAGTTAGTTTAGGTAGAGTTTTGAGAGTCGTGTTCAGAGTTTTGAGTATCTTATGCAAGTACTGATTTTTGAGAGTTGTGTGAAGAGTCTTAAAGGTTAGTGTAGGTAGAGTTTTAAGAGTCGTGTTCAGAGTTTTGTGTGTCTCATGTAAGTACTGAGTTTTGAGAGTTGTGTGAAGAGTCTTGAAAGTTAGAGTAAGTGGAGCTTTGAGAGCCTTTTGTAAATACCGAGTTTTAAGAGTCATGTGAAGATTATTGAAAGTTAGTGTAGGTAGAGTTTTGAGAGTCGTGTTCAGAGTTCATAGTTTTGCGTCTTATGTCAATACATAATCAAAACTTAGAACATGACTCTCAAAACTCAATAGTTTTGAGAGTCATATTCCGAGTTTTGAGAGTCTTACAGAGCTTTGAGGGTACAGCAGTGCAAGGTTTCTAGAGTGTTTATGGTGGTTGACGAAACGTTCTTTTCTCTCTTAATAAACAGGATGCGTCACGCTCGCAAATGGAATGAGATATCGGAGAAGGGTGATTTCCCGCGCTGGATGAAGAAGAGAGACGCCATCATCACCGATGTGGAGACCAAGGACTGGATCTTCAGAGAGGCAGAAATCGACGAGCTGCAGGTAGGAATGGAAACTAGAGAGAACTGTCGAACATTGCTAAAACTTGTGAATTGTATTCGTAAGGTGTAGGTAGGTCACAGAATAATTTAAGTACTACCGTACAGAAAGGACACTCTCCACCCCGCCCCAGAATCAATTACCTCACCCCACCCCGCGAGTTCTATGCCGAATCGTATGCTCGTTTAGTCGTGTTTGTCAACGTCAACTTATTTTGATATTCAAAGCAACTTTATTTGCCAAAAAGTTCTAATGGGGAATGTCCGAAATGAAATCAAATTGACTGAATATTTTTTTATAGGTAGGAATAAGCTCCCTTAGTAATAGAAAAAAGTTTCTGAATTTTCGGTTGCGTGAAAAAATTAAAAAAAAATTAAAGTCTCTTCGACTTCACAAATGTAGGAAAGTAACAGCAGAATGGAGATTATACCTTTGCCAACATCTGCCACTATGACAACAAAAATTAAAAAAAGAAGTTTTGACATTTTGTGTTGAAATTTTTTTTAATACCATGTTTTCGTTGTGGCAGGTGATGGCAAAGGAATAATCTCCATTCTGCTGTTACTTTCCTATATTTGCGAAGTCGAAGAGACTTTAATTTCTTTAAATTTTTTCACGCAACTGTAAATTCTGAAACTTTTTTCTATTACTAAGGGAGCTTATTCCTACCTATAAAAAAATATTCAGCCAATTTGATTTTTTTCGGAGATTCCCCATTAGAACTTTTACTACTTACTTCGGAAGGCACGTTAAGCCGTTGGTACCAGCTGCATCTGCAGTCGTTAACACCCACCAATCCATATTGGGCCGCTTGGTGTGTTGTTGTCCGTCCTCCTTATGCACCCATTAGATAGGCCTGTAAGGGCCTTCAGTAGTGGGGACGCTAAAATGGCTGATGGTCAACCGAATAAGAAAAAAAGCCAAAAAATTTTTTGAAAAAAATCTTTTGTGCGTAGGATTGAACCACGTTCAGCAGAGCTATGTATATTGCTCTCGAACATTATATTATATTTTTACTTCACAGGACATCAGATTGCATCTCCTTCATAGGATGCAGCAAGAGCAGAGACAAAAGCAGACGAATCGCACCAGCCGGAAACTGTCCAAGCTGTGGGCCGTCAAGAAACAAGAGATGGAAAGGAAGGTGGACCATATTAGGAGAGCAAGAGATAGAGGTATAATATGCACCATATCAGGAGAGGGACCGATAGAGCTAGAGTATCTAAAAGTCGTACCAGTTTTGAAGCTGGCCAAGCTGTGGGCCATCAAGAAAGAGGAGATGGAGAGGAAGGTGGACCATATCAGGAGAGCGAGAGATAGAGGTAGATTAACTTTATTTATATAAAGACAAGTCGTTTCAGCTTGAAGCTGGCCAAGTTGTGGGCTGTCAAGAAATAAAAGATGGAGAGGAAGGTGGACTACATCAGAAGTGGGAGAGATAAAGGTATAATAACAGTCATAGAGTCGTACCAGCTTAAAACTGGCCAAGCTGTGGGCCGTCAAGAAATAGGAGATGGAGAGGAAGATGGACAATATCAGAAGTGGGAGAGATAGAGGTATAATAACAGAGTCGTACTAGCTCGAAGATGGCTAAGCTGCGGGCTGTCAAGAATCAGGAGATGAGAGGAAGGTGGACCTTATCAGGAGAGGGAGAAATATAGGCAAAATGGCGTAGTCTAAGCATATTTAGTCTTCGATTGCAGCTTCGTTCAGCTTAGATCTAGCTTTGGAGTAGGCCGAGTAGGCTAATATAAAAGTTTAAGTGCTGAGTGAGACCCTCCTGGAATAGGTAGGTCGGGAACGGTCATATTGGTATTGGTATTGGTATTGGTATTGGTGATGGGAGAAAACTCCGCATTTAGACCGGGAACGGTCATAATTACTACTATAATAATTAATAATTTTGTTAACAGAGCTCCGCAAACTAACAGCATTACACACTGGCGGTGGACGCATAGGCCAAGTCCAACGCATGAGAACGGCCCGAGGCGGAGGGCCGATGATAGAAAACGCCCACGACCCTACGTCGGAGCTGCACGCGCCTTTAGCGCGCCACGGGTACCAGGCGCGCAGAAGGCATGCGGAGATAGCGTATGATCCATCTTTGCTATGTAAGTGAATATGTCTTACCGCTAATTATATGGACTAGCTTACCAAATAAGAACTGAGACGGAAGGCCAATGACAGAAAACGCCCACGACCTTACGTCTGATCTGCACGCGCCTTTAGCGAGGCACGGGTAAAGGCGCGCAGAAGACATGCAGAGATAGCGTAAGACCCTTCTTTACTGTGTGAGTTACTATGTAATTTACCCTGATTCTATGAACTAGCTTACCATATATGGCCCGTGGTGGAGGACCAAAGATAGAAAACGCTCACGTACGTCTGATCTGCACGCGCCTTTAGCGAGGCACGGGTACCAGGCGCGCAAAAGACATGCGGAGATAGCGTAAGACCCTTCTTTGCTGTGTGAGTGACTATGTAATTTACCCCTAATTCTATAGACTAGCTTACCAAATATGGCCCGAGGTAGAGGGCCAATGATATCTATATTATCCATTAGCGAGGCACGTGTACCGGCCCGCAGAAGACATGCGGAGATGTTGTATTTAGGTAGTAGGTATGTTGTATTTACCTCTGTCACGGTGAAGATATCTTCAGTATTCTGTCTTCAATCTTCATACAAAAGATTGGAACGCGAGTCATACCTACGCGCCTCGGATTTCGGTATACACTTGGTACACAACAGCCGTGTATGCACTGCAGTGACGAACGAACGGTGTGGTTGCCTAGCTCTGCGTCTTTATTGCATCTATTTGTGTATGTACTATGTGTTGCTAATAATATTCTATTCTATTCTAAATGCAGTTGACCTCACTAAGGCTCGTATTATAGAATCAAATTCAAACCAGGGCTCTGTCACTCCGCGCGCGAGTTTGAACCGCTCGGCATCCTCTGAGGGGACAAATTTCATACATCAGAAATGAAGACCTACGTGATGGAAAGAGAGGCAACTACTAATTGAATGTTTTGGAGCGAAAGGAACGCTGTGCGACCTGAATTGCACTTTATTGCGTCGGTGCAAGAGTCGCAATTTATTTAAACGATTTTGCGGAGTGCAACTTCTGTACGCTAGAGCACAGAATAGATAATAGTACTATTATTTATTCTGTGCTCAAACTCAAATATTTTCTGCTTAAGTACAGTCAGGGAATGTTAACGTTATTTTTAAATATAACGTTAATTTTTACTCTTTTTACCGTTATTTTAACATTAACGTTATGTCAATAAATAACGTTAACTTTAAAGTTAATTTGAGAAATAACGTTAAATTTAACGTTATTTACTGAAATAACGTTAATTTTAAAATTAACGTTATTCCAATTAATAACTTTAATTTTTTACCGATAATTTTACCGGTACTAAATTCAACGCTATATTTAACGTTAATTTTACCGGTAAAATATTTTTAACGTTATTTTTACCGGTAAATTTACCGATAAAATGTTTTAACGGTATTTTTAACGTTATTTTTTTTAACGGTATTTCAATCCCTGAGTACAGTTAGAAAGGGATGTGCTATATGCGATTAATAGCACCGTCCCTTTCAACTATACTCAAACAGAGATTTGAGTTTGAGTTTGATTGTATAATACAAGCCTCTGTTCTTCTTATTTAATATCAGCGCTCGAAGATCACGAACGCATAGCGGAACCACCTGCGTGGCTCGAACAATGCGGCCAGAATCTGAAGCGAACCTGTTCCGGGCACCATCTGCCTTTAAACCCAACGCAATTATGTGAGAGAGAGACGAAATGGAGCGAGGAGTTCTTGGAGACACTTCATGAAAATCTAAAGAGTAAGTGCGATAGAAATAATCATGGAAGTTCCACATTTACGTAAGGCGGTCTGGTGAACAGTGGGAAATAATTTTCAATAAGTAGGTACTTACTTCCTGCACACATGCTACTTTCCGCACTGGTCATATTACATAACTACAAGATTTCGAATTTATTCGCCTACGGCTCGGACTTCAAACCATCCTTGACAATGTAAATGCTAACTTCCCGTTCTGAGCTGTAATGTACGTAGGAATACCTCAGTAAGACGGTCTCCTAAACAGAGCCGGATTAACCCTGTCAGGGGCCCTAGGCGATGTAATTCTCGGGGCCCCTTTGGTATACCCTTTTTTTACGGACGCGCATCGCGATTTTTAGTCAGTTTCATCCACTAACCTTGTAATCTTGTCTGTTTACCTATAGGAAAAAAACGGCCGCGCAGCGCGATTTTTTTGTCCGTTTCATCCACTTATTTTGTAATCTTGCTTGTTTACAGTAAAAAAAAGGCCACGCAGCGCGATTTTTATTCAGTTTCGTCCACTAATCTTGTAATTATCCTCTGCTTATAGTAAAAAAACGACTGCGCAGCACGATTTTTAGTAAAGTTTCTATGTTTGTAAGCTTGTCTGTTTATAGTAAAAAAGCGGCCTCGCAGCGCGATTTTTAGTCAGTTTCATCCACTAATCTTGTACTGTTGTTTGTTTATAGTAAAATTAAATATATTCCTTCGATGAAAAAAAAAATTTTGTCTTGGTGCGTGCACGGGGCCCCTGGTGGAGTCGGGGCCCCTAGGCAATTGCTTACTCTGCCTTATGGCTAATCAGCGGGCTGATTATCTAATTAGAAACCACCTAGCGACCGGTCGCAGTTCATAGATGATAGTGATCCATTGCTACTTCTTTTTGGATAAAAAGAAACATACCAAAGAAAAGTAGCAATGTATGTGGAATGAAACCGGTCGCTAAATAGTTTCTTTTTAGATAATCAGGGTGCCGGCTCTGCTCCTAAAGACTATTTAGTTGTCTAGATACCTTATTTCTGTTAAATGATGTTCAGTACCAGTTACCTAGTTACGATACGTAGATAGATGTACTATTACTGTAGATAGGTAACCTATTGATAAAGGCTGAAGAGAGAGATTTTAAAATATTGATTATCAGAAACTTTGAATTGAATACTGAGACCTTCTCACAGAGGCCCGCCTAGGAGCCGCTCACACTACAGCGGGCCCCCTCCACGTACTAAAACCGAGGCAAAAGCCCACAACTCCTCGCCCACAAACGCCTGAAGTGGAGGCGGTCGACGATGCAGACGAGAACAACCACCAAGCTGCGCTCCTACTGCAGAAGGTGCTAAGGGGTCGCGCTGTGCAGATATTGGTGAGATACACACATAGGGTTACCATATCTCAGGATTTGTCCGGAGATCTCAGGATTTTTGGACTTTGCTCAGGATTGCGGCCGGATTTCGAAAATTTGAGAAAATCTCAGGATTTTTAGAATTTCCAATAAAATTCAGTACATTTAATAAAAAGAACATTTAATAGAAGGATAAACAAGCTTTCTATTATTTAATCAGTTCGCCGCTGCCGACTACCCCCCCCCCCCGTACGTTATTCTCAAACTGCTACAAATCTCAGGATTTTTCAATGGATATCGGGCCTTTTCTCCGGACTTTTGATTTTTTCATATGGTAACCCTATACACACATCAACTTTGTTTAGGGATGCAGGTGTTATTTTCATACAAACGAGGTAACTTTGAAGCCTTGGTTTCCTGCCAGGGATGTACTGTGCTGTAATCTGATGACGGCTATCCAGGAAGTGAATTGAGGAGATTCAGATCGCTATACACACCACACCCAACTGATCTGACCAGCATTCTAAAAACGTATGTCCATTACGTTTAAGAAAACCGCGAAAATAGCATGAAAATGTATGAAAATCCACAAACTGAGAACTCTGACCCGTTAATCTTTTAGAATGCTGGTCAGATCAGTTGGGTGTGTATTGCGATCTGAATCTCCTCCATCCACTCCCTGGATAGCCGTCATCAGATCACAGTACATCCCTGGCAGGAAACCAAGGCTTCAAAGTTACCTCGTTTGTATGAAAATAACACCTGTATCCTTAGACAAAGTTGATGTGTATATTACCATAACGTTCCTAGTCACTGAGCTAATCAGCTTCAATATGGATCCACGGCATAGCTTCCGCGTACATGTCAGGACACCTTACACCCTTACCTCCTCCAGCACCCCTCACATCCTCCTTACATAAACTTACACATTCCTACACATCCTCGCACTGTTTAACTTCCTCGCATATCTCTGGCTTAAACTCACATCGATATACAGCCTCGCTTTCACACACATCTCGGGGAGAAACTCTGACATCGTTTCTCATCCTTTCTCCCTACATATCCTCGGTCACCTTCTTCCTCGCACATTTCTAACTTAGGCTGCCAGTCCATTGACGCGGAGCTAGGCGGCGGAGTGGAGAAATGAGGATATATTAACCAATAAGATTGATTTTGATAAGAGATTTTATGCAATCTTATTGGTTAATACTTCCTCGTTTCTCCGCTCCGCATCAATGGACAAGCAGCCTAAGCTAGAGATGTGCGAGGAAAAAACTGTGCGAGAATTTGAAGGGAGAAAAGATGAGAAACGATGTCAGAGTTTCTCGCTCTGCCGCCTGGTTCCGCATCAATGGACAGGTAGCCTTAAACTTGCACAAACTCATCGAGACTTCATTGCTCATCCCACAAACATTATGCCCCTTAAGGCGGTTGTATGACCGAAAGTGGCGCCCTCAAAGGTTTTTATTTAATAAGTTATTAATAGCAAAAGATTTTAATAATGTTTATCGTGGAGATTTTAGGGCCCATGGTCTAGTATTTTTAGAAGGTATCACTACCTGCCCTCGTAGTCATTCGTAGAAGTAGATAGCAAATGTGTCAAAAACGGCCACTTTTAGCAGTTTTTCTATCTACTTCTAGCAGTGACTACTAGGGAATGTAACGATACCGTCTAAAAGTACTAGACTGTGGGTCCTAAAATCTCCACGATAAACATTATTAAAATTGTGTATTAGAATTATAATATTAAATAAAATTCAACGCGGCGCCACTTTCGCTCTGGGTACCACCTTAATGATTCGAACCTTGACCGTTATGCCTAGAGAATCAGGATCTCTTCCACTGCACAAGCGGTCAAGTTCATTAATTAAAATACTATAGATGTACGAAGGCCGAACCCGCGCAGCTGAGTTAACAGAAGAATTAAAGACCACCCACGGTCTACAAAAAGAAGACAAAATACGTATTGCTAAAGAAGAAACTAAAGCGAGAGAGTACAACGCTCTTAGAACCGAGGCCGAGCAGAAGGTGAGTTCTACCATCATTAACGTTCGTATACGTTAAAATCCATTTGCTTACACTGACTATTAATTTTATGTCCGAAAATATTTCGACGCATCTTGAGAATGTAATCTCATTTGTAATCTCACAAAGCGTCCGCAACTTTCAACACGTGCGATCGCTAGCCGTGTTGACTCGCCAGCTAACTGAGTTTTGTTTAGCGATGCGCGATTATGAATGATCATTTGATTATTATTCGATTATCTCAATCATTCGAATAATTCGAATAACTTACTAAAATGAGTAGTGTAGATATTTTCGGAGAAAAAGACCCGATTTGCATTGCAAATCATGAGATTTGTAGCAGTACGTAGTAGATACGGGGGGGGGGGGGGGGTGGTCCCGTGCTCATCACTTTTCAAAAGTATTACTAATTAGTAATACTTATTCGATTATTGAAATTAGTATATTACTAATATGTTAGTAGTTAATTCGATTATTGAAATTAGTAATAATCGCGTATCCCTAGTTTTCTTTGGCAAGAATGCGCTTGCCGCCCGCACCTATTTAAACACATCCTCTACTATTAAAGGTCCTTCATAAATAGTGCACATGATTTTAAGGGGTCAATGTACTCATGCATACAAACAACTTTCACTATGAGACCAACATTGAAATCGCGAAAAAAAATCAGCTGTTCCATAGAAATTTTTAATAGATCAAAATGTATGGAACAGCTGATTTTTTTTCGCGATTTCGATGTTGGTCCCATAGTAAAAGTTGTTTGTATGCATGAGTACATTGACCCCTTAAAATTATGTGCACTATTTATGAAGGACCTTATAGTAATAAAGTAAGAAAAGCTGAAATAGTCGCGACCTAAAATTGTAGTCAACTGTGATCAACAATACATTTCTTTATAAGGATGATGCCGTATCCGCCCTGGTGGATGAGTTATGCGGTGGGGCGGTTTCTGCAGCCCTGGACTTCCTGGAGAAGGAACTTAAAAGGCTTAAAGAAGAGAGAAGGCAGCACGCGTTTATCCTTATTGCATGTACGTATAGCGACTATATTCCCTTGACTCCGAGAATGTTGATGGCATTTGGTAGATACCATGGGCAACAGCGTCACTTAACCACTACTAAGGTTAAAATAAATAATATAAATAATGCCCATTTCCAGTACGCGAGAAAGAAATGCGTGAAGCTGCAGAAGCGGGAAGGAGACAGAAAGAACTGCATAGGAGAAGGGAACATGATGAAATGTTCAAACAGGTACATATGTTTGTCAAGTGAAAGACTGCAGATTTTACACTCAGAATTCGAGAATTTAAATCTTAAAAACTAAGTAATTTTGAAGCCTTGGTTCTCCGCTAAGGATTGATCTAGCTGTGATCTGATGATGGCCATCCAGGGAGTGAATGGAGGAGATTCAAATCGCTATACATACCCAACTGATCTGATCAGCATTTAAGAAGATTAGTTTTCAGTTTCAGGATATCCATATATTTTAATGTTAATTTCGCGGTTTTTAAACATGTCCCTTTAATACTTGTCTTTCTAATGTAGGTGTTAGGAGTAACCCAAGAGACAGTAGACGCGTACTTACAAGAAGTAATAGCAGAAGGTGTAGAGTTAGCAGCCGAAGAAGACGCCGTGAAAAAAGCTCTCGCGCAGGCAGACAGTACTGACATCTCGCTCAGGGAACATGACTCTATGTGAGTATTTGTTACCAGTGTGACGCAACACCCTACCTTGAGTTTGTCTCGATGTTTTTTTATTACATTAAATGGTGTTGATCTTAAGCAGAATACCTAATATCGCCCCCCCCCCCCTCAGGGAGGAGGGGAGTGTTGCCCCACCAACTAGAAATCTAGGTACCTAAGTATAGCTTAGACGTCTAGCGCTATCTGCAACCACTCTGTAGAATCACGCCCAAACAATGATTCCTCCACCGATTTAATACAAAAAAATGTTTTGTAGTTTTTTACCAAAGAAGAACGAATACCGTAATGGCCTCTCCAAATTCTAATCAAATAGCTAGTACCTACTTTGAACTCCGCCTTCTGAGAGAAGTCCTCACTGAGGGCGATCGACTCTCTAAGTCCCCTTCACGAACTTTGATTGTAAGAATCCTAGTTTTTCTGTGGTAACGCTTGATTCTTACCTAACGTCCCTAATCGAATAACGGATAAACCCCGCTTTCTTGTGGTATGACTTGGTGGGTTCCTACCACTACTTTCCCTAATCGACACTCATCACTGTGCCAGTTTCAATAACAGGCAGACCATAAGTTACAGTAAACACGCGAAATAACATCATACACTACAGTATGTTAGGCAACAACAACGAATAAATTACTTTTCAATACACTTGCTCGTAAAGTGAGCCCTAATACATCGCTTTTAGGGCTATAAACCGAGCTATAATAAACGCGTGCAATAATATATAAAACACTAGGTTGTTATAGAATTATCCCTACAAAGTTAAATAAGTACCTTACTGCAAGTTCTATGTGAGTAAACAGAGCATTCCCAATTTAACCGGGTAATACAGTTATTTTTTTAGTAACAACAAAGAGGTTTTATGCCGCTGAAAGTTCATATTCATTTTTGAAATAAATAAATCTGTAAGTCCTTAATTAAGTCAAACAAATATTTGTTATTATCAAATTATTCATAATTCACAATATTTTGTTATAAAATATTAAAATATTTGCATTTTATCATTTAAAATTATAATTTTGAAGTAGGCTGTATGCTCACTCACCCCTTTGTTCGCAAAATATTCTTGCATTGGGCGTGTGAAAAAAAACAAAAAAAATACCTACGCGTCTTTTTCCATAATTTGTCATATTTTGTTTGTGTCATATTTGTTGCTGTGTGGTAAATTACTTTGTATTTTCCTCGCAAATGTGTTGAAAAACGTCGTATGAAACTCGTAAACTCTTGCTCATTGCACACTCGGCTGAGTTACGCCCTCGCCTGCGGCTCGGGCTGCAACCCACAGCCTTGTGTGCAATGAGCAACGTAAGCTAACTTGTCTCACAATGTACTATTAAATACGCGGGATAATTTTATACTATTATTACACTAAGATAAGTCACGCTATACTCAACCTTACGCCCTACACACTCAATACTATGAATAATACGCAAATGAGACTCCCCGGGATAAGCTCGTGTGGTTCACGTACACTCCTACAACTTACTCAGACAGCCGCTCCGAACCGATTCCACACCTGCCTTAGCTAGCATAACCTCACTCGCCCGTTCGTCACGTGAGACCAGGGACCGGAAAACCCCTTTTTTGGTTTACCCAATTGATAGGGAAACCCTATTAAAAAGCTTACTAAATGATAGGGTTTCCCTTTCGTTAGGGTTAGCCGACGTCATGCTTACCGTATTGATGGGGTTTTTGAAAATAAGTCTATGAAATACCCAATCAAAAACCCTTTTAACGGTTAGCGGTTCATGAAATACCCAATGAAAACCCCTTTAACGGTAAGCGGTTCCGGTCCTTCGGCCCAGGTGGAACTAAGTATACATTGCTTGAAACGTTTTAAAACCCCTTCATAGGGTTTCCCCAATAGGGTTTTCGTATTCGGTAAGTCTTTACTTGGGTTACCCTTTCGATAGGGTTACCGTATTGATAGGGTTACCTTATTAATAGGGTTACCGTATTGATAGGGTTACCGTATTAATAGGGTTACCGTATTGATAGGGTTTTTGAAAACAAGTCTATGAAATACCCAATCAAAAACCCGTTTAACGGTAAGCGGTTCCGGTCCTTGCATGAGACTCCCGTAAAACCCGATACCGATACGCGCGCGTGCAATCACACGATTTCCTTGCAACCAGGACGTCCGCTCTCTGCTATCGCCGAAACTCGAATGCTCTCCTTTGCATTTCCCCTATAACACCACGAGCTAGTTTTTTCCCATGTTTTTTTTTCCAAAGCTATTGCTTACATCTGTTTAACCCCGCCTCGTTGCATTGACCATTCTTAAAACCCATTAGTGCCTTTATGTTTGCAACATGTTTGAATCCTCTTTCTTTCTACATTTGTTTCCGCGTCCCTTTGTCTTTTTTCTATTGAAATTTATTTAAGACAGGAATCTTTTCAGACATTTATAATTTCGCCCCATTACCATTATTGCCAGAGACTATTGTTATCAACTCCGAGAGTTAAGGTTTCGCGTTGAAATATTTTTGTTTTTATTTCAGAACCCCGCCAAACTTTAAAAAAATATTACCTAGAGATTATTTTTTTGTTCTAAACATGTGTTATTTTATATTTAATATTTGGTGAGCGTCACACCAGTACAGGTGATTTAGTAAGAAGACGCATTGAAGAAAGCTCTCGCGCATCAGACAGACAGTACTGACGCCTCGCTCAGGGATCATGACTCTATGTGGGTATTTAACACTCAGCTGAATAATGACACATGTTTTAAGTGAAAAAAATAAGTAGGTATCGGCAAAGTTACAACGAATTAAGTAGACATTTCTGCTAACAAATGTAATTTATAAGGTACTTTTTTTAACGTTAACGAAAGAAAATAGTAAATATTTTTATTACTGATAGTTGGCCGTTATGATCATAAATCGAAATAATAACAAGCAACTGAAGCATCTTTGACATCGTAGAACAGTGTTTTCCGAATTCTTTTAACTACGGAACTCTTTTTGGTTCATCGTTTTTGGGCGGAACCATTATCTCAAGTAAGAAGTAAAGTAACTGTAACATTGTTTTTTTTTACGGGAAATCACACCATACTGAGGCTTTTTTGCTTGGTGTTTGCATCTTGTAAGTATAGTTCAACTTTAAAATGAGGTCTTTATAAGATAAAAATATTTACCTATTAGGCTAGAACAAAAAGATATTTACTTAACTCTCAGGGTTCCGAGGAACACCATTCGGTAACCGATGTTTTAGAAGATATATGAGAGTCATCAGAAATTTCATACTTAAACCCTTATTATGATACCAGTAGGCTGATTGTCTAACTTTGTCGCAATCAACTTTGACAGCAAATCGCAGTGACATTGCTGCTTTAGTAAGAACCAATGTGACAACTATCTTACTTAAAGCAGCAATGCAACTGCGATTTCAATCGATTTCAATCGAGAATTGTTAGCAACAGCTTTACGTAATTCGGGGTCAGGTCAACAGCAGAACAAAACGAGCTGGTGGCGGAACTAGTCCAGCAATTCCTACTGCCCAGCGTGCACAAGACTGCCGCCCGACACCGAATATCAGCGTTGCAAGAAGCGAGGCTCGAGGCAGCTAGGAACACCATATTCGGACTGTTAGACGACGCGGAAGTTAAAGAACGTGAGTTTTATTAAACATATAACACTTATACTGCCCGGCATATTGATTGGCAAGAGAATGAAAGAGACAAAAGATGCGCAGTAGCCATAAACTTAGTGTTTATGGCTACTGCGCATCTTTTGTCTCTTTCATTCTCTTGCCAATATATATGCCGGCATCTGTAACTGTTATAAATAATATTTGTCACTTAGCACTCCTATCGTTATCAGCTTTGCAAAAAAGACTTGATGTTGATAAGAAGACAATATTTGGGTTATTGAAAAATGTGAGTATTTAATTCAGTTAGTGATTTTAGCTAGGTATTAGGATAAGAACTAGGAAGGTAAAGTCTGTCCATCCTTACTTGTCTTATATGGTAAACAATCTTCACCCAACTCTTTATTGAAAAATTCATTTATAAAATACAACAAGTGGTTTTCCACACATAGATTACGAAATAAATGGTTGATAAATTAACAGAAATTTCATAAAGTTACTAACATATTTTTAAATAACGATTTAAATTTAAAAGACATATGACAACTGTCAAAAACTGTTTACTACATAAGACAAGTAAGGATGGACAGAGTTTAACCCATCCATCTGCAACATAATTTGACTTTTTTAACGGATCTTACCCTGCAACGCATCACGCAGCGTTAATTTTTAAATTTTTTAAAATTACGGTACTTTTATTTATCGGTATGACGTCATACCTATTAAAAACGGTTCCTTCATTATTTTGATACCTTAATTTTTCGGTACCTTTATTTATCGGTATGACGTCATACCTATTAAAACGACTGTCCCTTCATATTTTGATACCTTAATTTTTCGGTACCTTTATTTATCGGTATGACGTCATACCCATTAAAAACTATTCCTTCGAATTACGATACCTTAATTTTTCGGTACTTCAATATTGGTACCGAAATATGACAACCTTTATTTTGAGGTACCGCTATTTAACCGTTATTTTATTTCGGTACCGAAATGCACTGTATTGAACACGAACCGACAAGTTCCGTGCATTTCGCGAGTAGGTACAGACGGTAGAGAGAGACTCCGGTGTACAGTGTACACTTCAGTACAGTACGAGGCATTTCATTAATCTTGAAATTTTTTCGACGGAGTGGGGGAAAGTTCGCGCATGCACATGCGCTTTGGGCTCTGAATAATTTTTTTATGTTCTTTTCATTTTTAATGTTATACCGAGGCTAAAATTACAGTTCGTTTTTATTACAAAAAATACATTTATCATAAGTTTAAATAAAAAATTAATGTAAGAAAGAAAAAAAATATTATGGAAATAAATCTGTATGTTTATCTATACTTATGTATATAAATCGGTTTGACCGATTTGGAAGCGGTTATTAAATAGATAAAGTATGAATTATTTAAAAAGTTTAAAATAAAAAGCAAAATAAAAAAATAAATAAAACCCACGTCACTTAAAATAGTTATTCTTAATCTTTCAATCCCTGAGCGGCCCGATCGGGCCGCTCAACAATGGGAAATCTTTTGTGTCTCACTACTCTAATTTTCCGGGAATAGGTAGGTATTCTTAATTAAAAAAAGCGGTCAAGAGTGAGTCGGACTCGCGCACCGAGGGTTCCGTACAATCATGAATATATTTTGATATGTTACTTTAGTACCTACAGTCTTTAAAAAAGTAGGATAGACGGCGGACAGGTGGAAGGGCGAACAGGCGGACAGTTAATTTACAAATCTTAACCACAGCTGCTTATGGTGACTGAAAAACGTTTCAGCCACTCCACAAACTGATGAAATGTTATCGATTTAACCTTTCAACGCCCGGAAAAAGAGACACAATAGATATTCCATTGTTAACCGGGCCCAGGAGGCCGCTCGGGCGTTCATGAATTAAACGTAAGGAATAATATTGCTAAGCAATATTATTGGTTATTCTAAGTAGGGACTTATTTTTCTTTATTCGTACGGCAGATAGTAGGTAATGACCATTCTGAATTTCGACAATCAATTATTTCGAATTTTCGACAGGGTGAACTTCGAAAAACAATAGTGCGACTACTCACTGCTTCGTCAGAACATATTTCGATTTCGACACACACAACTTCGAATAACACTACTTCGACAGAACCCTTCTTCGAAATGCACTTGTTCGACGGATCTCTATTTCGACGGAACATACCTTCGACAAAATACTGCTCTGAAATGTGACAATATTAATTGAATTCCACTTTATTATTAGCATAAGAAAGACCTATTAATACTAACATGTGTAATAAAAAAATCAAGAAGACTTATTACTATTATTAATAATTTAAATTCTCTATATTATCTGAAGATATGATTGTTATAATTATTAAAAACATAGTTGATTATTATTTATGTTTTTATTTTGTAAGTACCTTAAACCAAAAAGCGGAATTCAATAATTATTGTCACATTTCAGAGTAGTATTGTTTCGAAGGTATGTTCCGTCGAAGTAGTGTTATTCGTAGTAGTGTGTGTCGAAATATGTTCTGTCAAAGCAGTGAGTAGTCGCACTATTGTTTTTAGAAATTCAGACCCTGTCGAAATAATTGACTGTCGAAATTCAGAATGACAGTCGTAGGTAATTATGTTAGAACCAGCCACCAATTATTATTGTAGTATTAGGTCAGCGCCATCTCTTGACCAATAGTGGAACTATTTTTTTCTTCTTAGGTCAGCGCCATCTGTTGACTGGTAGTGGCACTAATATTTTTTTGTTTGTTTTTTGAATTTCTAAAAAATTGTGTTATATTGAGGCATCGTTTTGTTTTTCCTGTAATCCTTACATAAACTACTATCACATAGAATTATTTCAGATTTTTCTCTTTGCAAACTTCGGAGATAAGGGGGGGGGGACGGTTTTTTTTACATTTTTCATCATAAGTCGAAAACTATGCGTCCTAAAAAAAAAAAATGTTTTATAATGTGCAAACAGCGCTCTTTCATATGATACCCCACATTACCTAGTCACCTCACTTCAAATTTTTAAGACTCCTTTTCAGTACCTACCTGTTGAAAAAAAAATTTTTTTTATTTCTTTCTTATTTGCAAAATAGTTGGACAAATATCATCTTAAACTATTCCAAATTTCAAGTTGATACCATTAGTAGTTTTCGAGATATCCATCTGTGACAGACAGACAGACTGAGTCACACCATAAGGGTTCCTTTTTTTTACCATTTTGGTGAGTCCGTTACGCCAGCAAGAAAGTAGCTTCTAGAGGGAAGCGAGTTTGATGAATAATTTGTGCGCAATTTGTGGGCCTTATAGTTTTGGAATAATACGGGAAAAACGAATTCTGCTGGGGTAACGGTACTCCAGCAGGAAGATTCTAAACTAATGATCGGAGAGAAATAAATGATATATGGGCGGGTAGCTTGATACTAGCAAAAAATGTGCGCCAAATATATAATTTGTGGGCCTTATAGTTTTGGAGATATTTGATTTCCTGCTGGCGTAACGTTTTCCCGGATCCCAGATCTCGGAAACTACTAAATGTGCGATCTTACAGTAAACATATAGAAGTAGCCCCTAATTTGTGCTATTTGTGTGGTAGAAAACATTTTAAAAATATTCACAAATTTTAAAGTAATCGGGCATTTTCTGAAAACAGTAAAAAAATTCTAGCGCCTTAACTACCACATAAATAAAGAAACTAAAAACGGTGTTCTATTTTTCTTATTATTTCTCATTACCATAAAAATTTTGAAAACCGCACACATACATGTTTTTGAATAATACCCACATGAAGGTGAGACCGACCATGTCATGACTTTGATGGTCAGCAGGATAAAAATATGAGAGATTATTTAGATCCTGGCCCAATGAATAATCTGTGCAGTTAATGAAGTACATGCTCTGAAATTTTCAGCTTCATAATCTTCGTATTAAAGGAAATATCAATTAAAATCCAAAACAACTGTCAGTATTCCTATTAACCGACCAAATTCGATAGACCATAAAAAAGCGACGCGTTCATACATATTGATGACCTCCTTAACTTTGTTGTCGAACAGGATTGTACACGTCACGTCTACGTACATTTAAGTGAAAAAGTGATTTGAGTGAGTGCTTTTATTTAAATAACGAATGAAGTTATTTCTGTTACATTTCATTTTTTACTTGAATTGAATGAATTTTAACCATTTTAACATTATTTTAGTAAAAAAATAAAGGATGTATTGTAATTTTATTTCGTTTTTTTTTTGTTATACCTAACTAGGTACTTAATGTACCTACAATGCGATTAAATTGACAATAGACAGTGATCCCTTGCATGCAACTTCTACATGGATGTAGGTCTCTTCACAGAGGGCCTAGTACGAGTTGGTTTTTTGTTCTCACTTCACTTTACGAATAGTTAACTATCGTTTTCATTCTTTCACTCGTTCACTCACTCGCATGATTTCCTCTCTTTCACTCGATACTATTTGTAAAGTGAGGTGAGAAACACAACAAGTACTAGGCCCTCTGACGTCCATTATACAAGTTGTATAATGGACGTCAGTGGTCTCTATGGAAAAGATAAAATGTTACAGATTAAAAAACGTCGTTTTATAGCACAAGCGCTATGAAGTTGGGCACTATCTTCTGTTGTAAAATTAATTGCATTTTAAGTAAGTACTTAGGTACCTTAATAAAATGTTATTACAATAAATACCTACTTGTTACACCAAAACTAAATACCTACCTTAATAATAATACGCGAGTGAAGTGCCCGTTTAACTGATTTTAGTACTTCTTTCCGGTTCGAATGAAGTTATAAACATATACCTACCTAAGACAGCTAGGTAGTTGTTTTCTGTTATTGAAAATAAAAACAGCTATGCTACTGATGTTTAGACAACAATGATTCTGGTATATTTCACTAAGAAGTAAACAGATCTTCTAGTAACTTAAGAAATTTAGCTGGTTTCATAGTCACGTGTTCGAAGAGTGCCGTCCGCAAAATATATAATCTGGGTGTAATGTAACAGATCAACGCCACATTGTATTGGTATAAATGCAGGCTCTAAAGCAGGCCATATACGCTAGGTTATGCATGACGGTTTTAACCGAGCTGCAAAACCTTCATGCAAAACCGAGTTCAATAGAGAGCACACACGTAAGGTTACGCATGACAGTTTTAACCGAGCTGCAAAACCTTCATGCAAGCCGCTCATGCACGCCGCTCGGTTATGCCTGTAGTCAAAACCGTCATGCATAACCTAGCGTGTGTGGTGTGGTTGGCATTGGAGCAATTAAAAAAGCACTGTACCCCCACCCCCGGTATTTGCCCTGTCCCTCAGATTTCTTCACTTATATTTTTGGGATGAATGACTTCTAGCAGAATTAATTCATTTAGATGAAATAAGCATATTATTAAATATACAGGGTGTCCCAAAACTTTGCCACACGAAGGGAAAGTACCTTAAATATTGAAGGTAGGAAATTTTACTGAAAGAAGACCATATATTTTTATAAACAAAATGAAGTCTTCTTTCAGTAAAATTACCCATCTTCAATATTTAAGGCTTTAAAACCATCATGCAAAACCTTCATGCAAAACCTTCATGCAAAACCTTCATGCAAAACCTTCATGCAAAACCGTCATGCATAACGCTAGGTTATGCATGACGGTTTTGACCACAGGCATAACCGAGCGGCTTGCATGACAGGCATGCATGACAGGCATGTATGACAGGCATGCAGTTTTATCCCACACACGCTCGGTTATGCATGACGGTTTTGACCTTACAGGCATAACCATCATGCATAACCTAGCGTATATGGCCGGCTTTACTAACCATTTAAATGTTAAAACACTATTTACCCACATTTGCCAATAAGAAGTTATGAACGCAACTGTACAAACAATTTTTCTGTATAATACGACACATTAAAGAAGGTCATCAATATGTATGAACGCGTCGCTTTTTTGTGGTTTATCGAATTTGGTCGGTTAATCGGAATACTGAGAGTTGTTTTGGATTTTAATTGATATTTCCTTTAATACGAAGAATTTGAAGCTGAAAATTTCAGAGCATGTACTTCAGTAACCGCACAGATTATTCATTGGGCCAAGATCTAAATAATCTCTGATATTTTTATCCTGCTGACCGTCAAAGTCATGACATGGTCGGTCTCACCTTCATGTGGGTATTATTCAAAAACGTGTATGTGTGCGGTTTTCAAAATTTTTATGGTAATGAGAAATAATAAGAAGAATAGAACACCGTTTTTAGTTTCTTTATTTATGTGGTAGTTAAGGCGCTAGATATTTTTTTCTGTTTTCAGAAAATGCCCGATTACTTCAAAATTTGTGAATATTTTTAAAATGTTTTCTACCGCACCAATAGTACAAATTAGGGGCTAGTTCTATATGTTTACTGTAAGATTGCACATTTAGTAGTTTCCGAGATCTGGGATCTGGCAAAACGTTACGCCAGCAGGAAATCAAATATCTCCAAAACTATAAGGCCCACAAATTATATATTTGGCGCACATTTCTTGCTAGTATCAAGCTACCCGCCCATATATCTTTTATTTCTCTCCGATCATTAGTTTAGAATCTTCCTGCTGGAGTACCGTTACCCCAGCAGAATTCGTTTTTCCCGTTTTATTCCAAAACTATAAGGCCCACAATTTTTTTATTTGGCGCACATTTACACCGAATTGCGCACAAATTATTCATCAAACTCGCTTCCCTCTAGAAGCTACTTTCTTGCTGGCGTAACGGACTCCATTTTGGTACGGAACCCTAAAAAGGTTAAATAATTTTTACGAAAATATCTCCTGACTCACATTAATGTACAGTACGAGGCATATAACTTGAAATCGGGTGGGGATTGTGCGAAACGCGTATTTTGGGTATGCGTAGCGGTGAGGGGCGCGGGCGGTGGGCGAGGGGCGCGCGCCATTGGTCGCTCACAAGAGCACATGCGCGAACTTATCCCCACTCCGTCGAAAAAATTTCAAGATACGTGCCTAGTACTGTAGTATTAACCTATACATACACACCTATTCAAAAAAAATCATCGGGTCTGCAATTGCCATCTCTCTGTTCTTCAAAAGTACCTATATTCCCAATATTGTTCCCAATACAAAATAATAGTTCATTTCGACGCAGGTAATGGAAGCCCCGACGCGACGGATATCTGTCAGTCAGATATTATATATCAGTCAGGTTATATCAGTATCTATCACCCATAGTACAGGCTTCGCCTAGCTTGTAAACAAATGACCGTGTATGTGAAATATGTACTACACATTTTTTTTTTTTTTTTGGTAGGTATATTTTTTAAGGGTACCTATAAAAATTTGAGGATTGGGCTGTAATTAATATTGTAAGGAGTAATCATCAATCATCGTCTGCGTCTGTTTTATCAGTAATAAAAGTGACGCAATGATAGCCATTTAGAAAATTGAAGTTTTAAGAGCTTGTAATACCGCCCCCAGCCCCCCTAGCATGAAGATGAACGACAAAACACGATATAATACCTTTATAAGAGGTTAAGCTAACCCAAATATAACGGTACCGTTATATTTGGGTTTGGGTTGAGTAATTAAAAATTGCGGTACCGCTTTGATGAGGTACCGAAAAACAGATATACCGGAAAATTGCGGTACCTTTTTATATCGGTATGACGTCATACCTATTTAAAACTATACCTTCATATTTTGATACCTTAATTTTTCGGTACTTCAACATAGGTTCCGTAATTTCGGTACCTCTATATTTCGGTGGTTTTATACCGAAATATAATTTATCGGTATCCTAAGTAAGGGTAGAATATTTCGGTACCACTATATTAACCGTAAAACATACCGAAATTTAACAACCGCAACCAATCCCTGATCACGCTGCATCTTGCGTAACTGTAGTTTGTAAAGTTTTACGTAAAGTTATCTCTAAGTTTTCGTAGAAATACAATGAATGGTTTTGATAGAAATGTCTATAAATCGTCATAGAACAGGGCTTGTATAAAACACCAAACATATATGTCCCCGTCGGAGCGTGATACATGTGGCAACGTGTGGTCCGTATAAGCAAACAAATAAATAACTTGAAAGTAAACAAACGAAACTACAGACTACAGCAAGTTCTTATTTAGATATTTCTGCTACGGCGTAGCAACTACGGACAAGCTACGAGAAGCTACGTGCTACGAGATTTGTTCTTTGCTACAAGTTTCTGCAAATTTTTCACCATAGCGCCAGAAAATATAAAGCTATGGTTAAACTCATTGGTAGTAAGAAAGCAACGTAAACCCCGCTTATCTAAAGATTTGCATAATTTTGCAATTTTAGTTACCTTAAAAGTAATCTTTAATTTTATAATTTAACTAAACCTTTAATTGTCCACATCGCATGCCGTGGCTGTCTTTAATTAAAAACTGTACTTAAATTTAAGATCCATATTTTATTTAAGCCTTTTATTGTATTAGTTAGTACATGTTTTTGTTGACTGCCCAATAAATAAAATAAAAATAAAATTAATGTATTTTTTACAAAATCGGTCTTTGATTAAACAATTTTGGTCTCTAATTTTTTTCTTATATTGTATTGTGTCTATGCAATGTAACATTGTGTTCTTGTTTCTCATTTAAATAATATCCATTTAACGTTACTATAAAATAAATCAATTTTATGGATTGCAAAGTCTGTTATTTTATTTTAAGGCCGCATACGCACCGATAGGTGCCCAGATTAGTGCATAAATACATCGTTACATGCTAGTACACGGTAACCTCATTGGAAGGTGGATCGGTAGAATAGGACCCTTATTTGTCTCATGGTTTTTGGTTGTAAGTCTTGCGCCTACGACAGGCAGTCGTCTGCATGTATCGAGGCGAGGCGCCAAGCCCACAGTGCGGCCGGTTACAAATATTCGTGAACGTTCGTTTTACTTCGATACATATCTAGCATTTAGGTGTTAATCTAGGCACATATCGGTGCGTAGTCGGCCTAAGTGTTGTTTTAAGATGATTAATTCAGTATTTTAACTTCATCTTTATTTGTTCGTCGGCAGCATACTGCATCCAATGCGGCACTCCACTGGGCGAATTGTGTCGGTGCAGAGTTTGCCCGTCGGACCAGCAGCCAACTGAGACTACCGCGCGAGATGACCCACGCTGGAAACACACTAGGAGTGAGATTATAGTTTATTTATTATTAATAATTGATTTATTTAGTTAAATTCGCTCTAGACGTGTTTAGCTCTTATATTTGATAATTGATAATCTACCTCGTATTTTAATAAAAATAAACACATCTTATATATTCATCGTTTCTTAATATGATAGTTGTGGGTGCTGGTGGCGTAAGTATTTTAGGATACCGTTGGGTGGGGCGCAGAGTCTAAAGGGTTGGGAACCTCTGTCTAATACAACTAGCCTAGTAGCACAGAATGCTAAACATTGTGGGACAAGTTGTGTCGGTGCAGAGTTTGCCCGTCCGACCAACAGCCAAATGAGACCACCGCGAGAGATGACCCACGCTGGAGACACACTAGGAGTGAGATGTAGTTTATTTATATTATATATACAACACAAGAAATGCCTAGTGTTTGCAGGAGTGGCGTTAGTGTTGCATATACGAACATACTTATGTGCTAAAGAGTTTTATAGTTGAATTTCGCTTGCAGGCCGCCCCGCTCCGCCGGAGAAGCCGATCAGCGAGCGATTCCCGCCCGAGCATGACTTCAGGTGCATGCTCGATGTGCTGGTCGACGAAGGTACGGTACAAACACATTTGGTACACTTTTGATACAGGACAAAAGATATTTAGTACACTTTTGATACTGAACAAAAGATATTCGGTACACTATTGATACAGAACAAAAGACATTTGGTACACTTTTGATACAGAATAAAATATATTTAGTACGCTTTTGATAGAGAACAAAAGATAATATTTGGTACATTTTTGATACAAAACAAAAGACATTTGGTACACTTTTGATACAGAACATCAAGTTTTCTTAATTCAGATTCCGGCAAACATCTTGACGCTCTGTCGACGGAGTGGGGATAAGTTCGCGCATGTGCTCTTGTGAGCGACCGATAGCGCGCGCCCCTCTCCCGCCGCCCGCGCCCCTCACCGCTACGCATGCCCAAAATACGCGTTCTGCGCAATCCCCACCCGATTTCAAGATGTTTGCCGGCTACTGTACGCTTCCTTTCCTTCCTAAAGAACTATTAAAAAATATGTTCAATCAAAATTGAACATATTTTTTGATAGTTCTTAACCTTTTGGGTGGCCACTTTCATTTTAATACTTTAGTTGGTATAACAAACTATTCTCGTGTGCAGTCGTCACGTACTCGCGGGCGACTCGCGCCGAACGACTGTCTACAAAGACTGCAATCTCGCAACGAGTTAAGTCGAGACTCGAGGCACATCTAGACGCTAAGTGCTTCGTGGAGGAAAGTGAGTATTGTAGCTAATAAAACAAATACCTCATTATACACCAAATGAAGGACACACGGGAAAAAGGGGCTCATCGATATTTTTTATCAATTTGAACTAACAATTGCATTCGATAGCCTTTGAATGGGTCTTTCAAATGACATATTCAAAACAAACTAAAAGGGGCCCATTTCTCGTTAAATCGTCTCAGTAAAAATAGAGTAGGTAAGTAATAAAATCTTTAATTAGCAATTTTCTTATATTTTAATAATGGGGAAGGCAACTGTGAAAATGGCGCTGCGTACGCTTGTTCCACGAGAACTATGAAAACAAAGGACTTTTACTTAAAAAATCGTTTTCTTGAGCCTTAAAATGATTAAATTCCGTGTAATAGGCTTTAAAAATGTTGGCACTTACAAATTTCCGAAAAATCTGGATATGGAAAAAAATTATTAATTCTGTAAGAATAAAAACGTCTTAATTTGTCTTTAAATTCCGGCATTTGCATTGTAGAATAGTCTTTTATATTTTGGGTCAATGAGTCTTTTTCGGTAAAAAAAAACCACAAAATAAATACCTATTTTCCCATACATTTTGTTCTGAACGTCTACTGTCTTAGAAACAAGCGTACGCAGTAACATCTACAATTAGCTTTGCGTTGCCAACCCCATTGTTCATTTCAAACTAACGAAAATTGCATTCGATGGTATTGGCATACTCACGGCCGAATACTCAAGGGCTTCTTAGTTAAAATCTTAAGTTAAGGCCTCCTTAACTTTAAGGAAGCTGTGACTTTCTGTCAAATCTGACAACTTCTTTGAATCTAAGGCTTCTTTTAACTAGGGTCCATTACTTCTTCAAAACAATCTAAAAGAGGCTCATTTCTCGTTAAATCATTTTCTCAAATTTCGCCAAATGTCGATGAGCCCCTTCTTCCCGTGTGCCCTTCAAATGTTATCGTTTTTATTTAACACGTATTTATTAGGTTGCTTTCTCGTTTGTGTGTTCGTTCGTTTGTTTGCTTGTTTGTTTCTCCACAAAGTTTGCGAACGATTTTATACTAGCTTCCCAATGAGCTAGAGACTTGAAACTTTGAACATAGGTCAGAACTGGAAGGCAATGCAATATTATGGTGTCATTGAGCTGATCTGATGATGAAACCGGAAGAAGGCTACAGGAACTCTATGATGAAACCTTACAACCCCATTGTGTTTGGGCTTGTTAAAATCGTTTTGACGAGTACTCTAATAGGAGACGAGGTCCAGGGTCTGATGATGAAGCCGAAAGGCCATGCCATAAGAACTCAATACTGAAATCGTGCAACCCCATCAAATTTGGGCTCGTTTGAATTGTCTTGACGAGTTCTTTGTTGGGAAATAGTTTCCAGGGTCTGATGATGGAGCCGGAAGAAGGACACAGGAACTCTTTAATAAAACTACGTTACCTCATCGAGATTGGGCTTGTTTGAATCGTTTTGACGACTACTTTGTTGTGAAATAGTGTCCAGGGTCTGATGATGGAGCCGGAAGAAGGCCATTGGAACTCGGTAATAAAACCATGCAACCCCATCGAGTTTGGGCTCATTTGAATCATCTTGACGAGTACTTTCATGGAAAATAGTGCCTGAGAATCTGATGATGGAGCCGGAGGAAGGCCACAGAAACTCTATTATAAAACCATGCAACCCCCATCAAGTTTGGGCTCGTTTGAATCGTTTTGACGAGTTCTTTTTGTAAGTTATAGCTGACTCTAACACCAGAGGTGGCCACTAATCCTAATTCGATAAGAAGAATAGCTGATTACTACAAGGGTTTCTTAAAGTGTGGTCCACGGTCCCTTAAGGGCAGTGTTCCTCAATTAGTGGTACGTGTACCCCTAGGGCTACGCGGGACAATATCTTACTTTAGGGGTTCCGTCAGAGGTTCGCAGTTAACTCTTTACGTAATTAACCAACCCTATCTCTTGTAGTGATGCAACGGATCTCTGTCTCTGTTTCCGCAAGTGCGGAAGTTCCGCGCGATTTTCAACATCCGTTTCTGCTTCTGTTTCCGCAACTTTTTTTTAATTTCTAATATATCTATTTCTAATCTAGATTTGGTGTACATTTGATACTTAATAAAGAATTATATTTGTAAATTTGTTTTTTTTTTCATATTATTTACACTTCCGTTTCTGCATCCTTTTCCGTTTCCGTTTCTGCTAAAATTTACTTTTGACATCTGTTTCCGTTTCTGGTTCCGCTAAGACACTTCCTTTGCATCACTAATCTCTTGGTCTAATTATCTCAAAAAGCCGGTAGGTAACATGATTTCGTGTTCCAAAAAATATAATATGTTAATATGTCTTTCATAAAGAAAAATTAGTAGTCTAATTATTACTGTACTGTAATTATTTTTTTCAAAACACCTTATAATATACAACGTGTTACAAAGTAATGCCGAATATGGTAGATAGGGACCATCAAACTGAACAACTTTTACTATGGGACCAACTCTGAAGTCGCGGAAAAAATCTGCTGTTTCATACATTTTGATATGTTCATTATTAATTTTCGTATGAAACTGCTGATATTTTTTTGCGATTTCAGAGTTGTTCCCATAGTAACACAAAGTCACTTCCCGCTGTCTGTCCCTATGTATGCTTAGATCTTTAAAACTACGCAACTGATTTCGATGCGGTTTTTTTAATTGATATAGTGATTTAAGAGGAAGATTTATAGGTTTATATATGTATAATAAAAATGGTGTCAAATTCTATACTATATCAAAGCGAAGTGAGGGCGGGTCGTTAGTCCTTAATATAATAATGTTTAGTATTTGACCGCGCGACCGGCGAGTACGAAGAGCCGTACCACCCGAAGTACCACCACGTCATGAAGAGGATCATCGGAGAGGCCCTGGGCAGGTCGGTGCCTTTCCACCAAGACACCTGTAAGTATTGACTTCTTTTTAGGGTGCTTTTCAAGGCAATTTATCACGTGAACGCGTGGAGGTATCGCAGTGAAATACAACAGTCTCTTGAAACTGTAAAAAAATAAAACTTCTAACCATATACTCAGGGCCTCAATTCCGCTATTTTACAACAAATTGCTATGTCGCAGACACGCCATTGATTTGCTAACGCCATTGATCTAAAAACGGTATTCTCCTATTTTGAGAAGAACGTCGTCAAGCATATCGCTGGCATGTCGTCAGCATCGCATCAGCTTGGCTTTGGCTTGGCTTTAAACCATAAAGAAAACAATAACTACACAGAGTGGATTGTATTAAAGTGGCAACACACGGACGGATTTCCGTTTCGGAATTCCGTTCATAAGTAATGGCAGGATAATTTTGCTGATTCACAAATCCTCCACCAGTCGGCGCACTACCACTAATATGGCGCTAGTGTAGATGTAGATCTGTCATTTTGTTGTTTTCTATGTGTTACTTTCAATTTTTGTATGTTGGAAGCAATTTTTTGTTAATATCAATTATCAATATCAATAAAAGTTTATGGTGGTATTACGACTAGACCATCTTCGTAAGGGAGGATGCCTATCTAGGATGCTCATAATGCCAGATTTTTCAGAAAAATGCCCGTCTCTTGTAAAAAAAAGGCCGCGCAGCGCGATTTTTAGTCAGCGTCATCCAATAATCTTGTAATTTTGCCCAGCGTTAGAAAAAAAATCAGCGGTGCAGTGCGATTTTCAGTCAGTTCCATCTACTACTCTTGTAATTTTAACTGTCTATAGTAAAAAAACATCCGCGCTTTGCAGTTTTTGTCAATTTCATTCAATAATGCTGTCATTTGCCTATTTCTTTAGTAAAAAAATTGGCCGCACAGCTCAGTTTTTAGTCAATTTCGTCCACTATCTACTGTTTTAATTTCTCCTTTAGAAAAAGGATATTACTATATCATTATTACTATATTACTAGAGAGTAGTCGTAAAAAACAGCCGGGCAGCGTGATTTTTAGTCAGTTTGGTTTACTATCTCACTATTAATTTAAGTAATGACTGTGTGTGTTTTATCCTGGTGGGCGGGCAGGCCGCGGGCTTGCGTGATTGGAGTTGGAGGCATGTATGTAGGCTTTCAGCGAGACCCACGAAATGCAAAAATGCCTGTCTCAGCTTAGCGCCGGCCGCACGCCTGTCTAAACCAAAAATGACTGTCAAATGCGGAAAATGCCTGTCAGATGGTAACCCTTGTGACTAGCTAGATGACAAGAAATCCTCCGTTTGCAGTGTTGCTAACTTGCGCTCAGTGTAAGTGTAAAATATATTTAGTGATGTTACCAGCGCTCACTTTTAGAAATGCATCTAAATTGGTACTGTTTTACGATCAGAAGCATTGGTGCGCGGGGCCCGTAGCATTTGCTGCTCTTGCTATATACCTACGTGTTTAATCTACCACTCTAACTTCCACAACAAAGTCTTCAAGTTTGCCAAAAGATGTCTTTTGCAGTCGGGCTTATAAAATAAATATCTCAAAATAAAGTAAGAAAGAAGTAAAAGCACAAAATAGATTTAAGTTGGTGAAAGGTACAATAGGTCAAATACAATAAAAATCGCCTTCTTAACTAGTAATTTAAGGCGTCCTACTACCCACTACTAGCGCCGCCAATACATTGATTTTTATTATTCGTCAATTAAGTCAATATTTTAAAAAAGGTAAGATAAATGGTTTTTCGTGTATTTTGTTCCGATTTATTCTTTTTTATTAATATTTTTGTTTACACAAAGAATATTTCAAAAAAGACATATAAATACATATAATAAGAAACAAAAAAACAGCTTTTCATTGATTTTAATTTCATGTAAGTAGTTCCGCATCGATCTCCAGTGGCGCTAGTGGCCTTTCAAAACGATGTCTCTAATTCTATTCTACTCTTTGTAAAAAATCTTTTGGGCAGTTTTGGGAATATTTTTTAATCATTATTTGCATTTTTCAATTCTGTTAATCAATCTGCGAAAAATGTACAAATGTAAATATATATACAACTGTAAAAATATAGAAAATTATTGTATCCCAAAAGGTGAACTGAACCGTGAACAAAGACAATGTCAAGAATTTATATGGATGCAATAACCTCACGAAAATTGCATGGCAATCTTCAGGGCTAATTTTGGTTTTGATAACTTCAAACAACATAGAAGTCTTTGCTTCAAACCAAAAGATTCCACGACGGAATCAATTTTTATAGGTTTGTTTCACATAATCTTAATATTTTTATGATTGGATAATGGAATTTTGTAGACACCTTTTGTCCAAAGATATTAGATTGCTTTTGTCAATATAAGTACCTGTGCTTTTGTAATGCGTTCAAGTGCCCCTTTTCTTTCTGTGAAATCCTAAAAAGTGTGATAATTACTTAACCACAATCACACAATACTGTCGCTTCAACATTCTTGTTCTATTTACAGGATTACCATACACAGTCAAGCGATAAGAAAGTTGTGCCCTCAGTGTTTGCTTGGACTTGAGAAAGTGATGTGAGGCGAAGAAGACTGAGGGCCAAGCATGGTGATTTATACGGTGTCTCAGTAAATGTTCCTGACAATTAATGGAAGATGAAATTGCTGATAAAATTGAAATTGGAACTCAAAATGCAACGGTGTCCAATGCAGAGACTGAACACAGTCAGAACTTTAATCAAGAATAGCATAATTTTGTCCGGCAGAGTCTCAAAAATGTCACCTCAAAATAGTGTCTCACCACAGAATAGATATAAGTACTACCATACAGAAAGAAAACTCTCCGCCCTGCCTCACAGTCAATTACCTCACCCCACCGGCGCCCACCGCGCGAGTTCCGTGTCCCGATCCGTGTGCTCATTCAATAGCTCGCACACAATTGCACATGTATGTCACTGTGTAGCGTCTGTGTAATAGGTAGTTGAATTGAGACTATTGTATGGAGTGCCCGGAGTGTGGTCTCACTTCCAAACTGGGATCTTATTTTGTACAAAGTAAGTGATAAAAGATGTGATTTTGTACAAAATAAGTGATATAAGATCTAAGTTTTTACAAAATAATAAGTGAATATGCACAAAATAAGCTTCCGCTGGACGGTGGAACGTGGAAAGCTATTTCGAGGTGCTGTTTTAGTTCATGAAGCGTTGTCTAGGATATTTTTGATCAAAGAGTCGTAACCAAGAAGTCAGACAGTCTGAGTGGTGCCTATTAGCTAAATGGTTTTATAAATTTTGTTACTAACTTACTGAAATAAAATAAACAATTTATCATTGAGATTTTATTTCCTTATAGGTACTAAAATAGCTCTGTTTTTTAGTTTTTGCGTGCTGTTTTAGTTCGTGAAGCGTTGTCTAGGATATTTTTGATCAAAGAGTCATAACCAAGAAGTCAGACAGTCAGTCTGAGTGGTGCCTATTAGCTAAATGGTTTTATAAATTTTGTTACTAACTTACTGAAATAAAATAAACAGTTTATCATTGAGATTTTATTTCCTTATAGGTACTAAAATAGCTCCCCTACAAATAGTATAGTTTTAGTAAATCTAAATGAAGTCTGCTTTCAGTAAAATTTTCCTATTGTCAATATTTAAGTTATTTTCCCTTTGTGTGGCAAAGTTTTGGTACAGTCACGAGCAATAATATGTATACACTTTAGAACTATGTCACATTCCATCAATATATCTCAGTGTGATAATGTTATACCTAGGTTATGCAAAACTTGTTCGATGGTGTGTACTCTTATTGCTCGTGACTGTACACCCTGACTAAGTTTGAAAACATGTCAGCGGAAACAGGGACGCTGGATCAGCAAGAGGCTCTAATAGAGTTCTCAGAGCGTCACAGAGAACAAGGAGATCCAGCTGGACCAAAGAAGGACGCAGTTTGTTGAAACAGCTATGGGTGAAATGCGCCAATATTAAGGCGATTCCCTGACCGAAAGTGGCGCCCTCAGAGGTTTTTATTTAATAAGTAAATAGTAAAGGATTATGATAAAACTTTTCGTGGAGATTTTAGGGCTCATAGTCTAGTATTTTTAGAAGTTATCACTTCATTCCCTTGCTGTCATTTGTAGAAGTAGATAGTAAATGAAAACGGCCGTTTTAGCAGTTTTGCTATCTACTTCTACCAGTGACTATGAGGGAGTTTAATGATCCGTCTAAAAATATTAAACTATAGGTTCTAAAAATTCCATGAGAAGTTTTTATTAAAATTGTGTATTAGACTTACAATATTAAATAAACTCCGTGGCGCGCGCCGGCGCCACTTTCGGTCAGGAAAGCGCCTTAAATGAACATCACATCTACGCTCGTTGGGAATAAACGGAGATATGATTTCCACGATATCTTTGACTACGGTTTTACTGAGGCGGAACATTTTTATAAACTCTGTGTCCGGTAAAACAACCATAGGTTCGATATTCCGTCTCAGTAAAGCTCGCGTTCGACAGCGTTTTAGCTTCTCGTACTCGTACCGACGCTGTTCCTCCCTGTATGCCAATTCTAAATACCTCCCATCTTAAAATGTGATGCAGCATTGTTGTTTCATATCACTTTTATCTGCAGAATGTAAGAAAAAAGGTATGGCTGCACAATTGCTTCTCGATGGCCAATTTTGACAGACGGCGACGATGCCAACGCTATCGGCACAAACGTCAAATAAGAGTAGAATACACATTTATGTGGCCATGCTGGTGCTATCGCGACGCCATTGGTTAATAGAATCCCGAATTGTATCAATAGCGGCTGGGTAGCCGCCATGTAGCCGCTATTCGACTCTCATAACAGGAGCAGAATACCAAAAGTGACATTTTAGGCTATTGCCATGCTGACGACGTGCAATTGGACTACATTACATTTAGCGGAATCGAGGCCCAGATCTACAGTCCCTTGACGCTGTGAAAAATAAAACTTCTAACAATATACTCAGGTCTACAGTTCCTTGAAGCTGTGAAAAATTAAACTTCTAACCATATACTCAGTTTTGCAGTCCCTTGAAGCTGCGAAAAAATAAAACTTCTTACCATATACTCACTTCTAAGTTTACGTAAAAATGAGATACGGCCATTTATGCTGCAAAAACGTGTATTTCGACACCCCTAAGGGAATCAAAATTTATAGGGTTTTTATACTTTTGTATTTATACTTTTCGTTGACCTTGAACTTAGTCTTATACTACAAGTATATGGAAAAATCTCTTCTGATGTTAAGTGACGATAAGGTCGAAGGTGGAAGCGCGCTACACCCGGAATCCTCATCACTGAGGAAGTGGCTACCTATTACCTCTAACTGCCGGAACACAAAAATTTTTAAATTGTCGTTATGGCGTCAGACTTAGTTACGATGGTGGTAGCTAGCCAGGCGGACTTGAAATAAGCCCTACCACCAACCAAACCGAGTACAAATTGCACTCCCTCTGGGAATAGACCCTGGGTCCCTTCAGTCTTACACAAGTGGGCGAACCACTAGACCACAGAGGCGGCTGCGGTCTATATACAGTGGTGGCCAGATTTTTTTTTTTATTTTTTTTATTTATTTATCAAAAAAAAAAAACCGACGCGGGTTGATGTGAGTACGTATGACAACATTAGGTTAGTTAGAAACACTAGTTGATTTTCATACAAACAAAATAACTTTGAAGCCTTGGTTCTCCGCCAGGGATTGACCTAGCTGTGATCTGATGATGGCCATCCAGGGACTGAATGGAGGAGATCCAGATCACTATACACAACCAACTGGTCTAATAAGTGTTCTAAAAGTTGCAAGAATCACAGTTCTCAGTTTCAGGATTTCCATACATTTTAATGCTATTTTCACGGTTTTTTTTAAATATCCAAGTAGCTCTTAGAATGCTGATCAGATCAGTTGGTTGTGTATAGCGATCTGGATCTCCTCCATTCACTCCCTGGATGACCATCATCAGATCACAGCTAGATCAATCCCTGGCGGAGAACCAAGGCTTTAAAATTGCCTCGTTTGTATGAAAATAGACTGGTGTTTCTAATTATCCGGCCACCACTGTATATAACAGCACAGATAATATAGTACTATACTAGTACAGATACCTCATCCCATACTAAAGAAATGGCCCTCGTAAGGCTACTATCAGGGCGATTAAAAATGTTTTTCTTATAGAATTCTAGATGGCGCCGCTATCGTCGCAGCATGCTTAGCATAGATAGCAACAAACATTGAAACGCAAAAAGCAATCAATCTTATTAGTACAAATTATTGCCGATAGGTGTCGCTCAATTTTTATTGAAATTTGTTAAAAAACCCTTCCTTTTACTGTTTCAATAGCCATCTAGCGAGGTAAATTTAAACTAATTCCAACGTTAGTTTAAATTCACCTCACTAGATAGCAGTACCTGCTAACTAAGCCACATCTGAAGTTCCAAATGAGACCCATGATAACAGTTATATAACTTCTTGACCGAACATTTTTAATTCCCGTCATTCCCAGCATCGGGAATGAGATATTTCCCGGGAATGGGAACCTGGGAACGAAACCCTAATACAGACACGCTGAAATTTTAATCATTTGTATCCCGCTGAAAAAAATTGCCTGTTCCATACAAAAGCGCAATACCTACTTGACCTATTGACCCATTGACCACGCAGGTGCGTGGTGCAGTGGTCAAAATGCCGCCTACCACGCAAGAGGTCCCGGGTTCGATTCCCGGCCGGGCAGAAATTGAAATGATGAATTTTGATTTCTGTGACGGGTCTGGGTGTTACTATTGTATAATAAGTATATATTTAAAAAAGTATATAAGTAGTATATCAATTGTCTAGCACCAATATTACAAGCTTTGCTTAGTTTGGGGCTAGATGGCGCTGTATGAAATTGTCCAAGCATTTATCATTATTATTACCTTAATGTAGGAACTGCTGATTTTTTGTCGCAATATCAGAGTTGACCCCATAGTAAAAGTTTCTTGTAATCATGAGTAGAACCACCCCACTGCGGGAACCAAATGATTAAGATTTCACGCTGTATCCATGTTTATTCCGACAGGCCCCAAAGATTTACCATCGGAGATTCGCCGCCGCATAGAAGAGGAGGCCGCTCGCTGGGACAACAGTTGCAAGTGTGAAAAGGACAGACTGACACAGATAGAAATGATCACAGGTGAGCACCAGCGAACTAAAGCTATGGAATAAGCATTCCTCTCAAAAAATGGCACCACACGAAAAGTACAACTAAGTGGATAGAGCTAAAAATGCTGGCATTTAATTATGCAGCACAAAGCGTCTGACCACTGGTTGCTTATTAGCGACCATAATTTGAATACTTATAGATCTTTTCTGTACTTAAACGAAAAAATTAGATATGTTTCACGGTAATCAGATTTCTGCATTTTTTTACTGCCTTCTTTGCATCTTTTACGCCATTTGACTATAAAGGACGTCATTTCTAATAAACTCTCCCTTTTTATCTTTTCTCTACAATATAAACTGCAATTTATTGAAAAGAACACTAACGTCAGTCACCGGGTGCGTCGCTGGCCCGACTAAAGCTGAGCGAGTTGTACTTTTTCGGCCCAGTGGGACCATTTTTTAATCAATATTTGTTTGAAATTACTCTTAGATAGAGACAGATAATATAAAACTACTAGCGCTGCCCGCGACTTCGTCTGTGTGGACCTCTGAAAAAGGAAGCCTATGGAAGTGGCATAAACTGCAATAACAAAGCATTCGTGACGTCACGCGCGTGCCGTGTCCGCCATATTGTGTTGCGTTTACATGTTACAATTTCGACTCTATGCTGTTTACATAAGGTGTATGTACACTAAGCTAAGCCGCCATGTTTAGTTGCGTTTGAATGCAGAACAATGAAGTAGGTATGCTTCATTTTTTCGTAGGTATGACAGGTCCATCTTACTTATTCCTTTGTCATTGGCGTGGACAGACAGATAAAAAATAACGAGAATATCAAAATTCATACTTACATTTTGATATTCTCGCAAAACATGATACTACGAGGGCGGTATCCATGACTTTGAAAATAAGAAATACTTTTTTTTTTCATAATTTGCTTTTGTATCTTAAATAGAAACTCCTTTTAGCATTTAATGCTCTAAGCTCCTTAGGAATCTTTACACTATTTTTTAAAAAGATTATTACTTTTGGAAACAAAAAGCTCAAAGCTACTTCTAACTTTTCTTAATGATCCTGCCTCATGACATCAAAACTCATCGAATGAAGATGCGAATCCTTCCTATTCTCTAGATTTAGGGTCCCCCCAGACCTACCGGCTTCCGTTCTTTGCTTTGCTATTCGGCAATGGACCGCCGGCCAAGAGGCTCATTTTCAATCTAAGTACATTTCACATATAAGAATGTTCTTGTGAGCTTTGTTCCTTAAACGATCGTTATGAAAACACAAAAAAATAGTTCAGTCAGATAGGTAATGATGACACTCACAACCCTGTTCACAATTTATATAAATATGCGATCGATTTATTTTTATCAATCGGAGACCATGTTCAGGGTGGCATATCTCCCAGAAGCTTCCTACTTCGCAACCCAGACGATGATATTTGATAACGTAATGGCTATCTTGCCAATTTGGTCTGGTCCAAATATGCGATAGATTGAAAATGACCCTGGTTGGCCGGCGGTCTAAACAGCAAGTAGAACAGCAAAGCAAAGAAACGAAACCGGTAGGTCTGGGGGGACCCTTAGTCCACTGAGATTTTTTCTCCTACCAAACATGAATAAATGTCTTGTCGGGCAAAGATTTCCATCAAGCCAAAAGGTGGTGTCGTAAATGGGCCCTCATTTCAGTTACCACAGTTTTCAGGCGATGAAACAAATAAACAAAGGTAGGAACTTCGTTGGATTGAATACGCAGAGCTACAAAAAGATTATGTAGAGAAATAAAACATAATAATTATGTCGAAAAAAAGAGTTTCTTCTTAACAAAGTCATGGACTTATCAAACCACCCAGACCTTTATCATAAAATATAATGTTGACAACCCAAAACTCAAATTCATTAACAAACCTTGATTAATAATAAATAAATAATTGAAAATAATTTATTTCAGGCTTGCACCCATACTCACTACGAAAGAAACAATAATAATATTAATAAATACATACAATATGTACCAAAAATAATAAAATTCAAAATAATTGATATAGTATATTTTCTTATAGCTGACCTAAAAGAAGGCAAAGAGTTAGGCACTCTACTGCCGTCTGAAGTGAGAATCTTGGAAGAGATGCGTCGATGCAAATGTGACACAAGTCCCACGCCAAGCCCGGGTGAGATATCATCATCATCATCATCATCATCATCATCATGAAGCGTCGTGGCGGAGCTTGACAGGCTGATCGTACTCAATCATGTTTGTTAAGCAACGCTCGGTCCGGTCAGGTGTTGGATGGGTGACCGTTAAAGTGGCATTACAACTGAGCGCTTCCGTGCTTCGGAGGGCACGTTAAACCATCGGTCCCGGCTGTTGTCACCTGATAACAGTCGTTAAGCCAAGTTAGAGGCCTTACAGGCGGCTTGATAAACTCTAACACCAGAGGTGGCCACTAATCCTCATACGATAAGAAGAACATCATCATCCTAATAATAATAACTGTCAATTTTTCAGTCTGGGAGACTAAGATAAGGCAGTTGACCAATTTCTCTTTCCATAGCCCAAATCGTAGTCCATCTCAATCCCAACCAAACAACCCACTAGTTCTTAACCAGTCGATTCCATAGTTCCTGTGCATTTGCTGGGAATAGTCTCTGAGTATACTCATCAACTTTGTCTAGGGAGACAGGTGTTATTTTCATACAAACGAGGTAACTTTGAAGCCTTGGTTTTCTGCCAGGGATTGACCTAGCTGTGATCTGTTGATGGCTATCCAGGGAGTGAATGGAGGAGATTCAGATCAGTATACACACCCAACTGATTTAAAAGATAAAAGGGCGAGAGTTCTCAGTTTCAGGATTTCCATACATTTTAATGCTACTTTCGCGGTTTTTTAAACATGTCCTATCTTTTGTCTTAACATGTCCTCCTAGAATGTTGATCAGATCAGTTGGGTGTGTATAGATATCTGAATCTCCTCCATTCACTCCCTGGATGGCCATCATCAGATTACAGCACGGTACATCCCTGACAAGAAACCAAGGCTTCAAAGTTTCCTCGTTTGTATGAAAAGAATAGCTTGATCCCTAGACAAAGTTGATGAGTATATTTATTTAATATTGTTCTCACAGATGTGTATGATTATGATACATCGGAAGCTACAGGAATGTCTTCCCCAAATATAGCTCTGGGTGAACAACAACCTGAAGGACAACAATAAAATAACAACAATCGAATAAAATCATCCTCAGTGGTGAGGATTCCGGGTGTAGTGCATTTCCTTCGGCCTTATTGTCACTTAACATCATGTTTTTTTTTATTCGAGAGACAAAAGTGACGTTTCACATGTTTCGTAATTGCACATTTCATCTGTTTGTAGTTACAAAATGAGAATGACATTAAAATAATTATTTTAATGTCATTCTCATTATTACATTTAGGTTACGCACGTGTCTTGCTAGAATGAGTTTAATCGGATACTTCCTATGGCGTTATGTTGGCAGGACCGTCATTGTAATCTTATTGCGATGGAATAAGGTTCAAAATTGAATAAATTTACGGGGTACCAACATAACGCCAGAGGTAATAACCGATGAAACGCACTCTATCAAAGATTTTTTCCGATATTTTCAAACTATTAAAGAAAGAAAGAAAATAAGTACATTTATTTCAGATCACACAACGATACACAAATTATTGCAAAAAAAACTATTGATTTCAACTTTAACTGTACATACAATATGTAATAAAACCCTGTCATATCCTGAGGGTCAATTACAAAAAGTTTAATGCGATACACGCAGCTGCGTCCGTGCTTCGTTTCTCACTCATCTCTCTCACAAATCACTTTCGTATGCGATATTGCGAAGTGATTGCGTGAGTTTGACAGTTTCTGTGTAACGTATCCATAGAATGTTAAAGAACAACAATGTCAATAAACAGGTGATCCGAAAACGAATGCATACATTTTATATGAGATACGTAAAAAATGACTTAGATTCGTAAAATATGACTATATATGGCAAAGGAAATTATTAAACTATGTTCCATACTGTTTTCTTTGTCGATAAACGAATAAATGTAGCGAAATTTGGTTTTAGAGAAATTTTTGGCAATATCTTATTTACCTGTGAAAAGTGGGATTACTTGGATTGTTTCTTTTTGTTATATCACAATTACTTAGAGCACAAGACACCATGGCTCCATGATACCTTTATTTTAAATTCTAATTAAGATTAACAAATATTTTAAACAAACTGTGATTGCTCATTTGCTAGGCGGGACGCTAGGGGCTCTTACTGTAAAACATGTCACTTGATCCCTTGTCTCTTTTTTACATTGACCGTGTCAGTATGATGTTAACTTCTCTTTTCCACGCTTTATTGGTCTTCTTGAGCGCAGCGAAAATTTTTCTATGTCTATCAACGTATCGGACATCGTTCGTTTCGTAATCTATGGACTACGATAGCCAAATTCAAATTTTTGGTTATAACTACACCCAACGAACTGCAGACGACTATCGTGGCCAAGTGACTGCGTTACCCAATTGCGTACGTTATTTTCGTAATAGGCCCCCTGAAACGGGTGATAGTATCATTGCTAAAACTACAACTACATTCTCCAAAACAGGTCGAAAAACTATTTTTTTTCGTCTTTCCATAGTAAGTTCATCAGCTCATTTTTTTATGGGAGTATGAAATTTGTTTTTAGTTTTTTCCACGACTGCCCAAAAAGGAGTGTATAATTATGTGTTTAGGGTTCATGTATGTTTGTGAGTATGTGAGTTTCTTTATTCCACCATAACTTCTAAATGATTTAACTGATTTAGATGTATGGGGAGTCGTTAGAATCCTTACATCATCCCGAGTGACACTGGCTATATTTATTTTGAAAAAATTCAATATGGCGACTGTAAGTACGACGCCACTTTTAAATGTGAAAAAAAAATTTTTTCTTCTATAATTACGATATGGGCAAATTAAAGTCCTCCTCTTTGATCAAAAATTGCTCCATAAAACGGTCCCCCGACTGCAATGACATTTGTTATTTTACTTTTTAGTTCGTTTTTGGCAGGGCAGTCGTGTTTTTAATATTTTTTTTAATTCATATATATTTTTTCGACCTATGTTCCATGGCGAATGTTGTTCAGTTTTATCAACACTATCAGCTGTTTTAGTATCTGACAGGGTTTTTCATTGAGGGGTATAGTATCAAAATCTGCTATAATGTTTAGTGACCAAATTCGAGTTAGTAGCATCCTTAGAAAGCTCTTAAAAATAGCTTTAAAATGGTCATCTAGTTTTGTAGAAACATCAACTAAAACAGGGGTCTCCAAACTACGGCCCGCGGGCCATCTCCGGCCCGCGAAAACAGGCCGGATCGTACCAACATTCTGTAATTAAATTCATAGTATGTTGGTACGATAAGCTAGCTAGATACTGGCCCTTGGGAGTTCATGGAAGAGTTAGTCTGGCCCTTATACTAAAAAGTTTGGAGTGGAGACCCATGAACTAAAACATAGAGAAATCCGCCAACAAAAAACAGATTCAGGATCAAAAATCCCTATAACCAAATATCTGTTGGTCCAGCTAAAATAAGTGTTGCCATGTTAAACTAATTGGTTAGACTGACAAAGATCATTGGGCATATTTGACCTGCTTGATGAAAGGTCGCGTACAGAAACCAAACCAGTTTTAAATTGAAGAATTCAATCCCACTTTTAAAAGTATTATTATTTTTTTATGTACCGACCGGCACAAAAAAGTTATTTCACAGTGTGTGTAAATGTTTAACTTTATTAAACTTTTGTTAATAAAACAGAAGTTTTTACTTTCAGCATTGTGAAAATGTGTGGTACAAGCATAATAAACGTTTGTATTGTCTTAATTTATTTTATTTATCATTGAATTGCTATGATATAATGATAAAAAATTAAACATGTCCTGCAACAATGCGACCCATACCACTGAGTAGCAGATACATTTATCTACATACCTAGTCCTATTTAGTTTGTGTACGCCGCAGGTCAAATGTCCGAACAAAATGCCCAATGATCTTTCTGGATATTGATCAAGTTTAAACAGTTTTTATGGTCTGCGAAATTTTCGACAAAGTTATCTCATCAGATTTTGATACTTATTCACGTGGTCTGATACCCCCATTTCATTTTTAGATATACCTACCTACTTAAAAATTAAGGGTGCATTTATTTTTGCAATATTTATAAACTTAATAGTTACCTATTATTTATTAATTATACAACTATTTCTGTGTTTGTACTGTACATATTGTGTCACGTTACCTGAGAACTAATCATGTTTAATTATTGTTTATTGAATTAGCAAAAATAAAGTTCATACAAAAATATTTTGTTCTTTAATTTAATGGCCTCAGCACACACACACTTTTAGCAACTACGATCGACGTTTTAGCTGCCTTACGTACCGGTTATCCATTCGCGATGAGTTGATAAAAAAGTAAAAAAATCTGGGGTTCTAAACTCATTATGTTAACTAGGTTCTAAACTCATTATAAATTGCGAATCGCAAACTGCCCCCCTAGCATGACCGACGAACACGCATGATATGGCGTTTTATTGACACCCAGCTGTCAAAATCTTTTGACAGTTAAACGTGACAAATTGCTATATCATATCGTGTTTCGATGGTCGTGCTAGGGGGACTGGGTTTCATAAACTCATTCTAAATTGAGGTTCGCAAACTGGGCTTCTTAACTCATTATAAATTGCGACCCGCTAACTGGGCTTTTTAACTCATTATAAATTGCGACTCGCTAACTGGGCTTGTTAACTCATTGTAAATTGCGACCCGCTACTGGCATTGTTAACTCATTATAAATTGCGACCCGCTAACTGGGTTTCTAAACTTATTATAAATTCTGCCCGCTAACTGGGCTTCTTAAGTCTTAACTCATTATAAATTGTGACCCGCTAACTGGGCTTCTTAAGTCTTAACTCATTATAAATTGCGACCCCCTACCTGGGATTCTAAATCATTATAAATTGTGACCCGCTAACTGGGCTTCTTAACTCATTATAAATTGCGGCCCGCTTCATTAACTGTTTCTTTTCCTAGAAATGAAATTCCGTATAGGTACCATTCTTTTCTAAAACAAACCCATACTAATGTGTAAAATAAAATAACATTTTATTTAAATCAATGTATATTTTTCATAATTGTCGATAAATTGGTTTTGTTAATACAAAATTAATGCAAATGTATCAAGTGATTTCCCCTAATTACTTACATTATAATATTTATTTATTTATCTACTGCCGTGTATGTTTAAATGTAAGCCACTGTAGTGAAACAAAACTCGTAAAAAAATTTGTTACATTTTTGCAATTTCAGATTATTTATTTTCATTATTTATTTCTTAATATAAAAAAAACAAGTTCTGTTTCACCATACAGTGTATGAAATATAAGTAAATACATTGATGCTTATTATATAAAAGTATATAATATTATATTTGTGCCTTATTTGACGAATAGTTTTAGAATGTGCGGCATTTTATTGATAAAAAAATAATTATTCAAAAATCAGAAAATTTTCTTTTCTGATTTAGTATTGTAGAAAATTATCAGTTGGTTCGCTTTTTTCGACTTAAATTATATTCTAACGGAAAATATTAACAGATTTGATGAACTGTATCATTTTATTGTTTTCGCATAATAATTATACAATTAATGAATATATTTACATATCTGAAAAAGGTAGGTACATAAACTACCGCGTTTGTGTTTTATACAAAAAAATCTTAATTAGATTACAGATTAGTTTTTTATAATTATACTCTGTGGTTACAGCATTAAAAGCTTTGAAATAGTAACTAAATATCACAGCCAAGCGAAATTAATTACAAAAGTAGGTAACATTAGTGGCGCCCACGAGACAATATATACAGGGTTATTTGTAAAACACCAACAACCTCGCAGGAGTAGATTGCTAACATCATAAACAACAACATTTGTTTTATGACTTATCCGAAAACAAACAAAAAAATCGACTCTCCATACAAATGTCCGAACAGCTGATCGAGTTTTGTATGAAAAGTCGATTTTTTTTGTCTGTTTTTGGAAAAGTCGTAGAACAAATGTTGTTGTATATATATGATGTTACTAATCTACTCCTGCGAGGTTGTTGGTGTTTTACAAATAACCCTGTATAAAAGTTTACAGAGAATTTCTCAGCGACCGACAGCTTGCGTGAGACATTTACGAAAGCACGCTCATGCCTGTTGCATATTATAGTGTAATAATATATTTTCCTATTAGGTAAATCCTGTGTCTGGGTGATAAAAACAGACACATTACGACTAGGTAGTACTATGGTAGATACCGCATTTTCAGAAGGGAAAAGTTAGGTACAGCTCGCCTGCACGGAACGATAATGTGTATAAATATGTACCTATAAGGTCCCAGATCCATTGAAAACTATTAAATTTATTAACGGAATAATGATAGAACATTTACTAAAGATATTTATTATAATATCTACGTTATGGTCATATTTATTTATAACAATACTTACCAAACTAACAAAGTAAAAAAATCTTTCCTTTACCGAGAATACCTTTGGAGATGTCTATTTCCATGTATAAAGTATAAATTGTATGCTTCTAATTTAGGTATGTTCACATGCAATGTATACTATTAATTAACTTTAAATGTACCAAAACTGCACTAAAACTGCATTAAAGATTAATTACACTATAAATTGCATGTGAATATAATATTAGAAGCATTTGAATATTGCAAGTCTTACTCGAGTCATTACTTACTCGTCTATACAGGGTGCATTTGAAATCACTCTCCAAATTTTAAGGATGTGTCCAGTCCATAGACATAGAAAAATTTTCGCTGCGCTCAAGAAGACCAACAAAGCGTGGAAAAGAGAAGTTAACATCATACGGACACGGTCTATGTAAAAAAGAGACAAAGGATCAAGTGACATGTGCCAACATTTTTTACAGTAAGAGCCCCTAGCGTCCCGCCTAGCAAATGAGCAATCACAGTTTGTTTAAAATATTTTTTAATCTTAATTACAATTTAAAATAAAGGTATCGTAGAGTTATGGTGTCTTCTGCTCTAAGTAATTGTGATGTGACAAAAAGAAACAATCCAAGTAATCACACTTTTCAAAGGTAAATAGGATATTGCCACACATTTCTCTAAAACCAAATTTCGCTACATTTATTCGTTTATCGACAAAGAAAACAGTATGGAACATAGTTTATTAACTTCCTTTGCCATAATATAGTCATATTTTATGAATCTAAGTCATATTTTACGTATCTCATATAAAATGTATTGATTCGTTTTCGGATCACCTGTTTATTGAATTTGTTGTTCTTTGACATTCTATTTCTATGGTCCAGTCCATGAAACTGAACAACTTTCTCTAAGAAACATAGGGTCAAATATGTAAAAAAATGACTTTTCATACAAAACAAAGAGATCACGTGATCAGTTTAGTATGGGATGACCAAAATTTTTTGGCGTATTTCGACACATGTTTCATGGAGAAAGTTGTTCAGTTTAATAGACTGAACACATCCTTAAAATTTGGAGAGTGATTACAAATGCATCCTGTAGATACGAAAGTAATTAGGGTATATTAACAAGTTCCCTAATTGATTGACCTAGATATAAATTTATTAAAACCCGGAATCTTTCATAGCTATCTCCAACTGTAAGATCTTTATGTAAACAAAATTATTTCAGACTCGAAGACGCATGCAAACTATAATGTTATTGTATAAACTTTATATCAAACCGCGATAAAAATCTGTTTGATATATAGCTTCGGGTTTATTTTTGAACATTCAGTTTACATCTTGGCGTAACTCATTTTTTTAAACGGTGAATCATTATTAAATGATTGAGATATTACAGTGCATCTAAACAAGGTCTTAACATTTAGAAATGAATTATTTTCGTTCATTTACGAGTAATTAGGTACTGTATTTCAGATACAGAAAAGTAGGTATATACAGGGTTATTTGTAAAACACCAACAACCTCGCAGGAGTAGATTACTGACATCATAAACAACAACATTTGTTCTACGACTTTTCCGCAAAACAGACAAAAACAATCGACTTTTCATACAAAACTCGATCAGCTGTTCGGACATTTGTTTTGAAAGTCGAATACTTATTTTTTTGTCTGTTTTCGGAAAATTCGTTGAACAAATGTTGTTGTTTATTATGTTAGAAATCTACTCCTGCGAGGTTGTTGGTGTTTTACAAATAACCTTGTATAATATATACTTAGCTAATTGGTCCTCTCCAAATATACTGGTAATAAAAAAATGCGCTAATTTCTGAAGGTATTTTTTTCATGTACCTAAATTCAATCTGTTTATCTCGTGGGCTTAAATATTGAGATATACCTAGTAAGCAAATTAAAAAAATACAAATTGTAAAAAGCGAAAAATATACCAATAGTTACATATTGCATTCAGATTAAAAAATCTATGATTGTGTTTTGGTATTTTTTAACTAAGATTTTTAACACTGGCAAGTATGATATGCTTGTAGGTAGGTAGGACTTATATACAGTTCAAAAGAAAAAAATAGGGACAATTTCATACAAAAGAGCTAAGTTCTGTAAGGTTTTTTTATGATAAATTCAATCTGATTTTATTTGAATTTGATATTTGTTCGAAAGCTGCTTGTCAACTTGTCGGCAAGTCAACTTGCCGACTTTACTGTCTAATTTACTGTATAATTTCTCCTCTTTGCCTTGTGTCAATTCATTTGGAATTAAATAAAGTATACCCTTTCAAACAAAAGAAGAATCATCTAAATCGGTTCATAAACAAAGATGTAATGTCCGAAAATCTGTAATAACTCGTGCGATAGCAAGCTAAATAATTGATATTATACTTCAAGAATCAAGGTCACATTTTAATTTCATTGGTATTGGACTATGAACTTCGAAGATAAACAAGGGAACTCCGCAAATTCAAATAGTATATGTAAAGTCATTTGGATTTTGGTAGGTTTATGACAATCCAAAACAAACTAAACCATGGTCTGCGATGCAAGGTTCTGGACTAGACTTGGACTACGAAGACACAACGAAACTCCTCAAAAGCAAACAGCGAAATTTGGAAATTGAGTTGTGGGCATTTTACCATTAAAAATATTTTATTAAGCTTCAAGTTAGCGAACGAATAGAAAAGTGGCCATTTGAGTAGGGGGGCAAGATCTCTGTAAAAAAATTATGGGACCACACACGAACTATGTTCTTTGAGAAAAACAAAGAATTTTATAAATCGGTTTACAACTGACGAAGTTATGGTAAAGCATACATAAAAATGATAGATTTCGCGTATTTTTGTATGGAACTCCAATTTCTATAGTAAATTCGTCAGTAAAGTCTGCAAGTTGACTACCTAACTTACGCTTTCGAACAATTCTAAAAAAGTTTTTAAAATATTTTTCTGATCAGGATTTTAAAGGTTTCCTAAAAAGTGTTTTTAAAATCTTAGTTAAAACCTTCAATTCCTTATAAAGGCCCTATTGCTAATAAAAATAAATTGTATATTGTTGCAATTGAAATGTATTTTTTTAAACCATCGCGATTACTTACAAATATGGACATTTCCTCTCCATACAAAATTACGCGTGTTGACTTCCCATTGTCTGGTAATATTTAATAAAGTTAGAGTTTGCACAATTGATTATGCCGTTTTCAAATACCAGACAGGTTGCTGTTTAAAAATGTTTCATGTCAAAAATTTCAATAGATCCATATCATATTTATAATTTATTGGTATTTTTAATGGTAAGTATACAATATGTAACAAAATCCCTGTCAGATACTGAATCAGGAGATAGTGTCGCTAAAACTCATAAGAAAAAAATTTTTTCATGTCAGTGCTAAAACTGAACAACATTTTTCAAGGAACATAATAGTACAGTAGCCCGTAGAACATTTAAATCACCAAAAAGGTTACCGTTTGCCGTTGTGATATAGTTATTTATTACGAAATTATAGATACTTTAACCCCAGTTTTACAGATCGCAACCCGCCGAAACCTATATTTGAATATCTCCAAAAATGATATTTTTTTATTTTTCGAGGGTTACCACATGGTTTAGCTATTGTCGTGTTCTACAGTTTTGTTTGATTGCCACAGATAAAAGTAAGACTATAAAAAGTGGCCATACACAAATTTAAGACCTGATGAAAATGGTTGGACTATATCTGGTCTTAAATCTGTGTATGATCACTTTCCATAGTTTTACTATTATCAGTGGCAATCAAACAAAGCTGTAGAACACGACAATAGCTAAACCATGTGGGAAACCTTGAAAAATAAAAAAATATCATTTTTGGAGATATACAAATATAGGTTACGGCGGGTTGCGATCTGTAAAACTTAGGTTAAAGTATCTATAATTTCGTAATAAATAACTATATCACAACCACATGAGTAAAAAAACGTAAACTGAACAGAGTCCAAGCTGCCTACAAACGGTCCGCTGTAGCTTCACTCATGCATAGCGCGGCGATGTGTGCGTGACCTCTCTCCGACAGTGTAACAGGCACGCCGCCGGGGTAAAAACTGGTTTGCACCGGCTCTGTTGCGGTATAACCGACAGGGCCGCTAAGTGCTATACCACGGTCAATTTTTTCTTAGAGAATACACTAATGTGAACAATGACAGTTTGATTTGTCAAATTACTGACTCGAAGAAAAAATACGAGTCGTGACAACGATTTTATTGAAAAATTAATTATTAGATTCAACCATTTTTCAGTGTGTAAAATAAAACGAATTTTATATATGTACATTAGTGTTTAATAAATTAAATATGCCCAACTCCTGTACCGTTTGTGTATGAATAATTCGGGGAAAAAAGGATATTTCTTTTTTTTTTCGTACGGAAAAATCCAAGTGCAGTTAGTATTCATTTCCGTTCGTTTCGTTCAAATACACATTTTATTGTGGACTTGCCTTATTTTATTTTTCTCCCTACTACCTATTTTTAACTTGCGACAGGTGTCAACCCTTTGAGAATCGGTATAAGTTGTGAGAGCTTGTACTCTGTTCCGTTTATATACTCATGTGTCACAACGGCAAACGGTAACCTTTTTGGTGATTTAAATGTTCTACGGGCTACTGTACTATAAGTAGAAAATCAATTTTTTTCGACTTTCCATAAGGACATAAGTAAGTCGTTCAGCTGACCAATACATTTTGTATGAGAGTATGAATTATTTTTCGTTTTTCGACCTATGTTCCATGGAGTTTTGTTCAGTTTTAACAACAATCACCTATTTCAATATCTATCAGAGTTTTTGTTACATACTGTATATTGAAAGAATCAAAAACATTAACGCTTTTTTAAAACAAAAAATATTAAAGTGTACAAATGTATTTCTTTAGTCATTGGTCTTTTCGGATATACCGAGTGTAACAAGACCCTCAACGAAGCCAAGGTCTACGTATTCTGCTCATCATCAGGACCATTTCTGTTCAAAATTATTGCTGGAAAACGATTTTAATTTTTGGTGTTAAAAAAGCATTGAATACATTACCAGGCAATGTAACGCGTACAACAGACCGCGCCTGCGAGTGTATGCTACACAGCTGCGTGCGGCCGAGTTGAAGGGCAGCGTTTATGTGCGTGCTCATGAGATACATCGAGTGATGACGTTTTGAAGCTAGTGATTGTTACGAAATACTTAAAATTTTGATAATATTTCTTGGGACAAAAATTAGTAAATAACGAATAAAATAAAACTTTATAAAAAATTGAATTCTTTTTTTTACGTTGACCTTCAATAACTTCGTAGCTATTGGTTTCCCAGGTATACTCTAAAAGACAAAAATGATCCTGATGATGGAAGGAATGCGTGGACTTCGGCTTCGTTGAGGGTCTTGTTACAACCCTTTATTTCGTAAAATGACATAATTTGATCTTAAACTTTACCTACCATACAAGCTTCCTTTATTTAATTAGGAATTCCAACACGCGTACTATACAACACATTATTTCTCCCCAAATCTTTGTTAGCTTCTGCAGACAAGCGCCATGAGCGTGAAGGTTACAAGCGAGAGAAGAGAAGTGGAACGCATCTTCCTAGAAGAGTTGCAGGCATCGGCGTCATTGCAGCTTTGGAGGCAGCCGTGGACGTATCTGGGGAGAAAAGAGGTTAAGTATATTTCTCTGAAGTGATGAGGAGAGGTTAAGAATATTTATCTGATGCGATGAGGAGAGGTTGAATATACAACATGTTACAAAAAACACCACTAATGCCGAATATGGTAGATAGGGACCGTTAAACTGAACAACTTTTACTACGGGACTAACTCTGAAATCATGAAAAAAAATCTGCTGTTTCATACAAATAATAACGAAAATATCAAAATGTATGTGTAGGTATGGTAGTATGGAGAGAGGGTAGCCACTAGTAGGAAGGCCAAAGTGGAAGGTTTTCCTCCGGGCTGGGTGGTATTAGCCCGGGGACCGCGGTCCAACCGATGATGGTTGGAAGTTAAACAATATATAGTTTGGCGGCTGAGAAAACTCCGATAGCGCGAGATGTAGGTTTCTCCATATATTCTCCATACTACGAGGTGCTATTCCTTACTAATCTTTTGTGTTTATTCGACACTAGCGCCATCTAGTAACACCGGTTATGAATCTTATTGCAACCGTGTGTTGGTATGTGCGGTTGGTAGATGCCGCTACATATGAAACAGCTGATTTTTTTTCAGTTTGATGGTCCCTCACAACCATATTCGGCATTAGGGGTTATTTTGTAACACGTTGTATAGGTACTGTGATACTAAGAAAAAACGAATATACATATATTCTGTGATACTATACTCTATGATACTACATTACATACCTGCCGTCATAGTAAAACCGCCCGCAGTGTGTGACATTCTATCTCCGTGTCTGTGGTAGCCGTGCCCGAGTCCAGCCTGCAGCCGTGCACTGTGATCGACTCCCCAGAGTCGTCTATAATAAACGACGGGTTTTGATACTACTCTATGATACTACTTACCTGCCGTCATAGTAAAACCGCCCGCAGTGTGATATTCTTACTATCTCCGTGTCGGTAGTAGCCGTGCCCGAGTCCAGCCCGCAGCCGTGCACTGTGATCGACTCTCCAGAGTCGTCTGTAATAAACGACGGGTTTTGATACTACTTACCTGCCATCATAGTAAAACCGCCCGCAGTGTGACATTTCTTACTATCTCCATGTTGGTGGTAGCCGTGCCAGAGTCCAGCCCGCAGCCGTGCACTGTGATCGACTCCCCCGAGTCGTCTGTAATAAACAACGGGTTTTGATACTACTGACCTGCCGTCATAGTAAAACCGCCCGCAGTGTGACATTCTCACTATCTCCGTATCGGTGGTAGCCGTGCCCGAGTCCAGCCCGCAGCCGCGCACCGTGATCGACTCGCCGGAGTCGTCTATAAAAAACGACGGGTTTTTGAAAATGGAAAAATAAATCTTTCAGGACAGCAATTCGTAGAGCTACGGTGCTACGGCGTAGTCGTTGTAATGAACAAGAGGTTTTTGAAAATGAAAAAATCTTTCAAGTAGTGGTAGCACATGGGTAAATAATGTTATTTAAAGTGTGTAAAATACTACCGATAGATCTTAAACACAAATATTTACTGGCTGTCAACCATCATGGGGGTCGAGAGCGCCACTCACTTGTAGCACATAGATATAACACCAGATCGGTGTCGACTGGTAAATATGTTATACCGAAAGTCACTAACTATTAAGGTGATAGAACACTCAATAAGAGAATCCCATATTTGTTAAATAATCTGCCACACAACTTAAGATCGGAATGTAATAAAAACAAATTTTGTAATCTTTTAAAAAAACATTTATTAGACACAATACTTTAACTAAAATATTAGCATAAGCAAACTATTATTGTTTAAATTTAGATTACCTAAGTACATAATTTAACATAAGATACTTTCGAGACTCGATCCCTCAGTCAAACTATCCTAAATAGTTTTGTGGGACTGATGTTGTACCAGAATGTTGTATACCTTGTTAATTAATATATAAATAATAAAAATAAATAATAATAAAACGTGATGGTAGTCAACGAACTGAATTTTATTTCGTTGGTGGTAGTACTATGCCCGCAAATTGGTAATACGATGGAACCTTGTATCATTAACAATATTAACATACACGTTGACGTCATCCGCAACTAAAATGACATGTAACAATAAAATTCTTATAGGTAATTTAATATATTAATTACTAAATTATTATTTTCAATAAGATAGGGTCTAAGTACCTATTATAAATAAGGTCCTTCTTAAATAGTGCACAAAATTTTAAGGGGTCAATGTACTCATGCATACAAACAACTTTTACTATGGTACCAACATTGAAATCGCGAAAACAAAATCAGCTTTAAAAATCGAATAGATCAAAATGTATGGAACAGCTGATTTTCTTTTTCGCGATTTCATGTTGGTCCCATAGTAAAAGTTGTTTGTATGCATGAGTACATTGACCCCTTAAAATTATGTGCACTATTTATGAAGGACCTTATATATAGAAATTATTTTCAATAATTAAATTATAAAAAATATAATTGTTTTTCATTTTTAACCGACTTCAAAAAAAGGAGGAGGTTCTCAATTCGTCGGAATCTTTTTTTTTTTTTTTTTATGTATGTTACTCGAAGACGGCTGGACTGATTTGAAAAATTCTTTTTTTGTTTGAAAGTATATACTTCCAAGTTGGTCCCGTTGTCATGAAATCAGGATCTAATGATGGGATCCTGGAGAAATTGAGAGAACTCTTCAAATATTATAGGCACATCTATAGCGATTTTAGTATTTTCTTAAGTAATTTGTGCATTTGCTTTTGAAAAGCACCATTTCGGTGAAGTAGAACTGATGATGAAGACCAGCATAGATGATCATCGGAACTATTAAATACTAAGTAGTTCACTGGTAAGATACGATTACTTTAATATGGTTGCTAGGCTATTTATGCTCATCATAATTCATATGGTGAAGAAGAGCTGATAGTGAAGTACCAGGAGAACTCCTCAACAATAAACGCCCCTGCGTCGGGAAAAGCAGTACTATGTAAAAGGTGATGAGCCGTTGACATAAGGCTATTGTAACTTAGATAATATCATCACCAAATATACTTACCACAAAAAAAATTCAAAATAAAAAAGTTTTTAATAAAAACAAAACCTCCTTCAAAAACCTTGAAAATAATCTAACAAAAAACAGTTTCAAAAATAAATTAATGGCTCTAAAAAGCAAGAAATAAAATATTGAAATCTGTATAATAACTAACTCGAAAGTTTGTATGCATATCTTATATTAAACAACGTTTTATGAAGTCGGGTGGGGTTTAAACCCATGATTAAAGTTTAGATAAAAAATATCGTTCGTAAGACTTCAAAAGGCGTTGTTTAATATAAGATATGCATACAAACTTTCGAGTTAGTTATTATACAGATTTCAATATTTTATTTCTTGCTTTTTAGAGCCATTAATTTATTTTTGAAACTGTTTTTTGTTAGATTATTTTCAAGGTTTTTGAAGGAGGTTTTGTTTTTATTAAAAACTTTTTTGAGGTTAAATATGTATTGTGGCCGCCAGGTTCATTAGCAATTTGCGGGGATTGTAGCTATAAACATTTTTTCCAAAACACAACTACACACTGTGACACTGTGATCGTTACTCTTGAGTCGTCTGTAATGAATGAAAGTTTTTGAAAACGCTGGTAAAGATATTTCGAGTTAACAATTCGTATCGTAGCACTACGGTGCTACGACGTAGCAGCAAACATTCATTATTACTCCAAAACAACCACACACTTGATAGTTTTAGATGAAGGGTTTATAAAAATGCTGGAATAATTATTATTTCTTTCGAATCAGAAATACGTAGCGCTACGGTGCTACGTACGGCGTAGCTGCAAACATTATTTCTCTCAAACACAACCACACACTGTGATCGTTTTGGACGAGGGGTTTATGAAAATGCTGGAATAGTACATTACCATAGAAAAAAATTACTTACATTAGAGCCACTGACGTCTATCATATAAGTACGCTGGACAGGCGAACGTCACCTGTCATTTGAAAATCGCCATATTCACAATATAGAGAGAGTACATTGCGCGCTCGAGCAACGCACACATAGACATCTCTCACCGACACTGTATAACTGCAATCTCATACCACTCTCATGCCATTGTGTTTACATACTCGTCTTCGTGCCTATTCGTCTGTTCTCGGCGAGTATCTAAACTAGGCATCAAAACAGTTCCGAGTACTGTGACGCAGCGGCGAGAGCTGTCTTTGTGTGTGTGAGATGCTCGAGCGCCCGTAATACTAAGCTAAACTTCTGTTAGTCTCTCTATTTTGTGCCCTGTTGGCGCTGTAGATTCTATACTATGGCAGTAGTGAGTGTACTTGGAACTAATTAGTTCCAAGTGTAGCGACATTGATTGTATTAAGTACTTACGTATTGATTACGTCATAGGGAGCGATCGCCTCGTAGCTGCCTGCGCGCAGCGAGCCAGTCTTCCCGTGGCCCGCGTCCCTTGTACTTGTTAACTATTATTAATTAACTCGTACCTATCTATCGTGTTTAAATAAATATATTCAGTTTATATTAATCTATCATTCAAACACCCTTCTGATTACCGCACATATAGTGGAGTGACAACCCTATAGACCAAATCGGGGTTGGCAACGCAAAACTAATTGTAGATGTCGCTGCGTACGCTTGTTCCTAAGACAGTAGACGTTCAGAACAAAATGTATGAGAAAATAGGTCTTTTTTTTTGTGGTATTTAATTACCGAAAAAGACCCATTGACCCAAAATGGATATAAAAGACTATTCTACAATGCAAATGCCGGAATTGAAAGCCAAATTAAGACGTTTTAAATCTTACAGAATTTATCATTTTTTTCTATAGGTATTTTTTGAAAATTTGTAAGTGCCAACATTTTTAAAGCCTATTACACAGAATTTAATCATTTGAAAGCTCAAAATAAATTATTTTTAAGTCAAAGTCCTTTGTCTTCATAGCTCTCGTGGAACAAGCGTACGCAGCGCCATTTTGAAAGTTACCTTCCCCAAACAAGTACACTCACTGCTGTCAGTAGAATCTATTGAGTGTACTTGGAACTAATTAGTTCCAAGTACACTCACTACTGTCATAGTAGAATCTACTGCTCTCAGCGCCAATATGGTGATTTTCAAATCGGCACAAAAAATTGCTGTCATTTCATGACATTAGCCTCTCCAGCATACTTTGTATAATGGACGTCAGTGATTACAGCCGAGAACGGGAAGATAGCGATTGCATTATCGAGGTTGCTTTAATCATTCGAGGCAATGCAAGTAGCTTCCAGTACAAGGCTTGTATAATACTTTACTCACGAAATGCGAGGAAATAAAATTTTCTTAGTAAAAATGCGATGTTTAAGTTGGTTCGTGTGGCCGTGTCAAATGATAGTCGAAAGCATTCGATTCGAATCCGATTCCGTACCGATAGATTCGAAAACTCTGGCATTCGATTCACTTTCCGACAAGAAAGCGCAATGCATTTACAAAGTTTGTTAGCATAAGGTAGAAAATAAAATCGATAAGCTGGAATTGATATTTCGTGATAAATAACTAAAATTAACATTGACATTTCACAAGTTTCATCCAATTATCTAAAAAAAATTAACATGGAAACATTCTTTGTAAACGGGAACATTACTTCTTACAATAAAAAAATCTTTTTCCGTTTTCGCGCTCAAGTTCAACGCAGTTTTGTTCAATTTTGTTTTTTTTTTGGAAAATAAGAGTAAGTACTTACTAAAAGCAAAAGTATGGCAATTCAATAATATTTTATACTTAGTATTAATATGTAACCAATAAACTTTAGAGCACAAAAAAATAAGATTACTTACTACGTGGCCTTCATTTTGGGGTTTTAAATAAGCTCTTCGAATATACTTAATTAAATTTCAAGATTTTTTTTACATTAATTCCAATCTTCTTAGGGTACGTATCTCTTACCGATAGAAATATGCTCTCGGTTAAACTATCGAATTCAATCGAGAAAGTAATGTCAAAAATATTCGTTCCGATGATAGTGAATCGCGTGTTTCGGAAGACTTTCCGATTCGATTCGGAAAGTTGGTTTCCGACAGTCGTGAATAACCCCCGAGGTCTACCGATTTGAATTTGGAATACTTACTTCCCGCACAAAAGTATTGAATTTTATTTCTGCACTGAATTCCAAGTTTAGAATGTGATGAACCAGACCCCCACGGAAACGTTGAACGTCCCGCATTCCTTTTTCAAATGGAATGATAACATTTCAGAGTAAAAAATATTTATTTCGGTTCAGCAATTCGTAGCACTTCCGGTGCTACGGCGTAGCTGCAAATATTATTTATCGAAAAACTATAGGCATGTAAGATATGAATATTTCATTATATTACTTTTAGCTGATATTGGGTCCCAGTAGCCTCATAATACTCAGGCTAATGGTAATCCGAAACGCTAACAATACCGTTAACTTACTTGTACGGAACCTCTTTATTCCCGAGCGAGACAACATTTTCTCTGTTTCTATGGTAAACAGCTAAAGTGATGGAAGTCGCAAACACGGCACCACAGACACCCAAGATTCGGATAAGTAGTTTATTTATATCAAACCAGCGCCCGTATTACAACCTCTTAAAACTTGCCATTTTTCTGAACGGCTATCAGTGCGTCTCTTTTATTTGTTATACAGCGGGAAAGAGATGTAACTATAGCAATTCATAAACCTAGTAAGTTTTAAGAGGTTGTAATACCCCCCCGGGACCTGCCTTAGGGATGCGTCACTATAAAAACTGCTGATGCCTCTCGGCCACGGGAGGTTGTCAAAACCTCGTTATAAATATGAAAGGTACATACTATGGGCAACAGCGTCACTTAACCAGTTAGTAACAAAATTGCGTGTGCGCGCGTATGGCTTCTGCGCGAACTAAACGAATGTTGTGACGGCACGGCGTGCAAGCGATTTTAACCTTAGGCACAAATATAATAGGTAGATAAGCATTACTACCGTACGGAAAAGAAACTCTCCGCCCCGCCCCACAATCAATTACCTCACCCCACTGGCGCCCACCGCGCGAGTTCGTGTGCCGATCCGTTGCGCGTGTGCAAAAACGTCACTGTGTAGCGTCTGTGTAATAGGTAGTTGAACGTGACGCTTGTATGGAGTGCCCGGGGTGTGCCTTAGGAGTGGTTAAGCGACGCGGTTGCCCATGATACAACCCACGATCGTGCGTTAAATACTTACCGAAAACTCCAGCAATCTTAATGCACGAAGTGGCGGGGAACAGTCCATCCCTGCCCTTCCTCCCCCCCATGCAGGGCGCCTCCAGCATGCCCAGTGAGTGGTTGTTGTGAAACGGGTCGTCGCACGCGGAGAACCGCCCGTTCATTGACACACACTTGAAGCAATCGATGCTGGACGCTGGAAGAAGACTTGCCATTTTATGGGTGCCTGGTAAAGTTCGTATCACGAAAGATGACCACAAATGGCGCCCATTTTCGCATCATACTCACGAAGAAAACACTTAAGACAATATAATATTTCATATTCTTATAGATATTTACATTATGTTTAAATTTATGAAATATTATTTTGTCTTAAGGCGAGGCAGTTCACGAAATTTACGCTTTCACTATGTCTTTAGAATAAGGTTGAATATTGCATAGCTTTAATTGACGCTTCGCCAGAAATTTGACGAAATTTAGTACATTTTTATTGATTTCTAAAATACTAGATCATATATTAAAAATGTACTCGGTTATTGTTTTAGATCGATAAAAAAGCTATCCTTTTTGCATAAAAAATAATATCATTGTCGTTGAAAATTACGAAATCTGACGATTGGAAATTTATTTTTATAAGTTTTTGTGGTGTTATTGAGGATTTTTTTACAGAGTTAACATGCCATTTTTCAATATTCTGTTCGGTTATTGTTTTTCTTTGTTTCTTTTTCAGTCTACAGTAATTTTTGTGAAGTAGAATTCTACATCAGTTCTTCACATTGGAAGTTCAAAAATCAATCTTTTCATCAGATCGTGAACTGGCCTCGCCTTAAGGCTTTAACATATGCCTCAATCCAAACGGGTCGATCCGTGATAGTGTGAAATCGAACGTAACTCTACTCAGTTTGGGTTCAAATCAGTGTGCGTTCCAACGTGGCGGTTGCGTTGAGAACTAGCACCGAATTCTCTTTTTTTATATGTTTTTATTAAATTTCTTCGCTTGCAAGTTAGTTAAAAAAAATCTGTTCAATTAAGATTGAAGGTATTATCATCGCCGATTTTTATGTGTTAGTTTCAACATAAACGAATGTTCTGTTTCCGAGAAATTTTGCAAATAGGACCAGAAACAGGGTCCACGGAATATTTTTTTTACATCAAAGGTGGTAACATTTTTACAAATGCTTTCAATTAAATCGATTGTGTATTATTCCAAGTACATTATATATTTTTACCATGATAGCTTCACGCGCGTAATCTTTCAATAATTTGCATTGAATATTGGGATTTGACCCTTCTTAGCGCCTTACGTTTCTTCATGAGTTATGATGGGAAAATGGGCGCAATTTGTGGTCATCTTTCGTGATTCCAACTGTACTTTGTTATTGACTTTTGCGTCCATTTAAAACACACCACACAACTACCATTTTATTACATTCCCATCAAAACTATGTATTTGACCAGGATAATTATGTTTTTGTATTATACGTCGCTCGCGGGAAACTGACCGTTCGTGTTCGATGCTGGAGAGTTTGCCATTTATGGGAGCCTAGTACTTGAGGTGTTTCATAGAACTTTGCAAGTCTTTGATCTTCTTGGACTTGGATCCATATTACATAATAATCAGTGAATGTATTCTCACCCATTGTTATAAAAGACAGGAATACTGCAGCTGCTAACAAAATTGCATTCCCCCGTCCAGCCAAACTTGCGTCCATAATTTAATATCTGAAACAAGAAAATTAAATTTTCTAAAGTATCCATTTTCGTAGCATTTTCCGGATTTCCCTACGAGTAATCAAATGGGAATACTAAACGTATTATGCACGTTGCACCTTTGTCTCTTCAGCCCCCCTACTCAAATGGCCACTTTTCTATTCGTTTGAACTCTACGCTTACTATTAAAACTTTAAAATAAGCAGTCAACTATAAAATTACGTGCCGTAAGCTTGACAATTCCATACAATAATACATCGAAGTCTGTGATTTACATAAGTTTGCGACATGTAATTTGATCATCAATTGCTAATATTTAAGCTTTAAAAGTAAGCGTAGCGTTCAAACGAATAGAATATGTTGGCCATTTCAGTAGGGGGGCTGATTCTGTGCGGTCTCAGAGTCCTGCAAGCATATCGCTATAAATAATGAACAAGACATGTGATACATTGATACTTTTCTTTGGAAAGTTTATATTTGTGCGAAAAAGAAGTAGCAATGTATCACATCCATCTGTCAAATCACAGTTTCGAACTTCATTTTTTTGCCGATAGACCCGCTGTGCTGAAACAATTGGCAAACTTTCTGGTCGTTTGAACGCTCATGTTAAATAACCTATCCTATACCTAACTAAATAATAAGAACTGTAAGTAGGTATTATTAATTATCCATGTCGTAAAGGTGTTTTGTTTTTTCCCACTTTTTCTAATGGGCAGTTCTTCTAACTATAAATGATACTTATTTTCCCATTATAGTGCTACGATTGAGTTTGTGGTAGCAATAGGAAAAGCCAGGGTCACGTCACTGAAATGTTATTACTACGTATGGAATCGACCTCGCAGCCCCGATTTTTGCTCCATGAGTTGAGGCCAACTGGCCTCAACTCATTTAGTCACTCGCCAACGCTCACCGCGAACGCACGGTGCAATAGTGGTGATAAAAATGCCGATCTGTGTATTGAAGACGTGTAAAAATTGTTCCACTTCGAAGCAAAAAAATAGTGGAGTGACTTATCATCGGTATGTAAACAAAACATCAACATAAACCAACCAAAACTATTTTTTATACATTATTTCTACTGACCCGACATTTTGTATGAAAATCATAGATTATGTAAAGTGAACCATACAGATTGTATACGTAGGTACTAAACTAGGATAGGTGAACTAATAGCACAGTTTTACAATATTGTACCTTTATTATTCTATACCGTTAAGAAGCGCCTATGATGTAGGACGACACCGCCGCCACCTTGTAGGTACTTAACTTACGCTGTCATGTCAGTCGAAAAATATGTTTAGGAGTTTGTCAAAAAAGAAATAAATTAAAAGTGATTATTAATCTTAAGTCCCTGCTATATTTTACTGTCGAGGCACATCGGTGCGTACACGGAACAACTGTGCTCCATTGCCGCAATTACTCAATACTCATCCCGCTCAAGTGGCGAGGCAGGCGAGGCTAATAGCGAGTTTGAATGTGTATGTCACGGCTAATACCCGAAGTGCGGCTAAACCTAGTTTTAGCCGGCTAAAGCTAGGTGTAGCCGATAGCTGTTGGCTAAAACTAGGTGAAACGATTTGCTTTACCCCTGTAGGTCCCGAATATAGGTTAGAAATTTAAGGCGAGCGCGAAGCGCAGCGTAGCGTGAGCCTTAAATTTCGAGGTTATTTTTTTTAACAAACAACAGAAATAACTTTTTTAAGAGTAAATCGGCTACACCTAGTTTTAGCCAACAGCTATCGGCTACACCTAGCTTTAGCCGGCTAAAACTAGGTTTAGCCGCACTTCGGGCATTAGCCGTAACATGTACATTACACTTAGCACGAATATCTATCTAGAAAAAAAAAACGCGCGTAGAAGTGCCCGATAGAGTATGAGAAAGGAGAGTGGGAAAATTTGTATGGGAAGTGGTCTATGAACCCATAGCGACACTGTTGTTGTATTTATGTAGGTATACCTCAACTACACCCTTGTGCAAAGCGGCATCAAAATCTGACTTCGCAGTTAGGAAAAAAAAATTTCAACACATGTTTTTGTTACATTTTTTGTTTGAGAAATACTTAATTCGGCTATTTTAGCACAGCGCTATGACTGTATTATACCTACATCAGTAGTAAGTTTTGGCATCGTCGTCGGTGGCAGTGTTGGAAAAAAACACGAATTTTTTTGCAAAAAAAAACGTTAGATAGTGCCTTATCTTCTCTTTTGAATTTCAATTTTATAAGATTAAATTGCAATTATGGATTTTTATTTCAATTCGTTTTTTTTAATGCTATGACAGAGTAATTATTATAAGCAGCAGATATAGCAAAGTATTGTATAACATCGTATTTATAATTATGATATCAACTAGAACTAGCACTTGTGAGCTTCCCGCGATTTCCGGACAAAGATCTGGGTCAGTAAATATTTTTCCATGTTTCCATAGTAATATTTTTTCTTATAAAAAGTTCTTTTCGACGATACCTAATGATTGTTATTACTGCGGGTACTAAATGCCCACCCTCCTTTTTTATTTTTCGGGTAAGTATTAACATGCACCTATTACCTAATTGAATTGCGTTTTTATTATAATTTTATGCAATATTATTAAACAAGTAGGTATATCCTTATCATTATGTACAATGTGTCACATCTGTGTGCATGCTACTTTTTCTTTGACAACTCGCGCTTGCGCTGTGCGTGCGTGGCCGCCATCTTTGCAATCGCTGCGAGAATTTGTGCCGTAGATCTGTCGCTTCTATACGTAGTAATAACATTTCAGTGGGTCACGTATGTCATCATAGCATAGCATAGACAATTGATTTGACTAGTGCTTATTAGATTAGCTTGTATTTTAGTTTACATAGTTCTAAGTGGCACATTTTCATGTAGAATATACAGTCACAAATTATAAATGAGAGATAAAACTATCATTAACGTAGTGGTAACAACGAGTAACGTTCTATTTACGCTAAACCAACAAAATATGACTTCCTTTTGTTTATAGACAACTATTACTCACATTAATGTGTTTATATTGGAAACAAGTGCAATTAATTTTCCGTAATTTATTTGCCAAGATGTCTGTCTGACTCCGCGAAGCGAAACCATCGACGAAATTGGTCCGCCATTGATGTTTGTTTCGTGCCAAAAGTGAAATGTTTACATTAGATTAGATACGGAAAATAATATTACACAATGCATTACATAGTTTGTTTTGTGGTAAATTAAATGTTTTAGTATTAGATAAGATTGTATGGGCAGGATTTATTTGTAAAGCTTAGCTGATAATAAAATATATGGGTTCCCATCAAGAGAAATAGTGATGGAGAGTAATATAATAAGTCTATGGATGGAGGACATCTAATGCCGAAATTAGACGGGTCATCAAAAGTGCTTCATTTTCGATGAATAAGTGACGAGTGAACGACTTTTTGTATTTAGACACTAAATGTAAAATGAATGTAGTATCTCTCATTTCTCACAAAATTTCGCAGCAACCGGTCGTGCGTGATAATTCTGATTTAAGAATTAAGAGTTAATTAAAGAGAAAAAAAAATGCTTGCATGTACTGCTTGTATGCATGTAGCATAATGCGGGTTGAAAAAAGTCTAAAAACGAAAAATAAAGGCATTTTAAAATAAACACAAATAAGTTACTGACGATAAGCCATTCACTGCAGTGAATGGCACTGTTTACACGCTTCATTTATTGTTCATTTCCGATGCGATGACCGTTGCCCGATGAAAGCGCACTGCCGTCTAGTGACTTTCATCGAAATGGCGCATCGCGATGAAAGATGAATCTACATAATTAGACACTTCATTTTAAATGCTTCACTGCGATGAAGCATCGAAAATGAACGAAAAATGACCCGTCTAATTTCGGCATAATTCTCTTCATAAGTATCATCATAAGTATCAATATCTGGGCGACCGAGCTTTGCTCGGTTATCACTATTTATTGTAATATGGTGGTGTTTAGGTGATAATCTACATTGTTATCTCAAATATTAACTACATTTTTTTAAACTTGCCTAAAAACAATAAAAATTAAAAAAAAATATAAACTTGAACTTATTAAAAAACAAAAGTAAGTCACCGAGCGGGAATCGAACCCGTAACACTCGTTTCTTACCGTCCGCGTCTTAACTCGCTGGACCAGACGGACAGTGGCTGGCCGGACGAAATTAGCGACCATATTATGCGTCAAAAGAAAATCGTATAAAAACTCGAAAACACGCGTTTTCCCAAAGATAAGACGAAATCTAGATCGATTGTTTACCCCCGAAAACCCCCATATATTAAATTTCAGCGAAATCGTTAGAGCCGTTTCCGAGATCACAGAAATAAATAAATAAATATACAATAATTGCTCGTTTAAAGGTATAAGATACCGAAAGAATTCACAATAATAATAATTACTTAACAAAATACCTTAAGGGGAGGTTAAGAAAATTGACACTTTTTGATGAAATGCCATAGGTCGTTGAAAGATCTTACAGATATTAAATTAAGATATATATTTCTTTATATCTTTCACCAGATATGTATAGAACCAGGAACACGATTCAGTGATTTTGTCTCGATACATTTTAATTTCGAAAATAGTACTTAAAAATTCTTAAGTTTAAAATTACTTAGAAACAACGTAAGGTATTCAAGTCGAAATTGCTTTAAATAATGTGTATTATCAATATTCACAATAGTGTAGAAAAAAATGAAATGTAGTCACACATTTCTCTTTAATCGCGATCGTTATTAGCTACGAATTGATTTCGTGATTTTTTTCGCCTAATCTGCCAAATCAATCAGGAATGTAATGATACCGTTTAAAAATACTAGAATAAGAGCGCTAAAAATTCCACGAAAAGTTTGTATTATTTCAAATGTTTTATTTTACCTAAGTAATAATTAATTAATAAAATGTTTCAAGGGTTCTTTATAGATTAAAAATTAAAGATAATACTTAGTTAATCATTAAAATACACATACCATCTTTAGAATTACTACAAGAATATTTTTTCTACGAAAACTCTGAAACAGTGTTTAGCCAACTTACCTAAATTTCAATCCCAAAATAACTTTATGCTGGTCGTTATCAAATCAATACAATCACATCACACACAGAATTGAATAAAACTTGAAGAAACTGTTGAAATTCTCAATAATTACCGGTCTAATACAAAGCCTTCTTGTTATAATAAGCTAGATTATGCAAAAAAGCAGATAAAAAAGGATTTTATCAAGAAATCTAGTTAAAATAGGACTTTATTAATAAATTTACAGCTCCGTAACCGTGTTACAGAGCTTTGGTGGAAATATCGACTGAAATTGCGTAAAACGTAACACATGGAAGGACTATTCACGGTGTTACCAGCTTTTAAAAGCTCGTTGCTACAGAAAATAAGGGTATTATATTTGTTGAGAAATGTTGTAAAGAAAATAAGAGCGAAGTATACTTGTTGATTTTCTTCAGTATTGAAGACATTAAGTTAAAAAAACCGGCCAAGTGCATGTCGGGCCACGCGCAGTAGGGTTCCGTAGGTACATTATATACCATACCATATTTTAATACCGCTATCATTTTTCGTCTGAAAAAATAACTTTGTTTTTCACAGTGTTTGTATGAATGACAAAGTTAAATTTGCGGTTTTGGAAAATGTACTATATCTCAAAAACTAATTACTGTATCTCGTTCAAATCAATTTTCGTTGAAAGTGTTTATTAAGATCTATAGCATATATTGTTTTTTAGATTTTTCACCCTCTTACTTTAAAAGTTAAAGGGGGGGGGACACACATTTTACCACTTTGGCGGCAGATATCTTTCAAACGGTTGACTTTGAAAAAAAATAGTCTTAGAAACCTCAATGTCATTTTTAAAGACCTATCTATAGACACCCCACAAGTATTGGTTTGATAAAAAAAAATATTTTCAGTTTCAGTTCCATGTATGGGGAGCCCCCCCTTAATCTTTTATTTTATTTATTTTTGTGTAAAAATCGTAAAGCGGTTCACAGAATACACCTACTTACCAAGTTTCAACTATGTAGTCTTAATACTTTTGGAATAAAGTGGCTGTGACATACGGACGGACAGACAGACAGACAGACAGACAGACAGACAGACAGACAGACAGACAGACAGACAGACAGACAGACAGACAGACAGACAGACAGACATGACGAATCTATAAGGGTTCCGTTTTTTGCCATTTTGGCTACGGAACCCTAAAAATGCGACTCTAGACATGGTTTGAGCTTTTCATACTTAAGCAAAGAATGGAAAAGCTCACTAATTTAATTAATTTTTAGCTTTGGAGTAAAAATACCCACTAGTATTTATTCGGGTGACAATAAATTCCCATTTTGGGTATCAAAAATACTGAATATATAATATTGAAATACTAAGTGGGCGACGGACTGACGGCGACTACAAATGTGGAAAATGGGTGACTTTAAAACACAAATTGAGGAACTAGCTAGTTACCTACTCAGAACGGGCGACCAAATTACTACTTGGGCGACAACCTTAGGGCACACAAACATTAAAATTTGACATATATTTTATTTAAAAAGGTGACTATTATCCTAATCGAGATGACAAAAATACCATGTTGGGCAGCTTAAATCAGTTTACTATAGTTACCTACTTGGTATAATAGTTGCCCACTCAGTATTTTTGTCACTCATTTAGAATTTTCACTGCTAACCTAAATTATTTATTTCCCACATGACGTAGTCGCCTGTTATACGTATTTTTTGTAAACCGCAGTTTGTCGCCCGTTAGTTATTTTATCGCCCAAAAAATAAACCGCTGCCAGGTTTAATATTTAAAGATCCCATTAAGGCTGTAGATTCGCATCACGTTCCATTTTTAAATTTTCAATACAAATGATCAAAACTACTCTGCGCGAGCCGTAATGAGGGCGAACTTTGAAAATTCCTATTAAATTATTAAACAGATATAAGTATATACAAAACACGCAATACATTAGACAAATACCTCATTATTCCTAAGAAAAATTTAAAATTACTTTAGATTCTGTAAATACCAGTAAAAAACATGTAAAAGTGTACCAATTTGAGCATTTTTTAATATTTTATTTCTCTGTGATTAAAAGCATTTCTTTAAATTTTCTCTCTGGACTCCTTGACAATCCAAACAATAAGTGAAAAAATAAATATGAGTCGTATTCTTATTTGTTACAGCTGAAACGTTTTTGAAAAATACCTCTGACAAGCAAATTTGAAATTCCACTTGAACAGATTGTCTTCGTTTTAAATACCTGACAATTTATTATGTTTTTCTCTCTATACGGCAATAATTTAAGAATTTTGCTTCCTAAAACTAAAATTTATATCAATAATAATGCTTTCATTCTTTAGATAACTTCAGTGGAAAAACACTAATTTCGTTGAAATGCAAATATACAGCCATAACGGTCGCCTTTAATTATTTCCAGTCACCTAATTAATTAATTCCCGTTATTTTGTGTGGCATAGACTACGTAGCTTCTTAGCGTGCGTTCGCTGTGATTGCGAGATGTCTAGCACCTTTCTCTATGGTTGGTTAACAGATGGGTGACCAAGAAATGTACGATCTCGAGCTTCGGAAGGCAAATAACCGCTTCTGTGGTCTAGTGGTTTGTCCACCCGTGTAAGACGCAGGGGTCCCGGCTTCGATTACCGGAAGGGGGGTACATTTGTACTCGGTTTGGTTGGTGGTAGGGCTTATTTCAAGTCCGCCTGGCTAGCTACCACCATCTTACCTAAGTCTGACTGACGCCATAACAATTTAAATATTTTTGTGTTCCGGCAGTTAGAGGTAAGATAGCCAGTTCCTCAGTGGTGAGAACTCCGGGTGTAGTGCGCTTCTACCTTCGGCCTTATCGCCACTTAACATCAGGTGAGATGAAGGCCAAGCACTACCCTGTTGCATATTAAATAAAACCGTCAAGAGCGAGTCGGACTCGCGCACCGAGGGTTCCGTACAATCATAAATATATTTGGATATGTTACTTTAATACAGTCTTTTAAAAAAGTAGGATAAACGGCAGACGGGTGGAAGGGCGAACAGGCAGACAGTTAATTTACAAATCTTAACCACAGCTGCTTATGGTGACTGAAAAACGTTTCAGCCACTCAACATTGCAAACTGTTTATATTACTAAGTAGGAACTTATTCTTCGTTTATTCGTACGGCAAATAGTAGGTAATTGTATTAGAACCAGCCACCAATTTATTATAGTAGTATTAGGTTGCGCCATCTCTTGACCGATAGTGGAACTATTTTCTTCTTCTTAGGTTAGCATTTTTAGGACAGCGCCATCTGTTGACTGGCAGTGAAACTAAAGAATTTTTGTTTGTTTTTTGAATTTCTAAAAAAGTTTGTTATATTGAGACTTCGTTTTATTTTTCCTGTAATCTTTACATAAACTACTATCACATAGAATTATTTCAGATTTTTTCTTTGCAAACTTCGGAAATAAGGGGGGGGGGAACGGTATTATTTTTTACATTTTTCATCATAAGTCGAAAACTATGCGGCCTAAGAAAAAAGGAAAAAAAATTTTTAAAATGTGCAAACAGCGCTCTTTCATATGATACCCCACATGCCCTAGTCACCTCACTTCAAATTTTTAAGACCCCTTTTCAGTCCCTGTTGTAAAAAAAAATATTTTTTTTTTATTTCTTTCTTATTTGCAAAATAGTTGGGCAAATGTCATCTTAAACTATTCCAAATTTCAAGTTGATACCATTAGTAGTTCTCGAGATATCCAGCTGTGACAGACAGACAGACTGAGTCCCACCATAAGGGTTCCTTTTTTACCATTTTGGTACGGTACGGAACCCTAAAATGACGCTGTATGTGGTCCCAAGCCGTTGGTCCCTGCATTTTATCCCACTAATGCAATAATAAACATAAATTTCAATAACTTGAACCAAACCATAGTTAATGAGGCTTGCGCACTAAACATTTTTGTACCTAAAATTCTTACTGCACAAGTCACGTGGTATACTAAAATTTGGGTCAAGTTAATTTGCTGCGTGATCGAATCAGAAATGAGAAGATCCGCAGGAGAACTAAAGTCACCGACATCGCTCGAAGGATTACTCAGCTGAAGTGGCAGTGGGCTGGATACATAGCGAGAAGAACCGTTGGCCGTTGGGGCAAAAGGTTCTGGAATGGCGACCGCGCACCGGACGACGCTCCGTGGGTAGGCCCCCGACAAGGTGGACCGACGATCTGGTGAAGATCTCGGGAAGCCACTGGATGTGGGCAGCGCAGGACCGATCGTCGTGGAGATCCTTGGGGCTATACCCAGCAGTGGGTGTCGTGCGACTGATATGATGATGATTTTGCGCGAGTTGGCGTTCTACCATGAGTTGATGCAAACTGTTTTCGCTACCGTAAACTATTGTTTTCTCTCTTTTACTCACATTGACTGTGAGCAATATCCGATAGTTTTTGATAGCGAAAACAGATTGCATCAACTCATGGTAGAGCTAACTGTACTGTACAACTTACTATTTTAAATGTGAAAGAATGTTTGTATGTTTGATACCCAATCACGCAAAGACGGTCGAACTGATTTGAATGTTTGGCATAGAGATAGTTCATTGCCTGGATTAAAACATAGGATTGCTTTAGATTGTTTCAGTTTTGGGTTTAAGAAACAAGAACTGTGTCAAAAAGCATTACCATTCAAACACCATTCTACGATTTTGACGAAAACATTAGCAGACTTGACCCCCTAATCAAAGGTTCCCTAGGGATTTTGTTTCCCATTAAGATTCCCAGTGAGAGCCTCCGAACTTAAGTTGTTAACAAGATTATATAACAGACTTCAGTAATAGAAAATTTCATTACATTAAAAGATGCTCCGACACAGTAGTATATAACGTTTTATACAAATGTTATGCAACATAAAATGTTACACTTTGTTATCATGATACACAATGTTTTATAACTGCTGTGTGGGAGCACCTAAAATCACAGGTATTATATGTGTTTAAACTACTCTTAACTCATCATAGGTGTTTAAACACCCGCCTTTTACGAGTCAGCTTGTGACCACGGCCAATACAACTTTGTAGAAAGATCGGGAACAGGTGTTTAAACCTGTTTAATACCTGTGATTTTAATGTAATAAAATGCAACACGAAAGTTTAAAAGTGTATACAGAAATTTTCATCAAATCAAACTATAAAATCTATATACAAATATTTTAATTTACACTTTTCACTTATTCTTAATATAACATTTCAAATAATTTTAATTATTGACCTCAACACACTCGAATTTACAAACATTTAGAATTAGTTTACAATTATTTCGAAAATCCATTATTGTATAAGGCTCATACAACTTCAAAATTGCATTTTCTTTGATGCTATCATTGGAGAAACATGTGTTAATTAAAATCATAAAGATGTCATCATTTAAATCCATAGTTTCTAATAAATAAACACCATAATTAGAATTTATTTTGCGTATTCTGAAAGCCTTAAACTCTCCTTTTGGTATAACAAAGTCTGAATTTGCCGCCAAAAATCGTTCGTGTTGCCAGAGTGAAATACTAGCCGTTTGCTTTTTTAGCAAGGAGTTTAAGCGATACGCTAATCCATCCTTTTTGTATTTAAGCTTCTTGTCTTTTTTATTACATTTAGGCAATTCAGCTTCAGATTCCGGACTATTTTTGTTAGAAGTCACTTGTGTTATTGTGTTAATAATTTCAATTTCATCGCTCGTTTTTGAACTTCTCGAATTATTCTTCGGTGTTGGTACATCGCTTATAGTCTGTTGTGAAACGTTATCAGAGCTAAAATAGTTGTCGAAATATGACTTCACTTTATTAGCTAAGTCTTTACTTGACGTTTTAATCATTGCCGTGCTGTCATCTAAGCCCATTTCTTCGGGAGTCTCTTGTATGGTATAACTTTCGTTTTTGATTTCTTTACTCTCTAATTTGATTTTAGGAGTTTCAAATTTTTCATCATGAGTTGATTGTGATTTTTCTTTATAATTATCACTATTTACAATATTAAAATTCTCTACAGGAGTATCTTTCTTTTCCGTTTTGATATTGTAAGTCAGATTTAAATTTACAAAATCATCAGGTTCATCATTTGATTTTCTTCTATCTAAACAGTCATTAGATGATTTACATCGACTTTGTAGCTTGTATGTATGTTCATTTTCCTTTACAGCAAAGTCAAACAACTTTTTCCTAACTTTGGGTGATATTTTAGGTGATGCTTTTTTTAATATTATTATAGGACTTTTTAATGATTTTTCTAGTTTCGGTTGTATGTCTATAGCCTTAGAAACTAGTATAGGAGAAGTAAAGACTTTTTTATACGAGTTGGTCGGAATATGTTGAGTGTTACATAAAATAGGAGACTTACTGCGTTCTTCTTCAGTTTTTGTTATTTTCGATATTAAGTTAAGTTCTTTCTTCTTGTCTTTGGGTATATCAACAAATGTTATATTCAAGTTAGATAGGTTTTTAAGCACCTTTTGTTTACGTTTTCGCTTTCTCGTAGTAGATTTGTTGCACTGTTTGTTAATGTTCGAAGATATATTTTCGTAGTCGCTAGAATCACTGGATGACCAATTTATTTCTTGAACGGAACCTTGGCTACTGAGTAATCGAAATTTCTCAGCAAACATGTTTTTCTTTGGATTTTTCATGAATTAATAAAATAAATAAAATTTACAAAATAAAACTTGATTGACATTTGACATTGACAGATCTGTCTGCACAGATAAAGATAAGTATAATTCGTTCAAAGAGAATAAAATCACTCCATATGTTGCATTCTAGCAGGCTAATCGCTGAGTCACCGATCAACATCACCTCAGAGTACATTTTAATCATAAAAAGTAATAAAATATTGAACTTGAAAACAAAAGTAAAACCACATAATACACACTATACACAGTCAAGACAATATAACCTCAAACTGACAATGGGTCCAAAGACTGAAGCGCCATCTGTGATTCACTTTGCTTCGCTTCCCCATTCACCCAGCAGTGTGGTAGTTTTGTGTCATAAGCCCGAAGTACACATTCGCGCGGCCAGGGTATGTCACTGTTTACACGTTGGCGCCAACTCCCAACATACCACCAAGTAGGTCTTTACACGTTGGCCCAACACGCTCGGCCAACGCGTTGGGCCAATGTGTACAGCGCACTATAGGGGTGTTCATTTTCTTCTTAAGTTTTTCTTTCTCAAAAAGTATTGATTCCAATGCCAGGAAGTAAACCAAAAAAAAGTTAAGTGTTGACGTGTCAAGGTGCTTCAGTTGGTTAAACTGTAATACTTTTGTACTGTGAGTCATTTTAGTACTTTTAATATGATAAAATAATAAAATTAAATAATTTACAAAATTCTTACTTATTTAACGAACCGTGAAATCAATTTTATTTAAAAACGACTATCTAGATATAAATAATAATAATTTTATTAACGATATGCGTTGGTAAACAATATATTGACTTTTATGTTGGTATGATTACAGCAGCAGCCGCCATGTTATTTTACTAACTTCACACCGGTGCGCTCTCAAAACAAATACGTGCGTCGTCGTGCGGTCTATTGTTTATCACATCCACTCGCTGAATTTGGACTCAAATCTTTTGAAAATTCCAAGTGGATTATCGTCCGATTGCCTATAAACCGGTAGAAGGTCACTGCCAATCTTCCTGCGCTCTATCTATCCGACCAGCCGGCGTTTCGTTCTCCGTGATGGAGGTCGACCGATCCGACTCAGAAAACGTGGCGGCGGCGGAAAACGTGAAGCCGGTGGCGGACTTAGGCGCTGGGGATGCGGCGACATCTCATACTGAGCGTCTGCGACGCAAGAACAAGAAATTTTCTCGATCAAACAGCAAAGAAGCGGTAGCCCCTGCTGTTACTCCGTTGCCGAAATATCGTAGTTGGAAAAACAGCCGAAGGCCGCGCAATGGGCATGGCAGGGGCCTGCCCAAGAAAGGTGAGCTTTATATCCTATCTAAAAAAAGCATGCGACTATCGTTTTCTCACAAAGCCGGCGTTTTCAGAACTTTCTGGAAGCCTGCCATTGTAAATTTTTAAGTTTACGTAATCTTTGTTTACTACGCACCGCAATAATATTTAGGCATGCGGTTATGTGTTTTAACATTTCAAGGTCATTTAGTTATTTGCGCAGTTGCGGCAAATGTGATATACATCAAGTGAGGTTTATATTATGGGTTTTGGTACTTTGAATAGATGCAGTTATGCTGCGCATATGTTAAGGCAGGTCGTTTACTGGTTGAATGACTTGTTACGTAATAGATTCGTTCGGTAAACAACTTTCGACGTCGAAGGTTGGCTTAGATTTTAGTTAGAAAAAATTCTGAATTAAACTCCTTTTACTGGTTAAAACACATTTGCGTTGTTCCTGTCCATACATTCTCTCTATTTTGTGCCGCATCGTTCAAGCGACATTATGTCAAGGTCACACACCTACAATGTTTTTGTAAAAAATGTAAACAAACTCAGGTGTGATTTTGACAGCTGATGATGTTTTCCTCATTCACACTCTTGTTGTACACAAATAAACGCATGAAAACAAGTAAACAGGGAAAAACTAACATAGTTCTTACAATATTTAGGATTTACGGCCAAGAGGTAAGGACTGTGGTCTACTGGTTGACCACGAAGGCGATTTTGTACGACTTTCCATTAGTTGACGTGGAATTTAAGGGTGGGAGGGGTGGTAGGGGGGAGGGGGGGTCCTCCTTAACCCCCCCTTAAAATTTGGTAGTGCGGAAATGTATACTTTTTTTTAAATGAATTTTTAATCTCGCACTAAAAAGTAATGATAACAGCCAAATTACTGTTATTTTTCGGCAATTAAAGGAGGGGAGGGGGAGGGGAAGGGAAACAAGTTGAAACAACAACCTCCTCCAATCCCCATCTGCCGGCGATGCGTAGTTTTCGAGAAATATTTTTTTGTGTAAACATAACCTCAAAACAAAAAATATGGGAATTAAGCAGGGGAGGCTAAAAAGAGGTGGGGAGAGGGGAGGAGACATACGTACAAGATTTTGCACGTAAACAAAGTCGTTTCTGGCGCTTCGCCGGCCGCTGCCGCGGCACGCTCGCTTCGCTCGCTCGGCTTGCGCGCTGGGTTCATGTGCACCTAACATGCTCGTCGCTACGCTCCTCGCACCTATCACGTGACCCTGCGGTCTTTGGTTACCATCGCAACAATTTAGCAGTGCTACCAACATAGTACGCCGCCATTAAACGTAAAAAATGACGACACTGGCCTGTTATTAGACATTTTAACCTAGAAAATCTTAATTTTTAGAAAATTTTTTCTCGCGTCCTATTTGTTTCCGCACCTTAATATTTCGTATTTGTGATCTAAATTATGAGTTCTTTATACAAAAAAAAAATGAACTCTTTACTCCACGTCAACTAAAGGAAAGACGAGCCGGCGATTTAGGTAGCCTGCGAGAGTTAGCCAAACTGAATAGAAAAATATGAAAAATAACATTTAATATCAAACAACTTAATAACATCTAAACTATACCTTGCAGTCAACCACGAGACATATTTTTAAACACAGACCTTGCAAGTCCCCTCTCATATATACCCATTCTCATCTTTTTTCATTATAATGTAGTTTTATCTTGAGATAATACACTCAGAGGCACAAAAATCGAAATAGTGTAGTGTGTAATTTACATACAAACTCACTTCACATTCTCATAAATAAAAAAGCACACATCGCTGCAATGACTTTATGTTGATGGATAGACCAGATGTTCATCTCTTAAATATGCATTTCAAATAAAATAACTACAGAAATTTCTAAATTTTTTCAACTACACAAGGCACAAAAATCGAAACAGTGTGTGATTTTCATACAGATATGCTCGCTTCACATCTCATAAATATATAAGTACACATTTCACTGCAGTGACTTTATGTTGATGGATAGACCAGATGTTCATCTCTTAAATATGCATTTCAAATAAAATAACTACAGAAATTTCTCAATTTTTTCAACTACACAAGGCACAAAAATCGAAACAGTATGCGATTTTCATACAGAAATGCTCGCTTCACATCTCATAAATATATAAGTACACATTTCACTGCAGTGACTTTATGTTGATGGATAGACCATGTTCATCTCTCAAATAAGCTTTCCAAATAACTACAGAGATTTCTCCATTTCTTCAAGTATACCAAAAAAATAACATTGATGCAATTTTCAAACAAAGTTGTATGATATGGGAAAACTGGCTTATTTTTTTATTTGTTGAGGAAATCAAGAGTTTTTTGAAGATGGTTGAAATGTTTATTTGAGAGATATACATTTGATCTATCCATCAACATAAAAGTTACTGCAGTAATATGCTTTTTTATTTATGAGAATGTGAACTGAGCATGTTTGTATGAAAATCACACAGTTTAGATTTTTGTGCCGCTGAGTGCATTTTTGATACACCATTATCTTCTTAAAGAGATGAAGATCTGATTTTACTTAAAATTACACAACTAAATGCTAACTTAAATACATCTGTTATTGGCAAAATTCTTATAGCTGAAAGTAATTTCTTCCAGACAGCCTTTGAGGCATAAGGTAGAGAATAGTTTAACAAATCCTTATAAATTAAATAATTTAATTATATCCTTATTTCTGTACAAAGCAACAGTTCAATCCCAAAATTTAATTCTTATAATATTTGTAAATAACAAAATTTTATAGCTTTTATTTATTTGATAATGAACAAAAACATTTCCATTTGTCAAAATAATCAACAGGTGATTGTTTATCTTACGTAAATACACTTATCAATACATTTTTACCAACCTTGGCAATGTTGATTATCCTGATTTGGTGGATTTTAAACTGAAAGTAAATTATGAACAAGTTAAAAAACAAATAGATAGTCATATAATTCAAAGATTTGAAGTTAACTTATAGGCTATTTATGAAACAGGGATATTTATAAATTAAAACACCAACAACCTTGTAGGAGTAGATTAATAACATCATAAACAACAACATTTGTTTTATGAATTTTCTGAAAACAGACAAAAAAGAAAGACTTTTCATAAAAAACTTGATCAGCTGTTCAGATATTTGTATGGAAATTCTATTTTTGTTTGTTTTCGGAAAAGTCGTAGTACAAAATTTTGTTGTTTATGATGTTAGGGGCCATCCATAAATTACGTCACACGAATTTCATGATTTTTGATCCCCTCCCCCGTCCTTGTCACAGCTGGTCACATTTGTGAGACCTCCCCCTCCCTAGTGTGACGTCACATATTTTACAATTTACATCCAGAAATAATTACAGCAGTTCCGAAATTTGTTTTATTTCAATTTTAATGAATTTGAAGTGTGACGTCACGAAATTTAGGCCCCCTCCCTCCCCCTTGTCGCACAATGTCACACTTCGTTGACCCCCCCTCCACCTTAACGTGTGACGTAATTTATGGATGGCCCCAGTAATCTACTCCAGTGAGAGTAATTACCCATAACTACTTATTTTGGAATCAGAACAATATATTTTTGTATATTGGTAAAGAAACAACACATATTTCAATGATTGAAAAATACCAGTCAAGTGATTTGCCCAACTCTATGAATTCAATAAATTATAAATTGAATCATATTTATAGCATAAATACCTTTGTTTGACTCCACACCGAGATAAACCATGTCCTGCATAGATAGCTTAATATGTTGTAGGTGATTATGATTGTGGAAAACTACTTGTTTTTAACCATTTACTGTGATCCTGTTGTTATCTGATAATGCATTTATTGATTAATGTACTCGTAATATTTTAAGCATGTTTAATTATGGAAATGGGAAGTATACAAAAAATTAAAAAAAATTGTTTTAAAAAACAAAAAACCGACTTCAAAATCCCACTCTACCTCTAAAAAGCAATAAATAATATTGAAATCAAATATAATATAGAATATAATCAAATATAATATATAATATGAAATATAGTATCAAAATCGGTTCAGCCAAACGCGAGATAATCGTGGACAAACATACATACATAATACGAGTCAAACTCAGAACCTTCTTTTTTTTCGAAGTCGGTTAAAATACTAAAACCTTCTCCTAAGTGTAACAAATACTTTTCTGAAAACCGCATCAAAATCGGTTCAGCCAAACGCGAGATAATCGCGGACAAACATACATACATACAGGTCAAACTGAGAACCTCCTTTTTTTTTGTTTTTTGAAGTCTGTTAAAATATACATGTTTGTTTTTAAAGCAAAACAATTTCATGCGAAATGTTGTTAGCAACAGAGTTAAATAGTCAGGGGGGGGGGCTGCTCTGGACAGCACAAATTTCCACTCTGCTACGCACAGCTTCGATGAAAATACTCTAGCTGAGACACAACTTCTCCCCGCTAGACACATCTCTTCTCCCTTAAGGAGGACTCTTTCCCTAACTTCCCTTCCCGGATTCCGGACGTGGAGTGGAGTCCGGACTGCTCGATAGTATGAAAACATGGTGTGCTAGGTTTATCTTTTTATATAGAAAACGTAAAGTCGTAGCCACAAAAAAAACACACGACAAGCTAAAGAGATTCTCTAGTTGCTACAAATATTAAATTGTGTATAAACCTCACAGATGATTGTTAACAAACATTTGACGTAAATCTTTTTAACGTAAATAACGGGTGGCGCAAAAGTAAAGACCCTATTTGGTTCAGCTATAACATTTTTTCTAAATTAGAAAACTAGATTTAGGTTTTTTTAAATGTATATTTGTGCCATTAAATTTCGTACCATTAGGATTTAAAGATGATGTCTTTTAAATGGTGACCTCCAGAGTTGATACACATTTGAGCCCTATTTATGACATTTTGCATAACTTGCCGTAACACTTCCTGCGATATGTTCGTTATTTCTTGACGAATGTTTTCTTTTAGAGCTGCGAGAGTCTGTGGCTTGTTCACATACACCCGAGATTTCAAAAAACCCCAAAGAAAGAAGTCTGGACTGGTCAGTCCTGCCGGACGGTGGGGAAATCGTCGACGAAATTCACGTTGTGTTCTTATCACTGATGAATTATTCCGTAAGAACATTGACACAATTATTCCACGTTCTTGGGGAGTAAAACGGTCCATGTTTATTTTCAGTGTATTTTATATTTGTTCACTACACAATTTTCAACAACAGAATGACAGAAAATGTCATATAAAAAAAATAAAAGTATTTTCTTTAGTGCCAGTACTTTTGCGCCACCCGTTAGTAGCGGTATTAAATTACAATCAAAATACACTTTAAGGTACTATTAATTACTTTTATTCAAGAAAGATTGTCATAATGATAATGATGAAAATAACAACAAAAAATACAGAAGTGAGATTATTTTCCTTACTCTTTACATGTAAAGAAAAAGAGAGAGACAAATGTTCCAGCGTAACCGAGCCTTAAAAGTGTCTTAATAATAATAATTTTATTTATTTCAGACATTAGTGCATATTTTGTCAGTAACATTACCTTAATCTATGTTAGTATTGTACATATTAAATTAGGGGATAAAGGGGATATCAATAATAATAATTCCCCTTCAGGTGGTGCCGGAGGTAAGGGCGTGTGGGGAGCCCCTGGGTCCGAGCTCCTGGAGGAATTCGTGGAGGATGCGAATGACCCCAACTATGACTCGGAGGCTGTTTCCAATGGAGACGTGGAGTTCAAGCAGGTCATAGTGGAGGCTGAACCTGAGGATATTGTGGTGAGCTTTTTTTTAAGTCTTTTTTTTATGCACAACGGGATGCTTGGCCTTCACCTTACCTCATGTTAAGGGGATTTGCACGGAAAGATTACAGGAGAAGGAATTGAGGGGGCTAACCTGTTTCGAATGCTGCTCTCTCGTACTGGCAATAGTGGACGCACGTCTCACTTCTTATAATCTTGCGTTGCGTTGATTATTCGGGTGATCACAATAGCCTTTGTATAAACTCGCGGCGATCACCTTGTAGGTATTCAAACTTGACCGATGTAATGAGGATCGGAAGTGTTGAAATATGGCCGATATGATGTGAAAATAATTAAATCTATGATAAATCTACCAGGGATATGTCTAAAATTTACACTTTTTGATGTAATGTCATAGGCCGTGGAAAGATCTTAGAGATCTGAATATATTTCTTTTTTCTCCAGACACAGAACCAGAAACACGATTCAGTGATTTTGGCTCAATACATTTTAATTTCAAAAATATAACTGAAAAATTCTTAAAACCACTGACATGAAAAAAATTTTTTTTATTTAACTGGACTGGCTGTCTGTATGATTTGACAGCTAAGTTTTTGTGCCTATTTGAAACGCCACTAGCGTGCGTCTAAAGAACTAATTTTGACGTACAATATGAAAATAGTTGCCGTGATGGTCTCTCCAGACTTCAAACTTTAGTACCATGTCCCGCACGCTATACTCACGCTACGTCCTACAGCGCCAAAATGGCGGAAATCAAATAGGCACAAAAACAGTTTGACATAAGCCTGTCCAGTGTAAATATATGCAGGTCAGTGCTTAAAACAAATTAGAAACAATAGGTATTCAAGTCGAAATTGCTTTAAATAATTTGTATAATCAATTCCAAATCTGCTCCCGCGCGCGTCTTTTTCTCTTTGCTATCTCGCTTTGCACTTTATTTTTGACATAGCCCCTTAAGTGACGATAAGGCCGAGGGTGGAAGCGCACTACACCCGGAATCCTCATCACTGAGGATTTGGCCTTCTTACCTCTAACTGCCGGAACACAACAATTTTTAAATCGTTGTTATGGCTTCAGACTTAGGTAAGATGGTGGTAGCTAGCCAGGCGGACTTAAAATAAGCCCTAACACCAATCAAACCGAGTACAAATTGTACCCCCTCTGGGAATCGAATCCGGGACCCCTGCGTCTTACACGGGTGGCCAAACCGCTAAATCTCAGAAGCGGTTACAAAATCGACGAGTCTGTTTGACGAGAGTTACTAAAAACAATCTGAATAGAGACGGTTATCTAATAAAATTATCACTTCGGTTTTGTGAATTAGACTATGCAGTCTGTTGTTTTGAAGCGCAGGTAGGATTTGCCCTGACATGTCAGGATTTCTTGGTCCCTGGTGAGTGGTGACTCGCCTACCAAACCATCAACCAAACAGAGTACAAATTTTACCCTCCCTCCCGAATCGAAACCGGGATCCCTGCGTCTTGCACGGGTGGGCCGAACCACTAGACCACAGAGGCGGTTAAACTTATTGGATGCTGCGGCTCGGAACATCGTGTCAGCAGTGGTCTCGAACCTACCGATTTTTCGGTATTTCTACCGATATGGAGCCTCTCCTATCGAAATGTAAAGATATTTTCACGATTTCTGAAAAGTTCTGAAAATATAAGGAAATTCTCCTGATTATTTATTATTTACCCACTTAGTATTTCAGTACGCTATATTCACTATTTTTGATACCCAAAATGGGAAATTTGTTGTTACCCGATTAAATACTACCCTAACTCAAACTTGTTTTCCAATATTTTACCCACAAGGAAAAATATAGGTCACTAAGTCACTATAGAATTAATTACTTTGTTTTGTCGCGCAGTGCGTGTGTTTAGTGACACGTCTCCGGTGTTACGTTTGTTATCCACTCACGAGCCAAGCGAAGCTATGTTTTGGCAGCTATACTTTATGGGATCATTATGGTCATACTTCACTTTGAGATGTAAACAAAACAATGCATGGAAAAACCGGCCAAGTGCGTGTCGGGCCACGCGCCATAGGGTTCCGTAGTTACCTTATACCATACCATATTTAATACCACCTATAATTTTTCGTCTGTAAAAATAACTTTGTTTTTCATAGTGTTAGTATGAATGACAAAGTTATATTTGCGGTTTTGGAAAATGTGCTATATCTCAAGAACTAATTACTATATCTCGTTCAAACTAATTTTGGTTGAAAGTGTTTATTAAGATCTACAGTATATATTTTCTTTTTATTTTTCACTCTCTTATTTCAAAAGTTAAAGGGGGGGGGGGGACACACATTTTACCACTTTGGCGGTGAATATCTTTCAAACGGTTGACTTTGAGAAAAAGTTGTCTTAGGAACCTTAATGTCATTTTTAAAGACCTATCTATAGACACCCAACACGTGTTGGTTTAAAGAAAAAAATTTTTTTCAGTTTCAGTTCCATGTATGGGGAGCCCCCCCTTAATCTTTTATTTTTCTTATTTTTGTATTAAATTCGTTAAGCGGTTAACAGAATACATCTACATACCAAGTTTCAACTATGCAGTCTTAATACTTTCAGAATAAAGTGGCTTTGACATACGGACAGACAGACAGACGGACAGACAGACAGACATGACGGATCTATAAGGGTTCCGTTTTTTGCCATTTAGGCTACGGAACCCTAAAAATGGGATATTCTTTTATATTATAGATCTACAAAAAAGTCCTGGATGGCATTATCTGTCTTTTAAGAATAGCTTACTGTACCATTATATCTTCTAAAAAAAAAAGTGAATGCGGTAATTGGAAAGCTATTTAAAAGGATGCAGTATTAATCCTTATCAACTTAAATACGTAATGTACGAGCGAGGGCTTGTCGCGCTCCTCCTCGTCGTCATAAAATCATCCAAACGAGTGTTTTAATGTTGTACTGAATTTCATAATGTAACTCGTTCGGGCGTGGGCGCGGGCAACGCGACATGCTCTCGCTCGGATATTGTGGTTATTATGACACTTGTTGTTTTAATGTTGGCAGTAAGCTGTTTCAGAACCTTTAATTGAGGATTTAAATCCTCATGATGATAAAAATCGTGTAGATAAAAATAATTTATCATGATCCCTCTCTTAGGTCCGTATTTGTAAACCGCTGTCATCGTTGAAAGCTATTTTGAGATCATACCTGAGATGCTGTTCCTATAAGAAGAGCATCTCAAGTGTGAGAGATCACACTCAACATTGGAGATATCTCTCAACATTGGGAGCGGTTTATAAATACGGGCTTTAGTAGGTATATCTTGCAGTGTGTTGCTACCCCATTTCCGCGCTACATACGGCCTTGAAACTTGTTTACCACAAAGAAAATGCGCGGTTCAGTAAACGAATTAACACAGCCGGCCGGGTATCGCATTTTAAAGTTTAATTTGTTGAATTTTTACTTAAAATAAAATGGCTGGTGCGGAAACTCGCTCCGTAATACGTGGTAATACGGTCTGTATTAATTTAAATATGTTTTTGGATACAAAATATTACTCTGATCGTGAATGTTGGTAGAGCGTTTTGACTGTGCGAACAGCTAAGGAGTGGAACAGACTACCTGCCGATGTGTTTCCCAATAGTTATATAAGGTCCTTCTTAAATAGTGCACATAATTTTAAGGGGTCAATGTACTCATGCATACAAACAACTTTTACTATGGGACCAACATTGAAATCGCGAAAAAAAAAATCAGCTGTTACGTACATTTTGATCTATTCTATTTAAAATTTTCTATGGACAGCTGATTTTTTTTTCGCGATTTCAGTGTTGGTCTCATAGTAAAAGTTGTTTGTATGCATGAGTACATTGACCCCTTAAAGTTATGTGCACTATTTATAAAGGACCTTATATATAACTTGGGCCTTTTCAAGGTTAGAGTGCATAGGCTTTATCTAAGTGAGCATGCTCCATCGTAGTCCGCATCATCACTTAACACCAGGTGTGATTATGGACAAATGCTCACTTATTTTCAATTAAAAAAACTAACCAGATCGGTTCCATTTGCAGAAAATGTACTTCAAAAAATTAGGCTTTCGCAGAATGCCTCTTTTATAAATTTTCTGTGTGGTAATTGAGAAAAGTTAATAATAAATTTTCAATAAGTACCTTATATCACAGAATACATTATTACTGTACACTTTATAGGACAACTGGGAGCCCCGCTTGAAATTTGTTTTATGTTCCATTATGATCTTTCATCTCCTATTTCACTCCAGCAATGTTCTTCCGCATGGTTCAATCTATCTCTATACTAAAATTCTTCAAAATTGGTTTAATGAAAAGGTAAAAGACAGAGTTACGGCTTGGCCAGAAACAGTAAATAAAGTTGAACTAAATTTTTGTCAGTGCAAAAAATAGTCAGTGTGCCAAGTTATTCGTAATTTTTACGTTATTGCATTGAAAGTGGCGCACTCAATTTTTCTCAAGACTTTATGGTCAAACTACATTCATATTTTATAATGTTAAGTATACTCGTAGTTTATATATTCTGTGGTATACTATATGAATATCTTTGCCCTTCAGTGGTTAAAATTTTCCCGATAAAACAAATCTTATCTCATTTTTAACTTAAAACTTAATCCAACTTGTCAGCCGATAATAATGTTTTTCACGTTTACACAACCACTTGATATCAGACATTTGTGTGTGTCATTTTAAAAACATACACGCGCAGGTATAGCTATAATATAATAACCGATAGCTATTAATAAACACTCCCAAGGTCAGCTCATATTTATTTACATGTCGCGTAACATCGGAATAGATATGGAATAATCGATAGTATTTTGCATAAGCTAATAAAGGTCGAACCTTGACACCTGCCCCCTAATTTTGTAACTTTGTTGCAATCAACCCTGCTGATCGCAGTTACATTCCTGCTCTAGTAAGAACCAATGTGTCAACTATCTTAGTTAAAGCAGCAATGTAACTTCGGTTTCAATCAAGAATTGTTAGCAACAGTTACGTAATCAGGGGGCTGGACACTTTGTACAGTGAACGGCATGCTGAGCTAGTATGACAGGGTATTCAAATTCAATCAATTTCATTATAAAGGCTCCGTTATGCGAAATCATTTGTCTCTGTCTTTTTCTTTACGTGTAAAGAGTATGGAACTCACTCACTTCTGCACTTTTTCGATGTTTTTCGTTGTTTTTTCATTATTATCTTTAGTACAATTATCTTTCTTGAAAAAAGTTATTGCCCGCGCAACCAATGTTTTCCTATTATGGCCCCTTCCTTCACCTTTACGTCTTAACTACTGAAGCGATCATCATGAAATTTTACATACACGTTGTTAGGGGTACAGAGAAGGACATAGGATAACTTTCATCCCTAAAGACGTTTTTATTATTACGAATATTATTTCTTGCTTTTTAGAGGTAGGTTTTTTGAAGTCGGTTTTTAGTTTTTTTAAACAATTTTTTATTTTTTTATTTTTAGTGTAGGTACCTTTTGTATTAGGTAGTGTAGGTATATTATTTAGGTAGAAATTAAAATCGGCTCAGCCAAACGTGAGTTAATCGCGGAGAAACATACATACATGCGGGTCAAACTGAGAACCTCCTTTTTTAAGTCGGTTAAAGAACTACACTTAAGATATCCCTTTTCCAACAAAAAAATAATTATCTTATTCAGTTCATAAACAAAGAAGTTATACGACTGATCATCGAGGTAGTTCACACAAAATCATACTATTTTCGTGCTTTTTTCAAGATTACTTGAAAAGTACTGAACCAATTTCAAAATTTTAAAAAATGGGACCAACTTGGGAGTTTACCTAATGTAATAACGTTTGAATCATTTCAATCGGTCCAGCCGTCTTCGAGCAATCGGTGTACATACAAAAAAACAAAAAAAAAGGGTCGAATTGAGTACCTCCCTCCTTTTGAAGTCGGTAAAAAAATTCACACAGACGAAGGCGCGGGCGCTCGCTTATTTCCAATAAAAATAACTCTATTTTACTGTAATATACCGGTATCCGGTAAAATACCGTTAAAAGTGTCGGTTTTAACGATAATTTTTGGTATCGTTTTTCCTAATCCCTGCTAGCGGTGGACCATCGCGATTGGTCAATTCATGCACCGCTAAACACCGCTCCGCCTCAGTGGAAACGCACCCTTAGTTTGGTGTTAGGGCTTGATCAACAAGATACTTAATACAATGCAATTAAATTGACAATAGACAGTGATCCACTGCAATTTAATTCAATAATGTAAGGAAAAGAGATATTTTAATAGATTAAAATACGTTGTTTGCGGTACAAGCAAGCGCTCTGCTAGGTGATTGCCTAAAGTCAATCGTATTCATTTGACAGTTCATATTGTATTATTATATGTCATCCCATACAAATTGCAGTCGATCGAATACGATTACGCAATCGCACCTAGAAATGAAATGAAATGAAATGAAAATGAAATGAAATGAAAAAAATCTTTATTCAAATAAGCTCACATAATGAGCGTTTTTAAATCGTCAAATAATTTTTTTGCCCTACCACCCATTATGACGTCTTTTAGCTGACAAGAAAAACGGGCGCAAAAAACTTACCAGCTTTATCAAATGGAACGATATTTACAAATATGTATATCGTTTCCAGACTTTAACAAAGATTAACAAATAAATAAAATTTAATTAGATCATTACTTAATGAATTACAAATTTTCTTAATCAATTTACAGGCTTCAAGCTAAATTCAAAGTTTGAAGTTATTATTCAGTCTAGGCTGTTACAAGAGAGAAAAAAAAAAACTTTACAATTCTATATGCGTAAAGATAGGTAGTCAGAAGCAGACCCATTCCCACTGGCAGCACCCGTTCACGAGCATGACGCATGAACCAGCCATCGCTTCGGTCAACCATATTTGAGGGAACGTAACGACCCGCCTCACGCGACACCACCGCAGAAATGATTACTACTATTACTATTACTATTACTGCTATTACTACCCATGTTAAGGCATCGAATTGAAAACTAATATCCAAAAGCTTTTCATAGGCAATATTTATGTATTTTATATTTTAGCCTAGGGTTGCCAGGTCGTCTAACCTAATTGCCGGACAGACCAGTCACTTTAGCCGGACATTTGGGTCAAAAAGCCGGACACCCTAAATTATTAAGGATATTGTTTTTTTTACGTAAAACTAGTCTTTTTTGATGCTCGGTGCTCGCTTTCTCGCACTTACGCACGCAGGAGTCGCGTCACGCTACCGAGGTGCGAGGTAAAGTGCGGTGTGGGGCAGAAACGACGATGCACCTCGCCTCGCGCCGCTGCTCGCTCGAACGACCACGTGCGTGAGTGAGTGGTAAATATAAAAAGCCGGACAGGCCGGAAACCGTTTAATTTGGCCGGACACTCAATCAAAAAGCCTACCTATGTTCGGCTTTAGCCGGACGCCTGGCAACCCTAATCGCACCCCTGAACCACAGTTTAATAACAGGGTAAAGCTGTGCCTGAACTGAAGTTAGTAACTTTTGTTGTTACATTGTCAATCACATTTTTAGGGTTCCGTAGCCAAAATGGCAAAAAACGGAACCCTTATAGATTCGTCATGTCTGTCAGTCTGTCTGTCTGTCTGTCCGTCCGAATGTCACAGCCACTTTATTCCAAAAGTATTAAGACTACATAGTTGAAACTTGGTAGGTAGGTGTATTCTGTGAACCGCTTTACGATTTTTACACAAAAATAAAAAAATAAAAGATTAAGGGGGGGCTCCCCATACATGGAACTGAAACTGAAAATATTTTTTTTCATCAAACTAATACTTGTGGGGTGTCTATAGATAGGTCTTTAAAAATGACATTGAGGTTTCTAAGACTATTTTTTTTCAAAGTCAACCGTTTGAAAGATATTTGCCGCCAAAGTGGTAAAATGTGTGTCCCCCCTTTAACTTTTAAAGCAAGAGGGTGAAAAATCTAAAAAAAATATATGCTATAGATCTTAATAAACACTTTCAGCGAAAATTAGTTTGAACGAGATACAGTAATTAGTTTTTGAGATATAGTACATTTTCCAAAACCGCAAATATAACTTTGTCATTCATACAAACACTTTGAAAAACAAAGTTATTTTTTCAGACGAAAAATGATAGCGGTATTAAAATATGGTATTGTATATAATGTCCCTACGGAACCCTACTGCGCGTGGCCCGACATGCACTTGGCCGGTTTTTTTATTTACGATTGAGACAGTGTAGTAAAGAGAGCATTGTACCGCGTACCGCCCACATCGTTATTTTCATGCAAAATACGATGTGGGCGGTTAATTTTGCATCTGAATGTACTTTTAAAGTGCCCATGTCCACCTACTGAAGTCGAACGTTTAAAAAAATAATATTTAACTCTTGTTTTTCTTTCGCAACGCTGGCAAGCGAAGGTTTTTTTGCTGTCTATTATGAGGGTAATGAAATCAAAAGTTTGACACAAATACACTGCGGTGCCAAGGGGCGGAGGCGCCACTGCCAGCGGGGATCGATAGGCGGATGCTTGCGGTGGGTCACGTACGCACGGGGGTGCGGTAAGGGCTCTTCACACCTTCCGATCCGATCATAGTATCCTAAAGAGTGGTCCATTAATGGACGATGATGATTTATCACGTGATGTTTTTTAGCCACTTTTTAACCCCCCCTCCCCGCCTTTTGGTGATATATGGTGAGGTTATAGACAAACCGACCCACTCCCCCCCCTCCCCCCAATCACGTGTATTTTTTTGGTACAATTTTCAGAATTATCGGTTTAAAAATCGCACGTACAACAAAAAAATTAACGTCATATTTTACTACGCCGCCTCTCTCTTGTGATATTTCGTGATTTCCCTTTCGAGCCTCACGTGATTAACGGACGGACAATCCCTAATTTTGTCCGAAGAAATCGGATAAGAATAAGAGGTATCCAAACGTTTTCAATCGGACCTATCCGATTTTCTAAATTTTGGACACTTTTAAACTGTATGAACATAGGTACAATATTGAACTCTGAAGAGCGCTGTCGGATTAGTTGGAAATCCTAATTATCCCGACCAATCCTAATTATTTAGAAACCGGAAGGATAAGATTGTCGGATCGTAAGATGTGGAGAGCCCTTAAGAACGGTTTATGGTTTAATCCTTGTTGTAAAAAATGCAGTGAGGGGGTGTGTTTCAGGGTGTTGCAGTTCTTGTAATATTTTCTAAGCTTGGTTCGATGAAACGGATGCTTTTACTGTTTGGGGGATAAAATGTTAAATTGGTATGTTTTTTTCTACGAAACATCAGTTAATGACTTTAATGTCTTCTTATTCGAAATTAGTGAAATAACTGAATTTTCTCTCTGAAATGAATAGTACTACAGTTTCGGAAATATTAGGAAGTTAAAGATAAAAACTTAAGAAATGTTTTAAAATCGATTGCACCGTACGCACCGTACCGTAGCCGGCCGGCCGGCGGTGACGTAGTATTATCGTTAATCACAATAACTATTTACCCTATCGAGGAGTCTGAACCGCACGGATCACAGCATTTATTTATTAAAATTCATTAATTTAAGAACATACACCAAAAAGGCAAGGCAACATGGGCGTATCTAGAGATATTTTCCAGCGGGGGGTGCGTAAATGCATTTTCTTCGGCATACAAAAGGGGGCGGGGACGCAGGGTACCCTAAGGGTAAAGGTATTTTTTATTTTTTCAGTCTTAATTTTTGTTAAGGTACAATTCGGTTCTTAGCGACCGCGACCCGCGACCACGATCGAGTCGCGCGACCCACTGCTTAGTATGAATTTATAATGGAGTAGTAAACAAACCCCGTGACCGCGTCGCGCGACCGGTGGGTGTGGCCAGAGAGTCGCGTGGCGACCGCGACCCGCACCCTGATTATCTAAAGAGAAACTATTTAGCGACCGGTTTCATTCCACATACATTGCTACTTTTCTTTGGTATTTTTTTTTAATCCAAAAAGAAGTAGCAATGGTTTTTTGAAAAAAGAAATATATGTAGCTAACTTCCGCAAACAATATATGCAAGATGCACCGCCCGCCCGCCCGCAAAAATATGCACATGCACACAACAAAATATCAGTGCACAAACCTGCATTTAGCAAGACAGCAACACACCTTGCATCTTCATCGTGCGTAAACCAACACCGAAAGGTTCGGTGTTGGTTTACGCACGATCTAACTCCTGAGGATGCTCCGGGTTGGGGCGAAACACGTGTAGAGTAGCCTAATTGGTGAAGGTGCAAGGTGTGTTGCTGTCTTGCTAAATGCAGGTTTGTGCACTGATATTTTGTTGTGTGCATGTGCATATTTTTGCGGGCGGGCGGGCGGTGCATCTTGCATATATTGTTTGCGGAAGTTAGCTACATATATTTCTTTTTTCAAAATGGTTTGGGACTTCCGCCAAGTGACGCCTGATTCAATCAAATAAGTAGCAATGGATCACTATCATCTATGAATTGCAACCAGTCGCTTGGTGGTTTTTGATTAGATAATCAGCCTGCTGGTCGCGCCAGAAGCAGTGCAGTCACGCGACGCAGGCGAGAAGTACATTAAAATTCACAACGAGGACGAGAAGTTGATAGAACTAGTGATATAGCCAACAATATTTTCAGAACTTTTCTTGTTTATCGTTCAAATGTCGTTTTATGAGTATTGGAAAGCAACCCTCTTCTTCTCGGGATTTGAAAATTTGATAAATCTTCATCCTGTTTTCTGGAGGCATAGATACTAACATAATGAACTGATATGTTCATTATGTTAGTATCTATGCCTCATCTTCTTCATCCTTCAAAAGCTGCTGAATAACTTCTTTCATAGCTAAAACCCTGCACCCTGTTCGTCAACTGTACAACTGGCGATGTCGCGGTCGCTGTCATCGGAAAGCTAGGGGTCGCCCTGCGACATGCGACCGTGGTCGCATGGTCGCTTGGTCGCGGTCGCCAACATCGGAAGTCTACCTTTAGGAAGAATTCTGGGGTGGGGCACCAGACTATTCTGACCCCCCTCGCCCATGCGAAGCAATTATACAATCAAGACTTACAAGCTACAGTGTTGTCTTACAAGCTGCCACGACATGTATTTTACAGCATGTCCAATCCACATGCATATTTTTTTTAATTTTCGCTTTTCTTTATTATCGCTGTCATAACAGCCGCGTCTCTTCCAAGAGGTCGATGACATCTTACTGTGTCGCGTGTAAGACAGACAAGTTAGGTATATAAATGTTTATTTGTTTACATACCAGCACAGATATCAACATGGCTGTTTATTTAACGATATTGGGGGCCCTGTTACATAAAATTTATACAGCGTGTTACAAAATAACCCCTAATGCCGAATATGGTAGATAGGGACCATCAAACTGAACAACTTTTACTATGGGACCAACTCTGAAATCGCGAAAAATCTGCTGTTTCATACAAAAATTAATAACGAAAATATAAATAAATTTAAAAAATATTCTGCCCTGCCAAAAACGAACTAAAAAGTTAAACAACAAGTGTTATTGCAGTCGGGGGACCTTATTATGGGACAATTTTTGATGAAAGAGGTCCCCCGACTGCAATGACACTTGTTGTTTAACTTTTTAGTTCGTTTTTGGCAGGGCAGTCATGTTTTTAATATTTTTTAAATTTATTTATTTTTATTTCACACATTTTAGTGACATATTATATAGTTTTGGAATGTGCTCATCAAGGCCTTTCATTTGATGCCCATATTGTAATAATAGAAGAAAAAAATATTTTTTTTCTCATTTGAAAATGGCGTCATACAGTCGCCATATTGATTTTTTCTAAAAAAATATAGCCAGTGTCACTCGGGATGCTGTAAGGATTCTAACGATACTCCATTTATCCAAATCAGTTCAGGCATTTAGAAGTTATGGTGGAATAAAGAAACTCACATACACACAGTGGCGTAGCGTGTGTTTGTGCCGCCCGGGGCGGAACCGAATTTTGCCGCCCCCCTATTTTCGTTATATGTCAAGAAAGTCAGTAAATTCTTTAAAAAAATAATCATTACCTATTTTACTACTACACTACCTTATTTATTTACTAAAAATTAACTCTTCGGTTTTTTTCGGTGCATAATATTTTATGTAGCCGCGCGCTCAGGGCCATACGGTGATGATAGTTTGGTCAAAATCATTACAATCAATGATAGTGTAGGCTAGTCGCGGTGTGCGAAGCGCGCCGTGCGCTCCCGGCCATACAATGATGATGATTTGGTTAAAATCATTACAATCAACCATTGCGTAGCCCAGTTGCGGCGTGCGAAGCGCGCCGCGCGCTCCGGATTGTACGGTGATGATGGTTTGGTCGAAATCGTTAGAATCAATGTTAGTGTAGTACTATATATTTTTTTATAATTTTTTTTTTGTGAATTTTTGCCGCCCCCCAAAAAGTGCCGCCCGGGGCGGGCCGCCCCCCCTACGCTACGCCACTGCATACACACATACATGAACCCTGAACACATATACACTCTTTTTGCTTTGGGCAGTCGTGTAAATATTAAAATGTATGAAACAGCTGAGTTTTTTTTCACGATTTCAGAGTTGGTCCCATAGTAAAAGTTGTTCAGTTTGATAGTCCCTATCTACCATATTCGGGATTAGGGGTATTTTTGTGACATGTTTTTTAATCTCACTAATATCAGAAGAAATGTGAAACACACAAAATGTTTGTTGGTAAATAACGCAAAAACGGCTTAACTGATTTAGATGTGACACACAGATAGCTTATAATCTGCGGCTTTGCTGCTAACTCAATATCTATCACGATAGCTTTTAATTTGGCAATGGTGTACATCCATCAATGGGTCTCAAAGACAGTCTGTCACAGTGCCTTGTAATACCACAGCAATGGACTTAGCATTCGTGCTAAATTGAAAGCCAATGCGATAGATTTTGAGTTGTCATTTAGGTAAAATATGTTTTATCCCCAAAGGCGTATGTGCCTTTATTCAAAACTGACAAAAATCTGCAATTAAATTGGAACCTTAATGCCTTCGAATTTAAGTTTAAAATTGATTACCCTGTTGTGGTAGCCCAGAATGTCGTTGGCTGGCCAATGGATGCAATCAATATCGAGCCTTTTCAGGAAGAATTTCGTAACCGCCATTTTGCATATTAAGTATTTTTCAAAATTATCGCAAGCGACAAATATAAACTTCGTTGCATAAATCTTATACCTTTAAACGAGCAATTCTTGTATATAAATTTATTTCTATGATCTCGGAAACGGCTCTAACGATTTCGCTGAAAGTATATGGGGGTTTTCAGGGGTAAACAATCGATCTAGATTAGTCTTATGTTTGGGAAAACGCATGTTTCCGAGTTTTCATGCGTTTTTCTTTCGACGCAGAATATGGTCGCTAATTTCATCCTGCCGGCCACTGTCCGTCTGGTCCAGCGGGTTAAGACGCGTAAGGCAAGAAACGAGTGTTACGGGTTCGAATCCCGCTCGGTGACTTACTTTAGTTTTATTTTTATATGTTTAAGTTTATATTTTTTTTTTATTTATGTTGTTGTAAGACAAGTTTAAAAAATGTAGTTAATGTTTGAGATACAATGAAAATTATCACCTAAACACCACCATAATTACAATAAATAGTAATAACCGAGCAAAGCTCGGTCGCCCGAGTACTTAATTTATTAAGCTTAAAGTAGGATGCTTGCTTTGCTATTTAATCTAAAACCTAGATTTTGTCGTGAGCGACCTAGCATTTTGTCGTAAGCGACAGGTACTACACTTACGATATATCAATTGATGGAGTTTATGAAAAAAACTAAAAAAATTAATAATATTGGATTCTTTTCCACTGTGAACTTTAAAGTCAGAGGTATGCGGTGGAAAATCAGCTGGGAGCTGATATGGGGGTTACTATAAAGTTTTTTGATAATTTTGGAGGTTACGATGTTCTTCTTGAAAAGGCTCGATATGATAATGGTGTGTATGTTTTTAAACCCCGTTACAAAACAATCAAGTCTGTGTACCATTTCTTCACAAATGCGAAGACGTCAAAACAACGATTTGTATGCGCCAAACGCAACTGGAATTAATGTGATATGGTTGCATCTTCATTGCGTATGCGACACACTACTTGTCTGTCATTGACCGCGTCCCGTCCATTGATGCTCGTGGCATATTGAGTATTTTTGACCGAGCGAGCGCGAAGCGTATCTGCTTCAGTTTGGACAAAAAAATGCGTGCTATTTTAGACGTTGCTGACGTGTCACTCTTAAGATTTCTGGTACAAGGACCATTTTTAGGGTACCGTACCTAAAGGGTAAAAACCGGCCAAGTGCGTGTCGGGCCACGCGCCATAGGGTTCCGTAGTTACCTTATACCATACCATATTTAATACCACCTATCATTTTTCGTTTGCAAAAATAACTTTGTTTTTCACAGTGTTGGTATAAATGACAAAGTTATATTTGCGGTTTTGGAAAATGTGCTATATCTCAATAACTAATTACTATATCTCGTTCAAACCAATTTTGGTTGATAGTGTTTATTAAGATCTACAGCATATATTTTTTTTAGATTTTTCACTCTCTTATTTCAAAAGTTAAAGGGGGGGGACACACATTTTACCACTTTGGCGGTGAATATCTTTCAAACGGTTGACTTTGAGAAAAAGTTGTCTTAGGAACCTCAATATCATTTTTAAAGACCTATCTATAAACACCCAACACGTGTTGGTTTGATGAAAAAAAATTTTTTCAGTTTCAGTTCCATGTATGGGGAGCCCCCCCTTAATCTTTTATTTTTCTTATTTTTGTATTAAATTCGTTAAGCGGTTAACAGAATACATCTACCTACCAAGTTTCAACTGTGTAGTCTTAATACTTTCGGAATAAAGTGGCTGTGACATACGGACAGACAGACAGACAGACATGACGAATCTATAAGGGTTCCGTTTTTTGCCATTTAGGCTACGGAACCCTAAAAACGGGACCCTATTACTAAGACTCCGCTGTCGGTCTGTCTGTCTGTCACCAGGCTGTATCTCATGAACCGTGATAGCTAGACAGTTGAAATTTTCACAGATAATTCTGTTGCCGCTATAAATATAAAAAAATGAATTAAATAAATATTTAAGGGGGGCTCCCAAACAAACGTGATTGTTTTGCTGTTTTCTGTTCGATATTAATAACGACTATATGTAGACTGTTGAAATTTTCACAGATGATGTATTTTTGTTGCCGCTATAACAACAAATACCAACAACAATAAAATAAATATTTAAGGGGGCTCCCATGCCACAAACGTGTTTTTTTTTGCCGTTTTCGGTACGGAACCCTTCGTGCGTGAGTCCGACTCGCACTTGGCCAGTTTTCAATGTCTTGTAATGCCAACTTGACGCTCTGTTATGAACTAACGCGACGTTGCTGACGTGTTTCATTCTTATAGTGATTGAAATAAAGTTCATTTTTCAATGCCTTTTAATGCCCACCCACCTGCCACACAATAGCCGCGTACCCACCTAGCGCACAGGCTCGCGCGGCAGCCTCGCGAGCCAAATGCCTCGGCTGGTGTGGACGTGCCTCGGGCTGCCTCGGGGGCACGTTTGCTCGGCTGGGCGCGGCTCGACCCCGAGCCAGATGTTGTCGGTAAACTTGACGCGCTCAAAGGTGCCTCAGTGAGCGCTTTGCGTTAGGTGGGAACGGTTATGTTTTGGCTCGCGCGCGAAACTACTTCAAGTTTGTCTCTTGCCGTGTCTCTTTCTATAATATTGATATCATGGGCAGCCAGGAGGAGTCCATTCGTTTAATACAATTGTACAGCACGTACAAAGCGCTTTGGGACCCCAAAAATCCAAAATATTTAAACAAAAATCAGCGGGAAGACAGTTGGCGGCAAATATCTATTCGAATACTCGCGGACTTATGATGGCTCAGCCTGCCTCGCGAGGCGGCCTTGTGTAAATTGGACAAAACTACTGAGGCTGCCTCGGGAGCCATCGCTCGCGATCCGGACACCGAGGCTGCCGCGCGAGCCTGTGCGCTAGGTGTGTACGCGGCTAATCGCGATTAGGTTCCACGATAAAAACAAAAGCTAATCTGGGGCCGTACCGGCTAACGAATCGATTATCGAAAAGTCTGCTGGGTTTCAACTTAAAACAGAAAAATCAAAGTAAGGAATTTCGTCTTGTACTTTCTGTTGACGTAATTTGGAAGATAACGATGTTCGTATGAACATCGTGAATTGGAGTTCGCCATTTTGGCCCAATTGGGGCTCGATTTATCTGTTTTAATTTGAAACCCAGCAGACTTTTCGATAATCGATTTGTTAGCCGGTACGGCCCCTGCTGGCGTTTAGGTAATTTAACCGAAAAATATTGCTTTAGTTTAAAAAGAGACATGTTTTTATTTATAGTAATATTTGACATTAATTTGTATTCTGCTATTTTGAATGAAATTGACAACTCAAAATCCTTACTAATATTATAAATGCGAAAGACCGTTTATTTGTTTGTTTTTTACGCCATCACGTCCTAACTACAGAACCGAACATCATTAAATTTTGCACACACGTTCTCAGGAGTCCATCCTTCTCTGATGGATGTAGCATACCTTTCATCCTGAAAAAAGTACTGTTCCCAAGGGATAGCAAAAAAAAATTCCATACAGTTGAAGTCGCAGGCGGTCGCTAGTATTGTATTAATTGTGTACACGCGACGGCATGTCAGATGTAACAGTTGTATTTCAAAAAACAACTTTTATTTCGTAGAACATACGGTCTCAAGGCCAACATGATACATCTGTGGTGCCGGTAGAGAAAAAAAATTATGATGGATAGGCAAGCGCTTGACCGCTATCACGCCTGATGGTAAGCGATGATGCTGATCTACGATGAAAAGAGTTTGCCTATAAGATACCTTAACTCTCTGTGGTCTAGTGGTTCGCCAACCCGTGTAACACGCCAGGTCCCAGGTTCGATTCTCACGGGGGGTACAATTTGTACTCGGTTTGGTTAGTGGTAGGGCTTATTTCAAGTCCGCCTGGCTAGCTACCACCTTACCTAAGTTACGTCATAAAAACAATTTAAAAATTGTTGTGTTCCGGCGGTTAGAGGTAAGATACCCAGTTCCACAGTGGTGAGGATTCCGGGGTAGTGCGCTTCCACCTTCGGCCTTATCGTCACTTAACATCAGGTGGATGTATGAAGGCCAAGCACTATACCGTTGTGCATAAACAAACCTATTCATTTGCAATTGGGATGTTGACAACTTTTTTTATTTTATATTACATAAATTACCTCTCAAAAAAAGAAACATTGGTAAAATAATTATTTCGCTAGCTTGAAAACTGCCCGAGATATCACAGTGTGAAATGCACACAAATGGACTCGCCCAAAAACGCTCCATACTAACGGCTTCTGAATTATGACGTCACGCCTCAGTAGTTTGTATGCAACACGTAGGAAATTTGTTCGGCAGCTATATTAAATATTGTGTTTATCAAAATGGTCTCTTAGACAAATTTGCTATACATTTTACGAACTAATTAAAGGCATCATTTATTTTAATAAATTTTATACTTTTTAAATGGACTTGTCCACCCAAATTTGAAGGGTCATAAAACAAATAATATGCAATATATAAAACCAAGAGGTATACAAGCTACTATAAAAGTTTAATATGTTTACGATTTTTATTAGTATTTCGTTATTTTATTCATCAGTCAACATCCCAATTGACGGCCCCCAGATTGTACCTATCGGCACACCCCGGGCACTCCCTACAAGCGCCGCGTTTCAACTACCTATTATACAGACGCTACACAGTGACGTTTCTGCACACGCGCAACTGTGTGCGTGAAGTCTAGGGCTATTGAATGAGCACTCGGATCGGCACACGGAACTCGCGCGGTGGGCGCCGGTGGGGTGAGGTAATTGATTGTGGGGCGGGGCGGAGAGTTTCCTTTCTGTACGGTAGTACTTATATCTATTCTGTGCTATCGGGATACACAGCCTCAGTTCTGCTTTATAATTAATTTAAAAGTGTATTGTATCTTCTCAGCGCAAGGCAGAGCCTGTGATTCTGGAGTACTTCGAGCATGGAGACACCAATGCGGCAGCCGAAGACTTTCTGGAGTTCGTCACAGCCAAGCGGAGTCATGTGGTCAGTTTCATCACTAAATATAATGCACCTGTGCCAGGCCTCCTTCACTCGCTCGTCGCGTCGGTCGCGCGATAAGCACCTACCGCTAGCCGTGCCTTCGAAGGCACAAGTGAGCAAAGGGCCGTCACTTGTCTCTTTATAATAGTAACAATGTTGAATCGACATTACTGTGTCGTGTACGGATGTCTAAATCAAAAACCAATAAACAATGTCGTTTTTCACATTATGATATATGCTACGCAGCGCAGTCCATTTAAAAGCAGACAACCCTAACGTTGCGTCGTCAGAAGAGGTAAGAGCACGCGTTAGAAAGAGAGGAAACTACTAGGTATAACTGTACGCCATTAACGCTGCGCGACCTGAATTGCACTTTATTGTGTCGGAGCAAAAGTCGCTATTTATTTAAATGACTGTGGAGTGCTGCTTCTGTACTTGTACTATTAGTTATTCTGTGCCTGTGCCCCATAGCAAGAGGGTCTCACTCAGCACTTAAATTTTATATAAGCCTACTGCTCGCGGCTGACTCAGTTGAGCCAGCGCACGAGGGGTGTCGTGTGTCGGTTGAGACAGAGCAACGAGACAGAAAGAAGCGCTTCGGAGGCGCTTATAATAATAGGCACGTAGCGCTGTGCAATTTGAAATTGTACTTTATTGCCGTGCAGCGAGAATAGCTTATTATTTAATTGTCCTCGCGCGGATGGGCTTGTGTCATATCATAGGTCATGGCCCGGCCATGGTGCCAAAAAAGGCTGTGGTAATGTCAGTATACTTTATGGTACCCAAATGGAAAAACCAGTACCACTCTATTTTAAGTTGTAGTCGGGCCACAAAAAATGTGCTATAACTCGTGAAATAACAGTCGTACTGGATTTTTCCTAAGTTTTGGCTAAGTCTAAATGTGGAACCTCCCGCATTCTGTTTTTACACGACTGCCCAAAGAGGAGTGTATATGTGTTCAGGGTTAATGTATGTTTGTGGGTATGTGTTCTTTATTCCACCATAACTTCTAAATGGCTAAACGGATTTGAATGTATGGGGTATCGTTAGAATCATCATATCATTCCCAGGGACACTGGCTATATTTTTTTGAAAAAAGTTAAGAGGGCTTTCTGAAATTTACGCGCTCGGGTTTTAGGTATTTACGGCTAGACCGCAGCGCGAAGTGAGCGCGCGTGTGCGTGTGTCCGTTTCTCCACACGTACGGCACACAGTTGCTAGCATTCGCTACAACGACCGAACGATCTTGATCTGTACTTATAGCCGCGTATAGGAGCTCAGTCGCAATTATTTTCACCGATAAAACTAAAGCTAAATCGTTACCGTTTCAATTTAGTTTACACACAAATACTTGCTTTAGTTTTTTTGAAGGGAGTCTAATTATTTTATCCATTTATTGAGTCCCAATATATGGATAATGAGAGTTTTTATAGCTAGATAATTAAATAATTTAAAAAATCCTTGGGCTGGTCACCTTGTCATGTCCATATATTTAAAAAAAACTTTAGCAAATACACGTATAGTTATTAAAAATGGGAAGTAAAAAGTGTTTCGTGCCTTCATGCCCAAAGAACAGCACAACAGTGATACGTTATTCGTACCAATCCAAAGCTTTTGCGAGAACATGTTGTTGTGCGAGAAGAAAATATTTTAGTTGAACATGTTGAGATAATATATATAAATAAGTCAATGGTTGAACGAGTTATTATGCAAAATAAACAATTCAAAATCCTGAAGCTCCACCCTGTTGTTCATCAAAACATGTAGGCTACTTGGATCAAATCGTCATGATTGCTTGGCAGGATGACATAATAAAAATTTGTGAAAATAATATGTGCACTTTTATTTCTATTTACTGACTGAGTAGGTATCTAATCTTGTTGCCATGTTCAGTGTCGTTCGAGACGTAGTACTATTAGGTAGGTATTCTGTCTGTACTTCGAGTTTTACTTTTTAAAACCAATAAAAAGCCGCTGAATTTATCCTAAAAGATGACCTGTCAAGTAGGGATGTCGAAAAAAGTTCTATATTTTTTTTTCGATATACCGATATTTTTCGGGAGATATTAAATACTCTGATATATCGATAGATAATAACATCAAATAAGTGCCCGTTCACACAGGGATCCGTTCTATAGGTCCTTTATCGGTTACGTTTTAATTCGGCGTATGTAATTGTACGAACGAGTTCACACACAACACAGTAGGCATATCGAATTCGTAAGATATTGCTGTTCTAAGTTTGACAGATGACAGTTGTCAAACTTAAAACTGCAATATCTCGAAAAGTACTCATCTCAGACTGATAGTGTCTTTGAAGAAATGAAAGCTCTTGGTGAGATCCTAATTTTAGATGTCAGCTGTCAAATATAAATTTGTCATCTAAAATGAAGATCACCAAGAACTTTCATTTCTTCAAAGACACCATCAATCTAGGATTAGTACTTTTCGAGATATTGCTGTTTTAAGTTTGACAGATGACAACTGTCAAATTTAACTTTAACAGCTGTTATCTAAAATAAAGATCTCACCAAGTCCTGAATTTTGTTATTAAATTCTTTGATCAGCCCCCTGACTGACCTGCATGACCAGCGAAACACGATTTATATCGTGTGATATAGTACTTTATCCAGTTTTTTTACATTCCTTTTGGTTTTATCGACACTCAACTGTCAAAATCCATTGTCTTTTGATAGGTAAACGTGATAAATCGCGATATCATATCGAGTTTCTGTGGTCATGCTAGCTAGGCATCCCTAATTACGTTAAAATGGCAGTTGTCAAAACGGATCTATTATATCTGTCAAGACACCTATAATCGCCCGCCCAGTCGCCTCACGCGACGCGCAATGCCCCGCTGAGAAAAAAATTGAATGATAGCCCTTACACTTTTAGGCGCCAACTGTCTAGACTCTAGCTCTATATGAACGGCGGCTTTTTTTCCAATAACAAACGCAATGACTGACTGACTCTCTAGGCCAAGGATGGCGAACCAACGGCACGCGACGCAATGTTTTGGGCACGTCACCGGTCACAAAATTCGTTACGCGACGATTTGATGGCACGTCTATGACCTCATTAAACATTAACATTTGGGGCCATCCATAAATTACGTCACACGAATTTCATGATATTTGACCCCCTACCCCGTCCTTGTCACAGCGGGTCACATTTGTGTGGACCCCCCTCCCTAGTGTGACGTCACATATTTTACAAGTTTACATCTAGAAATAATGATTTAACTAAAACAACAGTTCAAATATTTGTTTTATTTCAATTTAAATGGTTTTGAAATGTGACGTCACAAAATTTAGGACCCCTCCCACCCCCTTGTCACACAATGTCACACTTCGTCGACCCCCTCCCTCCCCCTTGACGTGTGACGTAATTTATGGATGGCTCCTTTAGAAAAATGGCAAGTTGATACAAAAAGGTTCGCCATCCCCTCCAGGCTGTGGTCTTGGCAAGTTCTTTCTAATAAAATAAAAAGATGGACATGACAAAAAAAAATCCGTATGTACATTTATCTCAAGGACTACTAACTACTACAACTACTAATAGTGGAAACATTTTTTCAAATAAAAGAAAAAATTGTGGCGAGTCAGAATTTTTATTTTTATTGAGAATTTTTTCTCTAACTATATCATAGTTATAAAACGCAAAGTCAGAAACCTCATAGTTACTATGAGGTTTCTGACTTTGCATTTATGTTTATATTGCAGTATATTGTATGTCGATAATAATCAAACAAAATCTATACATATAATAAAGAGATTTCCGTTCATGTTCAAAAAGTTAGGATGGCCAATTTGAATGAGAACTCTAAAGCTAAACCAAACGGATCAACATTATGTGTTCCAGATTTGGTCGCTCTACAACTTTTTTTATACAAAATTATTACGCGTGGCATTTCCGCGGCGGCGGGTGGTCAACCGACGCAGGTCTTACCTCGATGAGCGCCACAGCGCGACTGACTTTGAACGCTTGATGCGCCCGATTTTATACTTACTTTAAAAATTATTTTCACAAAAGATTGATGATGGATATTTTTATTTTTTTCACACATTTATAGTACAATCTTTATTCTTACGTAAAAAATATTTATGTTGCCAAATATCTAATAGATTATGAGATATGCCGTGTTTTCTTGCCGTCAATTTCTCGATTTTTTACTTTCTTAGATGTGATAAAAATACACGTTAATGAACTTAAATTCGAGATTTTCTTAATAGAAGTTCTATTTCAGGATATGCCTCTTCGAATGAAAACTTATTACATTCTTGCCTAGTAATAATTATTGGTGTAAAACTACTTCAAAATTGAGCCTTCGCGCATCATCTGGAAATCGCGCTTTCGAAATCCGCTGTTTTCGTAGTCAATTATCCTATTAAAACGAGTTTTGGTTAATAGAGTTTCAATAAAAATGTATGATAATTATGATGATTGAAGTCAAAAAAAGCTAAAACGATAAATTATGTGTCCAAAATCGCTTCAAAAACTCCCAAGTTCTTGATTTACGTATGAAAAAAACGAAAGGCCTCTTAATATGGCGACTGCACGAAGCCATTTTCAAATGTGAAAAATCTTTTTTTTTTCAATTGTTACAATATGGGCATCAAATGAAAGGCCTTAATGAGCACATTTCAAAACTATGTAATTTGTTACTAAAATGTATGATATAAAAATGAATAAATTTAAAAAATATTAAAAACACGACTGCCCTGTCAAAAACGAACTAAAAAGTTAAATAACAAGTGCCATTGCAGTCGGGGGACCTCTTTGATTAAAAATTGTACCACAAAACGGTCCCACGACTGCAATGACACTTGTTATTCAACTTTTTAGTTCGTTTTTGGCAGGGCAGTCGTGTTTATAATATTTTTTAAATTAATTTATTTTTTCTCAAATGTGATGATAATATTTTCGAGCATAATGGCTGGTTTATATACGGGGTCAGCGACTCGGAATTTCGGATCCAGCAACTGGGTACATGTAGACAGGATCGGTAGTAAGTCGTACTGTGCCCGAAAATAGAACGGGTGGCGGCACTGGGGCCGTACCGGCTAATGGATGTGATACATTGCTACTTTTATTAGGCATAAATAAAAACTTACCAAAGAATCCATCTGTCAAATGAATGCGATTACGATAGCCATGTAAGTTAGCCGGTACGGCCCCTGAACTGGGTTGAAACTAGTGTCTTCATAAGCCCAGTAGCAAGTCAGCGCTGAACTAGGTTACTGTACTGCCATGTTACTGACCCTATATAAACCAGGGTTAAGTGAGAAAATGTTTTTTCTGTCGGCAGGTGTGCGAGACGATTGTAGAGATAGCTCTCGATCACAAGCCGTCCCACTGCGAGATGGCGTCCGTCCTTATATCTGATCTCTACGGGAGGGTGTTTTCCGCCAAAGATATCGCGTTAGGTGAGTGAGAGAATTAGTTCTATTGCAATGTAAATAAGGTTGATTATATCTGTATTGTGGAGATAGCTCTCGGCCACGAACCATCCTACTGTGTGATATTAATTTTAATCTCTCTTCTAGTTTAGATTTTACAGCCTGATCTAATCTAATCCAATGAAGATGATTTTTTAACCGACTAAGAAAAGGAGGAGGTTTATCAATTCGTTGCATATTGCGATTACTTGAATAAATGATACAAATATCGTTACATCACATTTGTTCCCAAGTTGGTCCCATCTCATGGAATTTTGAAATTGGTTCAGTAGTTTTCAAGAAATCTTGAAAATACTGTCGATTTCGTTACCATTATAGTAATTCAGACGGATGTTCAAGGAGCTCGATTGCGCAATGGTTTAGCGCCTGGCCCAGCGATTGCATTGGTTAAGCAACTTACGCAAGGGTCGGTCATGGGATGGGTGACCAAAGATTTAATTCTCGAGCTCCTCTGTGCTTCAGTAGGCACGTTAAGTCGTTGGTCTCAGTCCCAGCTGAATTTGCAGTCGTTAACACCCACCAATCCGCATTGGGCCCACGTGGTGGGTTATAGCCCATCCTCCTTATCCATCCATCCATAAGGCAGGCCGGTGCCCTAAGTGGGGACATTAAAAAAAATTACTGATGGTCAGACGTATGTTCGACCATAACTTATTTGTCTATGAACCAATTTAGAGTCCCCGCAAACTACAGACTAAACTGTCGGCCGATAGTTGGGTCGGGCTTTTAATCAGTATGGAGAAGTATGCAAGTGCGCACATTACAACGATTTCGTATCGGTCGACTCTTCATATTAGAAAGTCTGTAGTCTGTGAAGACGCTTAGATGATTCTTTTTTTGTCCTTAGCATTCGAGAGGCTACTAGAGAAGTTGCCCGACCTAGTACTGGACACGCCTGAGGCGGCAGTACTGCTGTCCAACTTCATAGCGCGCTGCGTCGCCGACGACTGCCTGCCGCCGCGGTTCGTGCACATACAGGCGCAGGCAAAGGACCTAAACGCAACTGCCAAGTAAGTACATAGGGTTTTAGACGGGTACATTAGCTTAGAATGGAGTACATAGGGAGTACATTTCTGTATGAAAGGTACATTTATGTTTGAAGAATTAAGGTCCTTTTTTTTGCTTCAAAAGAAGGTAGATTGTCCTAGAGTGACGTACATTGTAGCCTGAAGAGGTACATTTATATTTAAAGAATTAAGGCATTTTTTTTACTTTTAAGGAACGTAGATTGTCCTAGAGTGATGTACATTATAACCTGAAGAGGTACAATTATATTTTAAGAAGGTACATTGCACCCTAGTTAAGTGCATAGCTCTTTCAAGGAGGTACATTGGTCCCAAAGAAGTACATAATCTAGCTAACTCCAACTTCATAGCACGCTGCGTCGCCGACGACGAGTACATTTCTGTATTATGTTTGAAGAATTAAGGTCCTTTTTTTTTTGCTTCAAAAAAGGTAGATTGTCTTAGAGTGACGCACATTGTAGCCTGAAGAGGTACGTTTATATTTAAAGAATTAAGGCATTTTTTTTTTACTTTTAAGGAACGTAGATTGTCCTAGAGTGATGTACATTATAACCTGAAGAGGTACAATTATATTTTAAGAAGGTACATTGCACCGTAGGTAAGTACATAGCTAATAAGGGTTACGTAAGCTTCGAGTGGAGTACATTTCTGTCTGAAGAAGTACATTTATGTTTAAAGGAGGTACATTGCTCTCTAGGTAAGTATATAATATGACTTTTTCAAGGAGGTACATTGGTCCCAAAGAAAATACATTATCTACCTAACTCCAACATAGGATCACATTCGAAGGATTTGAACGCAATTTCCAAGTAAGTATATATGTTTTTAGACGGGTACATTAGCTTGGAGTAGAGTACACAGGGAGTACATTTCTGTCTGAAGAGGTATCATTTATGTGTACATTATGTACAATTAAGATATTTTTTTTGCAAGGTAGATTGATTGGAGATGTTTAAGGCTCCGTTATGCGAAATCACTTGTCTCTGTATCTTTCTTTACGTGTAAAGAGTATGGAAAATAACCTCACTTCTGCACTTTTGCGATGTTTTTCGTTCTTTTTTCATAATTATATTAAGCACAATTATTTTTCTTGGAAAAAAGTTATTGGAGCAACTACAAAGTACGTTAAAGTGTATTTTGATGTAGAATTCGATACGTTTCCGCTATTATTTACGCCAAAAATATGACCCGCGACAAGCGCTTTTGATGATATTCTGTTTTTTTTACAATCATCTGTGAGGTTTTTACGCAATTTAATACTTGTAGCTACTAGATAATGTCTTTAGCTTGTCGTATGTTTTTTTTTTGTGGCTACAACTTTACGTTTTCTTATATTATTATTATTATACTCTTTATTCCACTTATAAAAACAGTTACACAAAAATAAATTGAGATATGTACACAAAGGAGGACTTATCTCTAGAAGTGCTTGTACTTTTCGTGTGGTGCCATTTTTTGAGCGGAATGCTTATTCCATAGCTTTAGTTCGCTGGACCAAATAGACGGCTTTCTTGTAAAAACCTAGTTTTTATTTAGGCAGTAAAGTAAGTTTCTGAGCATTAACTGTTTGAAAATAATATTCATCAGACACTAATGTCTCATTTCTCTTAAATATGAAACAAACTAATCTTGATTAAAGAATGTTCATACATTTTTGTTCAGTAGCAGTAAAACTGAAATATACTTATCACCACACACACAACCCACTGAGAGTTGCTTGTCTATCAATTTAGTTAAAATAAAAGTTTTGTCCCAAGAAACCATCGCGAACCGCTTGCTTGGAATGCTCCTATGAAATATAGAAGGTTTTCTTGTATTTTATATTAAAAATGATAGGCAAGCAATTCTATTGAGAACACTGGCACTGGTCGTTTCGCTTCACGCAGTATATGTATATTGCAACTTTTTTAAATTATACCAATCCCGAAAATCCCGGGATTGTTAAAACCATAGACATAGAAAAAATTTCGTTGCGCTCAAGAAGACCAACAAAGCGTGGAAAAGAGAAGTTAACATCATACGGACACGGTCTATGTAAAAAAGAGACAAAGGATCAAGTGACATGTGCCAACATTTTTTACAGTAAGAGCCCCTAGCGTCCCGCCTAGCAAATGAGCAATCACAATTTGTTTAAAATATTTGTTAATCTTAATTATAATTTAAATTAAAGGTATCGTGGAGCCATGGTGGCTTGTGCTCTAAGTAATTGTGATGTAACAAAAAGAAATAATCCAAGTAATCACACTTTTCACAGGTAAATAAGATATTGCCACACATTTCTCTAAAACCAAATTTCTCTACATTTCTTCGTTTATCGACGAAGAAAACAGTATGGAACATAGTTTATTAATTTCCTTTGCCGTATATAGTCATATTTTATGAATCTAAGACATATTTTACGTATCTCATTTAAAATGTATGCATTCGTTTTCGGATCACCTGTTTATTGACATTGTTGTTCTTTGACATTCTATTTCTATGGTTAAAACTTAATCCCGAATATTTCGGGACTGAAAAATGGTCGGGATCCCAGGATTGAATCCTCTACTCGCAGCTGATTTTCTAATAAGAAAATTTAAAATACATTTTATATGTGATTTTAAGGAAAAACATAGGTGACCCAGGGGATAACCCCTATTTTTAATATTTATTTAATTTTTTTATTAAAATTTACGGATGGGTCGTTTTTTCCTTACATTAAAAAGTTGATTTACCCAAATACGTTTGTTTCAGACAAGCAATCCATAGAGCAGAGACTTTATTGTCGATGAAACAGGGGCTCGTGAGGCTTGACAACATATGGGGAGTCGGCGGCGGCATCAGGTAACACTTTATACATAACTAGCGACAGCCCGTGATTTCGTCTGCGTGGACAGCTATTTTTAGTGATGGGACTCAAATAAAAAAAAATATTCGATTAGAATTTGACGATGATTCGAATCGATATGATAATTCGAATCAATGAGATGATTCGAATCAGCTAGCCAATTCGAATCAGGAGCCCTATTTTTGAATCGCTCGGCAGGCGTCGAGCGCTCTTTTCGACTGATTTTCGTTCGAAATATGACTCAAAACAATGAGATGTCGAACGAAAATCAGTAGAAACGAGTGCTTGACGCCAGCCAACGTTTCAAAAATAGGGACCCAGGTGATGAGTCGAATGATTCGAATTGGGTGATGAGTCGAACGATTCGAATCAGGTGATGATTCGAATGACTCGAATCAATGTGACGATTCGAATCATTTGACTCATCACTTAATTCGGATCAATAACAATATCGTTAAATTAATTTTAACCAAAGGAAAATAATTAAGTTCACGTGGGCGAAAATACTAAATAATGGTTAAAGAACTTAATAAAACTAATATTAAACTACCTTCTCAGCCCTTAAGGTAAGCTTGTTACGCCATCAAAGATTCGAATACAAAAAACTGATTCGTGTTCCAACTGTGATTCGAATTAGTCAACCAATTCGAATCAGGTAATGATTCGGATCAGACAACTGATTCGGTTCAGGTAATGTTTCGAACCAGACAACTGATTCGGTTCAAGTGATGATTCAAATCACCCAACCAATTCGAATCAGCCAACCGATTCGGATCAGGTGATGATTCAAATCACCCAACCAATTCGAATCAGAAACTGATTAGAATCAGGTGATGATTCAAATCACCCAACCAATTCGAATAAGCCAACTGATTCGAATCAAATGATTTTTCGAATCAGCATAAATACTCATTCGGATCGAGCTTGGATTGACTTGATTCGAATCAACTGTGATTCGAGTCCCATCACTAGTTATTTCTGTATCCATCGGGAACAATACTTTTTTTCTGGATAAAAACCGGCCAAGTGCGTGTCGGGCCACGCGCCATAGGGTTCCGTAGTTACCTTATACCATACCATATTTAATACCACCTATCATTTTTCGTTTGCAAAAATAACTTTGTTTTTCACAGTGTTGGTATGAATGACAAAGTTATATTTGCGGTTTCGGAAAATGTGCTATATCTCAAAAACTAATTACTATATCTCGTTCAAACCAATTTTGATTTAAAGTGTTTATTAAGATCTACAGCATATATTTTTTTTAGATTTTTCACTCTCTTATTTTAAAAGTTAAAGGGGGGGGGACACACATTTTACCACTTTGGCGCTGAATATCTTTCAAACGGTTGACTTTGAGAAAAAGTTGTCTTAGAAACCTTAATGTCATTTTTAAAGACCTATCTATAGACACCCAACACGTGTTGGTTTGAAGAAAAAAAATTTTTTCAGTTTCAGTTCCATGTATGGGGAGCCCCCCCTTAATCTTTTATTTTTCTTATTTTTGTATTAAATTCGTTAAGCGGTTAACAGAATACATCTACCTACCAAGTTTCAACTGTGTAGTCTTAATACTTTCGGAATAAAGTGGCTGTGACATACGGACAGACAGACAGACAGACAGACAGACAGACAGACAGACAGACAGACATGACGAATCTATAAGGGTTCCGTTTTTTGCCATTTAGGCTACGGAACCCTAAAAATTACCCTATGTCCTTCTCTGTACCCCTGAGAATGTGTAGGTATGCAATAGGGTAATTGACTGAATTTTTTTTATTGACTAAACATCAGTGGCGAGGAGTCGAAATATGGCAAAGGTAAGGCGGAGCAATAATTTCTCAAAAAATTCTCTTAGCTGTATGGTAGATTGGGGTGGGATTTTTAAAAGGGAAGCCGATAGGAATCGGCATGTATGGACCCTTCGCCACTGCTAAACATGTTTATTGAAATATTAGCAACACAACATAGATATTTATTTTCAAATATTTTGCATATTTTCAGCGATATAGAGCATTAAACTTTCTTATCAGACAAGGAGAGCGCTATACGCAAGTGACGTCACATGCTTGTACCGCCATACTGTCGCCATAGAAAATGTCATTTTAGAAAGAGATAGCTAGAGTCACAATTAAGTAGCTCATAATTTGCTTGTAATAATACAGATTGAATTTCTGTTTTCAAAGGAGACGGTAAAGAAGTGGTAGTCTAAAACCGCCAACAATGAAAAGTATATCATTTAAAAGCTAATTTATGCTATATCATTAACGATTTATTCCAACTTTTTATTTACTCCCGTTTTATTTAAAATCACAAAATAAAATTGTGTATTTTCGTAATGTTGTCCACCCAGATAACAATTTTTTACTCTGTTTGAGTATGCTAATCTGAGCTGGCTGACATTGGGAACATTCCAGCAGATCAATCGTCATGTCATCGTTTACCACAGTACACATTGTATACTGCCCGGCATATATATTGGCAAGAGAATGAAAGAGACAAAAGATACGCAGTAGCCATAACCTTAGTGTTTATGGCTACTGCGCATCTTTTGTCTCTTTCTTTCTCTTGCCAATATATATGCCGCCATCGGTAATGTTTGTTTTGTAAAAGTTCGATATAAAAATGCTATTTATGGCGATTAAAAATAATAAAATATTTTTGGATTTAATTTAAATGATAAATAAATACGAATGCAGACCCTCTAAATGCGGTGACGTTACTAAACAAAAACAGCACTGCATTATTATTACGCTAGTAATACTAATAATTCAGTGACTGAAGCTCAAATATAGGTATTTTAGGTACCTACCTACTTTAGGTTGCTGTTCAATATGCAGTTCCTACCTTCCTACCTTCACAATCTCTAAGTAATAGCTAGCCTTAGGTGTAGTGTAAGTGTAACCAAATCACACCTAACTATTACTTAGAAAAATACTAGTGAGCTTACTTCTACTATAAAAAAATAATAAAAAAGTATAGGTACTGAGTGATCTTGACTATTGCACAGAATACATAATAGTACAAACTATTGTTCTAGCCAAAATTCTAATAGCAAGATATAATAAGTATAATTATAAGGTTCTTATTATGAAAGTATAAGTTAAGATCTTGACTGTAATACTTAAATAATGTACGTTATTTCTATGTATGTATTAACTTAAAATAAATATATAAATAACTCGCATTAGTCTGTATGTTACGCTGTAAATACTGTATCCTAGTTATTCAGAGGAACCTATCATTGGCCTTACTGTTAAGTAACTACTGATGTTATAAATAAGATATTATAAAAACGCTGTTGGTTTCTAAATAAATAAAAAAAAAAAAAAAAAAAAAAGTAATAATTCAATATGGGGAAGAGAAATAAGACAGAATTTCAATGTAAAACATAATTATTACATTATCTTTATCAGTTACAAAAATACCATCTAAAAAGCTGGCAGGTGGTAGTATCGTATCTTGGTGCTGTGCCCAACCCAGATACCACACCATAGTCATGACAATGTGCACAACTCCAACTGTCCTCTTTCCAATTATGCATGAACAATAATACTGTTCGATCCGTTGACGCAAATCTTCACCATTCAAATTCAACAATACATAAGTAAAATATTTTGTTTTCTATTATGTTTTGAGGTTATTTTCCCTCTTATTAATAACTTGTAGGCTCCACAGGTGCTTGTGCTCCACCTTCTTGCACTGCACGATATTCATGAGCCTGCATCCAAAAGGCACGACACACCCAAGCATCTTCAGGGACCTAAAAATTGAATATGTTTTAATACCTACTTACATTTTAACATCAATGCCCTGTACTTAAGTCTAACTGTACTTTATAATTTTAACTCGTCAACGCCCAGAAAACAAGACACAATAGATTTTCTCTTGTTGTCCGGACGCTTGCAACCGATTGAGTGTTGATTTATTATTATTAAGTTATAATTTTAAAGAGCACTTTTCTTTGTTACTTTCAAATAAATCTGATTAATTTCTTACGCAAGAGAAATCTTACCTGATGAGTAAAATATATTATTTCCTACATAAATGTGTTCTTCACTCCTTGGGATAATTCTGTGGTGACGACGACCATCTGATCAGTAATATTCCACAGCATACACAACTACAAGAGTGCCCAACATTCCACTCCAACTGATAGTTGGGGTCCTCACTACGATTTGCCTCCCAGATTGATATATTCTTGGCAGATTGATATATTAGCTAAATCATCAATCATCTGCAATAATGTTTATATTGTCAGTCTCAGTTATATTGACACACATCTATGAAGGGAACACACACTTACAATTTCAGCGTAATGCCTGTTGTAGTTTTGTGAACCAAGGGCATGGTTTTAAACAAGAGCTTGAAAAGCTAGACTGAATAAAAAACTATTCACTTTTTGATTTACTAAAGTGAAAAAATATGCATAGGTATATACATACCACTTATACCACAATTCAGTAATAGAATAGTTCTGGACTTGGATTAATGACAATATTCATTCGTGCAATTGCGTATTCGCCCGCAAAAGTAGATATGTGATGTCACAGTTCACACAACTTATGATCTGACATGATAACTGAAACAACAGAATTAACAATAGGTTAGGTATTTATAGGTTAACACACTAATTACTGTCGCCAATTAAAATATAGAGGAAAGTCTTGTGATATCTTGTATAGGTAATTAATTAGATTTCAACTTACATTGGTAACGAAATATCCAACGTCAAGAGAGCGGTCCAAAGAGTCCAAAATCACATATTTTAGTAAAACCTCTCATTCTGTGTTGTGGTTGTGGCGAATTCATGACATATTCACGATCACGACCCGTTTTGCAGGATACCATGTACCTACCTATGTTGACTATGTTACTTTGATAAAGAGTTGTTATTGTTAAAATATATATTTCTGTCTGAACGATAAAACCAAAACTGTTTACGTACGTTGTCAGGTTATGTTATTATTATGTCTGACAAGACAATGACATAACTTTAGTTATGGCGTCCACAATCGGCCAATGTTGCTAGTTCAATTATTATGTAGAACTTTTAAAATTAAATATTTAAAAAACTGGAGTACTTTAGAATCTAATATTTAGACAAATTATGAACAAAAATGGGAACTTTATGTAGTTTAAATTTCAAATCAGTCGGAGTTTCGCTACCCGGCTCCATACAAAATCTATACCGTCTCCTTTGTTATTTAAAAATGTTATATTTCTGAATGTTACAAATAAATATCTACATTCAACAACAGTCAAATACCCTATTTCATGATGACAAACTTCTGGCTTTATAATATTAGTAAGGTAAGGAATAATGAATATTAGTAAAGAATAGTAAGGATAGGTCTTATGAAATTGCGAATTTGTAATATTTTAAGTTTTTTAAAATTTTTCACACTAACATTTTCTTATTTTATTTAATAAACGTCAACGCCAAATACGCCAATGTTACAAAACTTTTATTTATAAATTAATTTTCACATTTACTAGCTATAAAACTCGCATCAAAATAGCTTTTTTTCTACAAGGGTGAGGAAAAGTGATTGTAAACTCACGCTCTCTATTTTAATTTAATTTCATTTCATTATCATTAGTTACAAGATTAATTTTCACACCTCTCCAGCTCGAAAAGTGCGCTTTTGGTGCGCAAAAACTTGCAGCAAAAATAAAATAGACAACAAATAATACTTTTGGCTAAGTTACAACAAATAAAGTGGTGATTTTTCCCTCCTCAGGCCAGTGAAATCGTTGATCCGGCAAATCCAGCTTCTTCTAAAAGAGTACCTGACGTCAAGCGACTTAGCCGAGGCGATGCGCTGTGTGAGGGAACTGGAAGTACCGCATTTCCACCACGAGCTCGTCTATGAGGTACTTGTGATCACCATTATAATATCACCATCATGACATCACCATCATCATAATAATATCGTCATTACAGCTCATGTTACTAGCGTCATTGACTTAGCCGAGGCGATGCGCTGTGTGAGCGAGCTGGAAGTACCGCATTTCCACCACGAGCTCGTCTATGAGGTACTTGTGATCACCATTATAATATCACCATCATGACATCACCATCATCATAATAATATCGTCATTACAGCTCATGTTACTAGCGTCATTGACTTAGCCGAGGCGATGCGCTGTGTGAGGGAACTGGAAGTACCGCATTTCCACCACGAGCTCGTCTATGAGGTACTTATGATCAGCATTATAATATCACCATCATGACATCACCATCATCATAATAACATCGTAATTACAGCTCATGTTACTAGCGTCTTTGACTTGGCCGATGCGATGAGCTGTGTGAGGGAGCTGGAAGTACCGCATTTTCACCACGAGCTCGTGTATGAGGTACTTATGACATCATTACAGCTCATGTTTCTAGCGTCATTGACTTAGCCGAGGCGATGCGCTGTGTGAAGGAGCTAAAAGTACCGCATTTCCACCACGAGCTCTTTTATGAGGTACTTATGATCACCATTATATCATCATCATCATCATAGGCTACATTCCTGCGATATATAAATTTTTAGTATAGATCCATATAAATTCGATACCAAACTTACACTGCCTAATTCTTGAAAATACATTTCTTTATATACAGTTCGCCGAAAGATGATACCTAAATATTATGAAAGCGTCTCGGAATTTTGAGGTACGAAATACGCAGCTGTTTTTAAACGCAGGTCCGAGCTGCATGCGTCCCCTGTGTTACAGTAGTTAACGGGCCGCAATTTGTTATAAGTTTAGAGTCCCCTTTTTTTATCAACACTGAACTTTTATTCACTCCAAATTTTAAGGATGTTTTCAGTCCATAAAACTGAACAACTTTCTCTAAGAAACATAGGGCCAAATATGTAAAAACATGACTATCCATACAAATCAAAATTTAGTAAGGGATGACCAACATTTTGTGGCGTCTTTCGACGCATGTTTCTTATAAAAAGGACATCAGGAAGAGTCCCATAGAAAAAAACCAAAGAATGTATCGCGATTCTGTTTTTTTTTTTTCAAATGTAGGCATGTAAATAGTAAGTCATAGAAAGTATTCCGATTTTTACGAATATTTATGTTTTAAGAGTTATTTACGTTTGAAAGTTTTTTTTTTGGTAACCCCGACACTAAATAACAACATCAGTTTCACGACAACACGTTTCGTTAGCTGCGTTAGTGATACAGATTAGCACCACAATGTACGAGTTGGAACCAGATCAAACGGAAAATCTGCGCATATGTCGCACGTAACAAAACGCTTTCGACAGTTGAGTTGACTGACATCCAGCAGACTTTGTTTTTAATGCGCAATCACTTGTGCCACAGAACAAATATACTCAGGGGAGACTTGTGAAATCGCTAACAAAGATGTCCGTTTCATTGATATGCTTTTGTTTTTTAGGGTTCCGTAGCCAAAATGGCAAAAAACGGAACCCTTATAGATTCGTCATGTCTGTCTGTCTGTCTGTCTGTCTGTCTGTCTGTCTGTCTGTCTGTCTGTCTGTCTGTCCGTCCGTATGTCACAGCCACTTTATTCCAAAAGCATTAAGACTACATAGTTGAAACTTGGTAAGTAGGTGTATTCTGTGAACCGCTTTACGATTTTTACACAAAAATAAATAAAATAAAAGATTAAGGGGGGGCTCCCCATACATGGAACTGAAACTGAAAATATTTTTTTTCATCAAACCAATACTTGTGGGGTGTCTTTAGATAGATCTTTAAAAATAACATTGAGGTTCCTAAGACTATTTTTTTTCAAAGTCAACCGTTTGAAAGATATCTGCCGCCAAAGTGGTAAAATGTGTGTCCCCCCCCCTTTAACTTTTAAAGTAAGAGGGTGAAAAATCTAAAAAAAATATATGCTATAGATCTTAATAAACACTTTCAACGAAAATTGGTTTGAACGAGATACAGTAATTAGTTTTTGAGATATAGTACATTTTCCAAAACCGCAAATATAACTTTGTCATTCATACAAACACTGTGAAAAACAAAGTTATTTTTTCAGACGAAAAATGATAGCGGTATTAAAATATGGTATGGTATATAATGTACCTACGGAACCCTACTGCGCGTGGCCCGACACGCACTTGGCCGTTTTTTTCAATAATTAATTAAAGCTAAATGAAGGAGTTAAAAAATAATGTTGCTACTGTTTTATGATTCTAGTAACATAAAGTGTTTATTGATAACAGAATTTTGTTTATACACTTTTGGGTCTCATGTGCCTGATGTCCTTTGGATAGTTTCATGGACTGAACACATACTTGAAATTTGGAGAGTGAATAAAAATACAGCCTGTATAAAACGTAGATTTACACTCATTTACCTAAATACTAGCTCGGTGACGCAGTAGCGCCTGGCCCAGCGATTGCGGAGGTTAGGCAACTTTCGCAAGGGTCGGTCATGGGATGGGTGACCAAAAATTTATTATCTTGAGCTCCTCCGTGCTTCGGAAGGCACGATAAGCCGTTGGTCCCGGCTGCATTTGCAGTCGTTAACACCCACCAATCCACATTGGGCCCGCGTGGTGGGTTATGGTCCGTCCACCTTATCCACTCATAAGGAAGGCCTCTGCCCCAGCAGTGGGAACATTAAAATGGCTGATGGACATAAATAATGAGTCGTGTTATTCCGTGTTATAGCCCGCTTGTTTGCCCGCAGACCGTGTTACTAGCGGTGGAGTCCATAAACTCTAGCGCAGAGGAAACTTTAGCCACATTCCTGGCGGAACTGCGTCGAAGCGTGGTCGTCAGTCCGGATCAAATGGACCGGGTAAGTTCAATAATAACAGGTTTACAGCCGTTTGCACTAAACTCAAGTTAAGCGTGTCCTAGTTAACATATATCTTAGCCTAAGAACAGTCACAACAACACTTCTAGGCTGTTCCTAAGAACAGCCGAGCTGAAATTTTTGTTTGCTTTACTTTTTCACCATTGTCTTTAGCACAATTATCTTTCTTGGAAAAAAGTTATTAGAGCAACTACACAGCACGTTAAAGTGTACTTTGATGTAGAATTCGATACGTTTCCGCTATTATTTACGCCAAAAATATGGCCCGCGACAAGCGCTTTTGATGATATTCTGATTTTTTTTACAATCATCTGTAAGGTTTATACGCAACTTAATACTTGTAGCTACTAAATAATATCTTTAGCTTGTCGTATGTTTTTTTTTGTGGCTATTATAACTTTACGTTTTCTGAATGAAAATATGGCCCGCGCAAAGCATGGTTTCCTATCATGCACCCTTAATAATAATGAGGGTCAGTAACGATTTTTGTTTACTGGCTAATTAGAAAGCTTATGCCACAATATGATTAACTGTGAAAAAATTTTTACGATATCTCTTAAACCTGAGAAGTTATAAGAGCTAAAATACTGGTTTTTTGGGGGTCCTTATGACGTCATCGCGACGTACGCGAACCTTATGTCGTACGTGATAAAGCACATATTGCAATGAGCTTGGCATTTCCTTCAAACTCTTAACTCAACCATTTCTAAACGGATTTCAAAAAAATTGTTTTAAAAAACAAAAAACTGACTTCAAAACCCCACTCTACCTCTAAAAAGCAAGAAATAATATTAGAATCACTAAATACGCATTATCCTTGTATAAAACACGTCTATTGAAGTCGGGTGGGGCTGGAGGACAACTTTTTTTTATTCTAACAGTTAGTTAGTTTTTAGTGTAAGTACCTTCTGAATTAAATATAGTATTATCTCGGTAGTAAAATTGGTTTGGCCAAACGTGAGTGAGATAATCGCGGACAAAAATGCATACGGGTCAAACTGAGAAAAGAACATTTTTTAAAGTCGGTTAAAATACCAAAACCTTGTCCTAAGTGTAACAAATATTTTTCTGAAATCGTATCAAAATCGGTTCAGCCAAACGCGAGATAATCGCGGACAAACATACATACATACGAGTCAAACTCCGAACCTTTTTTTTGAAGTAGGTTAAAATACTAAAACCTTTTCCTAAGTGTAACAAATACTTTTCTGAAAACCGCATCAAAATCGGTTCAGCTAAACGTGAGATAATCGCGGACAAACATACATACATACGAGTCAAACTCAGAACCTTCTTTTTTGAAGTCGGTTAAACTAATAAAACCTTCTCCTAAGTGTAACAAATATTTTTCTGAAAACCGTATCAAAATCGGTTCAGCCAAACGCGAGATAATCGCGGACAAACATACATACAGGTCAAACTGAGAACCTCTTTCTTTTTGTTTTTTGAAGCCGGTTAAAAATTAATTTACTGGGTTTCATAGCTATCAATATGTGTTTATATTATATCAATAAAACTATAGGATTCAAACCTGTTACTGATCCTCATTATCAAATTATTTGTGTTCAGGGCTTCCTCCGCGTATTAGAAGACATGAACGACATAGTGCTCGACGTGCCCCTGGCCTATATAGTCCTGGACCGGTTCATGGAGCTCTGTCAGCACAAGTTCCGCCTCGGGGACGCCGTGTTACAGCGTATTCCTACCAGGTGAGCTCAACTGCTATATAAAATCACTATAGACTCGTTATTACAACACTATGCGCCTCTATTCTCCCACCGTAGCACCTTTGTAAGATTACTGTAGCACTCTAGACTTCCGTAGGCTAGAGTGCTAGCCTTCCATATACCACTGTCCTAACACTGTAGCATATAGCCTCTCCGTAGCACTTATAGACGCCGTAGCCGTAGCACATATCTTCGTAGCATTCTATAAACACTAGCACAGATTTACCATATAGTAAAGACATGAACGACATAGTACTATACCGCTTGATATGATAACAAACCGGCTGCACAGCGGCGCCGACGCCTGCGGCACTGGCAGGGTCGCCATACAAGGAGGCGACCAGGAGACGTTAGATAAAAATAACTAACTGCGATTAATAATTCGTTTATTGGTGCGATATGATAAATTATAACGTAAATTCGACAGTAAAGTCCGCAAGTTTACTATTACAGTTTTTTTTTTCAAACTTAAATTAAATCAGATTATTAAATAAAAATTTTAACTAAAGGCATTTCTAGTATAAATTAAATTTATATTAAAAAAGCCTTTCAGATATTAGATTGTTTGTATTGAACACCTTACAATGGTCTCTATTTTCTCTTAGGCAATTTATGTAAACGTGATTTTACTCTAATTTCAACTATTTTCCTACAGAGGGCGCAAACGCTACGTGTCTGAAGGCGACGGTGGCGCCATCAAGGACCACGCGCTCAAATTGCGCGAGTAACTCCCCCCACCCCTCCGCCGCCGGTGACCGACACTCATTCATCATTCGCCTGTTGAACCAGACGCACGTGCCGACTAAACAATTGAAGATTTTTACCAAAAAAAATTCAAGCTAATTTCAACTTTGAATGGCATAATACAGTGCATGTATTATGAGTTTACATAGTTTTAATATACTCGATAGCAAACAATAGGGAATGTCCGAAAAAAATAAAAATAGCTGAATATTTTTTTATAGGTAGAAATAAGCTTCCTTAGTTTTAGAAAAAAGTTTCAGAATTTTCGATTGCGTCAAAATTTTTTAATAAATTAAAGTCTCATCGACGTCACAAATGTACGACAGTAACAGCAGAATGGCGATTGTACCTTTGCCACCACCTGCCACAACCACAACAAGTATTGAAAAAAAAAAGTTTTGACATTTTGTGTCGAAACTTTTTTTTTTAATAGCATGTTGTGGTTATGACAGGTGGTGGCAAATGTATAATCTCCATTCTGCTGTTACTTTCGTATATTTGTGAAGTCGAAGTGACTTTATTTTTTATTTTTATTTATACGCAACCGAAAATTCTGAAACTTTTTTCTATTACTAAAGGAGCTTATTCCTACCTATAAAAAAATATTCAGCTAAATTGATTTTTTTCGGACATTCCCCATTTTGTATGCAATTTGGTAAAGTGCTTCTGGTGGAAACTACACTAAACTAAAATACTATTAAGATAGTAAACTCAAACTCGAAATAAACCTACTAATACGTGTTACGGAAAAATTGATGATTTTTCTTGTAAAATCAAAACGGTAAGTTAATATCGAAACAGTGTACAACGTCTTAAAAATAACCCCTACTACTGAATATGGTAGATAGGGACCATCAAACTGAACAACTTTTACTATGGGACCAACTCTGAAATCGCAAAAAAATCAGCAACAAAATTAATAACGAAAATATCAAAATGTATGAAACAGCTGATGTTTTTTCGCGATTTTAAAGTTAGTCCTATAGTAAAAGTTGTTCAGTTTGATAGTCCCTATCTACCATATTCGGCAATAGGGGTTATTTTGTAACACGTATTTTCTACTGTCCATAAAGATGTAAGATTTCAAGCTTAAATTAAATACAACTAAAAGTTATATTTGCTTGCATTGAAATCCTTGTAAATTCTAAACCACTTCTAGGAAAGAGGTAATTTTATTTTTCATATTATTTATTTCGAAGTTAAAATTCTGTTAAAATGTTTAATAAAAATACACATTGATAAAAAATTTACTCAATTTCTAAAACTTTAATTATGTTTATATTGTTATTAAAAATTAAAGTAAATGTATGTAGAATATTATAGAACACTAAATGAAATGTTAAATAGATTCGCTTATAAATTTTATAATGCTATATCCTCACTTCGTAATACGTTGAAAGTATACTGGCTATAGGTTTCTATGAAACAAGAACAAAAATATTTTATTAAACACTAGAAATTGGCACATAAATATACTTTTTCTTCAAAAATTTAATATTTTTCCATAATTTATATTTGCATCTGTCTATTCGCAAAGAGTTGACAACAACAACTGTACAAAAATTTCCAAACTCTTTACAAATTGCGGCCCGCGGGTGCATTCCAGCAGACTAACCGCTGAGTCCTCGATCGTTATAGAATACATTTAAACCATAGAAAGTAATAAAATTATTGAACTTAATACAAATTACTCTTCATGGTCAAAATGTATAATGTGGTGATCAATGACTTTGCGATTGGTCTGCTGGAATACACCCAAAGGTTTTGATCGATTAAAATACGTTAGACATTCGAAACAACCATTAAACGATTTTAAGACAGTTGTTTGTGGTGCCATTGGGTGCATTCCGATACACTAATCGCTGGGTCATCGATCGCCGTAGAGTACATTTTAACCATGGAAAGTAATAAAACATTAGAACAAATTACTTTCCATTGTTAAAATGTATACACTGTGGTGACCGATGACTCAGCGATTAGTCTGTGTCCCATGTTTTCATAATAATTTATCAACTCTGCTAACAGACTATATTTATTTTATAAAACTATTTCTTCATACAGTATTTTAAATTTTATTTTCAACAGTGCGAAGTAAAGTACAAATTATTTGTTTGCAGTCGGTCACTAGTCTCGTCGGAAGCGGCAAAAAAAATTTCTTTTTACTATAATCGCTGCCTTTATAGAAAAATCTGAAGTTATTCTTATGGTGAAAATGCACTGTGACTAGGAAATGCAGATATGTATACTAATATACACATCAACTTTGTCTAGGGATACAGGTGTTATTTTCATACAAACGAGGTAACTTTAAAGCCTTGGTTTCCTGTTAGGGATGTACTGTGCTGTGATCTAATGACGGCTATCCAGGGAGTGAATGGAGGAGATTCAGATCGCTATACACACCCAACTGATCTGATCAGCATTCTAAAAGATTAATGGGTCAGAGTTCTCAGTTTGAGGATTTCCATACATTTTCATTCTATTTTCGCGGTTTTTGTAAACATGTCCTTTACGTTTTTAGATTGCTGGTTAGATCAGCTGGGTGTGTATAGCGATCTGAATCTCCTCCATTCACTCCCTGGATAGCCGTCATCAGATCACAGCACAGTACATCCCTGGCAAGAAACCAAGGCTTTAAAGTTACCTCGTTTGTATGAAAATAACACCAGTATCCCTAGACAAAGTTGAGGCGTGTACTTAAGCATACTCAAAATTACTTTATTTTAAAACTCTGTCGAATATACATACAAAAAAACCCCTTAAGCCGAATATGGTAGATATGGACGATCAAACTGAACAACTTTTACTATGGGACCAACTTTGAAAACGCGAAAAAGAATCAGCTGTTTCATACATTTTCATATTTTCGTTATTGTATGAAACAGCCGATTTTTTTTCGCTATTCCTTAGTTGGTCTCGTAGTAAAAGTTGTTCAGTTTGATGGTCCCTATCTACCATATTCGGCTTTAGGGTTTACACTTTGTATAGTAGACAATCAAGCGAGATGGTGACATCGTTCTTTCTCACTTTAACATATACTTTGTTCGTCCTTCGTTGCTCGATAGTTTTGCCAAATCAAATAAGGTGAATATAAAAAATAGGGTAATTGACAACATTGAAATTATATACTACAAATTGTGGTCATCCTAACAGATATTGGCGTAAAAAAACATATTTAACTATTATATACACTAAATTAAGTCTATTAAAATGATAAATTTCACCTTGAAAAATGCATTAATTTTTGATTTTTTTTTCTGTGGCGAAAACGCTCTAAGTTGACTGATGACGTCACTTGCCTGTAAATAAGGCTTCAGGCGTTTGTCACGACCATAGACTAAGGACCCACGATTGATGGCTGTCAAATGGCTAAGGATATTACAATGTTTACAGGCTTGTGACGTCAACAAGTCGCGTGTCCAGCGCCATAGCGTTTTTGGTGCGGTTTTAAAATTTTAAACTTTAACACTGTTTTTTTTAATGAAATACATTGATTTTTCCTGAAATATCAATGTGGTGCGCTTATTACGTAATAAGGAATAATTTAAAATGGTTTTCTAAAATTAGTCAAATAGCCTATTGTATTACTTACAAAAAAAATTAATTTATGTTGAGAACACTGCACAAGCCATGTACAATGGAGAGAGCCATGCTCGGCGTTTCTCTGCGTAATCGAATCGTAATAAGAGCCGTTGGAAAACTAAAGTAACTTAATTTCTTTAAAATGATTAATAGACATGGCACAATGCGTTTTCGCCAATCAATTTAACTTTTTAAATGACAAAGGTAGGTAGTTCATAAAGACAGCGATTATCGTTCATAATATAATGTATTAAGATTGTATAATCAACACTAATCAATTTATCGGGCGTTGATTTTTTTTACTCGACGTTTAGTGACGTCATTAGAATATGTGTTTTTTTTTATTCGTCGGTGGCGAGTGTTGCTAGATTCAATTTAAAATTGGATAGAGCTCTTTTGGAAGATATCCTGGCGTAGAATGTGTAACTTCTCACTTACCCATGACAACCTAGTACTTTGTTTGCATTCATTGTTATAAAATTGAGGATAGAGCTCTTTTGGAAGATATATTGACGTAGTATTTGTAACTTCTTACTTACATATGACAACCTAGTACTTCGTTTGCATTTATTGTTATAAAAATTTAATATTATAAATTATTGAAAATCATTAGTGCCTAAGTGGCTATTCGCACAGTCCGTTTTATCGGATACATTTTTATTCGGTAAGGCTGCCAACTGTCCCGCATTTGTCCTTATTGTCCCCCAATAACGTCCAAAAAAAAATTCGCTGAATATTTTTTTAGAGGTAGGAATAAGCTTCCTTAGTAATAGTTAATTAGAATTTTTTAGTTGCGTATAACTTATTTCAAAAATTAAAGTCTCTTTTAAAAAAAAAGTTTCAATACAAAATGTCAAAACTTATTTTTAAATGCTATGTTGTGGTTGTGGCAGGTGGTGGCAAAGGTACAATTTCCATTCTGCTGTTACTTTCGTACATTTGTGAAGTCGAAGAGACTTTAATTTTTTTTAAAGTTATACGCAACCGAAAATTCTAAAACTTGTTTCTATAAGAGGCCATCCATAAATTACGTCACACGTCAAGGGGCCTCCCCCTTGGGGGTCAACGAAGTGTGACATTGTGTGACAAGGGGGTGGGAGGGGTCCTAAATTTTGTGACGTCACATTTCAAAATAATATAAATTGAAATTAAACAAATTTTTGAACTGCTGTTTTAGTTAAATCATTATTTCTTGACGTAAAATTGTAAAATATGTGACGTCACACACGGAGGGGGTTCTCACAAATGTGACCAGCTGTGACAAGGACGGGGGAGGGGGTCAAAAATTATGAAATTCGTGTGACGTAATTTATGGATGGCCCCTAACTAAGGGAGCTTATTCCTACCTCTAAAAATATTCAGCCAATTTGATTTTTTTCGGACATTCCCCATTACCAGAAGCGTCCCACATTAGTCCATAAATATCAAAGTAGTCCCACATTGAAAACGTGCGCACATAGACAGCTTATAGCTGTCTATGTGTGCACGTATATAATAAAATCGACGCATTGCGTACGAATGTTACTTTCCAAACGGAGAAAAGTGGTCACACCGTCTTACCACACCAGTGTGACTACGGGGATTTTTTTTACCAGTAGTCACACCGACTCACCTTTGACATGAAAAATTACAAAGAAATTTGGCCAATAAATTTTTAAGTCTGTCCCCCATTTTATTTGGCAGCCTTATAGCGTATGTAGCTGTATGAGTGTTTTCACACAACACAGTATTCTGGATCCAGTAGACTAAATCCAATGCGATTTCGTTACTGTATCCAGTAGCGATGGATTCGTTAAAAACAGTCCAGTAAATGTGGTGTGAACATTACGTCCAGTAACGAGAGATCAGCGGGCTGATTATCTTATAAGAAACCACCTAGCGACCGGTTGCAGTTCATAGATGATAGTGATCCATTGCTGCTTCTTCTTGGATTAAAAAAAAAATACCAAAGAAAAGTAGCAATGTATGTGGAATGAAACCGGTCGCTAAATAGTTTCTTTTTAGATAATCAGGCGGCCGTTAAAAACGGTCCTGTAAAACGGAACGTGGTGTGAAGAGTTATTATTACTGCCTGCTTATAAAATAATTAACACTGCCATTTATTAATAGTCTTTTATTTTTATCTTAAAAAAGTCATTAAACAACCCTTGAAAGCGATTGAAAAAAAAAAAGTGTTTTGTGAATATTTTCAATTTGAAACTGGCAACACTCGGCACCGAATAGTGCGTGAATGAGTCTGCTGTATCTTATCTTGTGTTTCGATCACACGCAATTATGTGAGAAAAAGGTTAAAAAGACTTGTAATTTCTTTTATTCTTTAGCATTTATTTTTTACGTCTATTCTTGTATAGTGTAGAGAGAATCGTGGAATGTTATTTTTACCCGACTACGGTGAAGCAAATAGGGTTATGATTTGGACCTGAATTTATGATTTTCATAACCTCTAAACTACTTATCATAATGATAAATGAGGTATCATTCAACTGTTATGCCTGGTTTATACGGGGTCAGTAAAATGGCAGTACAGTAACCCAGTCCAGTGCTGACTTGTTACTAGGTTCGTATCACTTGTTTCAACCCAGTGCAGTGCTGACTTCTCGCTCGCAAGTCAGTCCAGCTGACTAGCCACCCGTTCTATTTTCGGGCGCAGTACGACTTACTGCCGATCTTGTCTATACCCAGCTCTGAAAAAGGAAACCTATGGAAGTAGCATAAACTGTAATAATAAAGCATTCGTGACGTCAAGCGCGTGCCGTGTCCGCCATATTGTGTTGCGTTTACATGTTACAATTTCGACTCTATGCTGTTTACATAAGGTGTATGTACACTAAGCTAAGCCGCCATGTTTAGTTGCGTTTGAATGGAGAACAATGAACTAGGTATGCACGCTTTTTTCGTAGGTATGTCAGATCCATCTTATTCCTTCGTCATTGATACCGTTACTGGGTCCGAAATTCTGAGTCACTGGGTCCAGTCACTGGCCCTGTATAAACCAGCCCTAACGCTGTAAAATTCAAAATGTAAGGCTAACTTTTTTGCTGGTGAAATTTGACGGTTCTCTCTACACTGTGGTTTTCGGCGTGTGGTCAAATAATGCTGGTGCCTAAACAAAGCAATGTAATACGTTTGTTATATACTGTCACCCTCTACAGTTAATGTCATACAACTGAGCGCGAACGTTTTAAAATATACGGCCGTTTGCACTAAATTTACAATCGCTTAAGTCTTTTCCTAAGTACAGTCAGCGTCAAATTGATATGCGCGTCTAGAGTAGTCAAAATGATCCGGAAAACAAAAAAACAATTTGATCTACGCAGTTAAAATCATCATATTGTTGTATGTGTTACGGCTAATACCCGAAGTGCGGCTAAACCTAGTTTTAACCGGCTAAAACTAGGTGTAGCCGATAGCTGTTGGCTAAAACTAGGTGAACCGATCTGCTTTACCCCTGTAGGTCCCGAATATTTGAGCCTTAAATTTCGAGGTTATTTTTTTTTTAACAGACAACAGAAATACCTTTTTTAATACCCCATGCTACACCTAGTTTTAGCCAACAGCTATCGGTTACACCTAGTTTTAACCGGCTAAAACTAGGTTTAGCCGCACTTCGGGTATTAGCCGTAACATATGCATATCGTACACAGATAAATTTTGAACACTTCTAAATGCTCATATAAATATGAAACAATGAGTTGCAAGATATTTTGACCACCTTGTGTGCGTACAACAATATGATGATTTTAACTGCGTAGATCAAATTGTTTTTTTGTTTTTCTGATCATTTTGACTAATCTAGACACTCATATCAATTTGACGCTGACTGTACAACTTGACCAATATATTTAGGCGACAGACAGCTAAGTTCATGATACTGTTTTAATTTGATCGAGTTGTATTTATGAAAAGACTTGGCGATTCTAAAGGCGGAAATATACTATTGTATTGTGTTGTGTCGTGTCGCGACAGAAGCGTATCGGTTTCATACATTTAGTATGGCTAAAAACACATTATTACAGTGTGTTGTGTCGACACGTCAACACAATAGTATATTTCCGCCTTTAAGTTTAGTGCAAACGGTTGTTAGTCACTTGTCTGAAAAAGGAAAGACATTGTCACATTGGGAAAGTGCGATATTCTGTATGTGATTTTATGAAATCAATCGGACAAATAAACTATAAAGAGAAAAACAGTTTGAGTTGTATGATGTTTACATAAAGTACTGTAGTAACAACTTGAGTTGTTTTATCTCAAATTTTGTTATACTACGATGGTTGGCTTGAAATAACAATAATTCTTCTGTGTTGGTCCTATTCCTGTCTGTCCCACTAGCGCACCTCAGGCACTCCATACAAGCGTCGCGTTTCAACTACCTATTACACAGACGCTACACAGTGACGTTTTTGCACACGCGCAACTGTGTGCGAGCTATTGAATGAGCACACGGAACTCGCGCTGGGCGCCGGCGGGGTGAAGTAATTGATTGTGGGGCGGGGCGGAGAGTTTCCTTTCTGTACGGTAGTAGTTATATCTATTCTGTGCCACATTATAACAAAATTTAAGATAAAATGACTTCTAAAGACAGTACTAAAGAGTCCATTTTGCCATGTGAAATTTGATGTGCATTTTAATATTAAGGTTTTTTTAACACGTCGTAGTCTTAAGTTGTATTTTATTTCCTTAGGCTAGATTGCGAGGTTGTCCGTGCAATCCTGTAAATATTTCTTGAAGCAAAAATATAGAACATGTTCACATTATTTTGAAGTTTTATTTCTTGACATATTTAGAGCAATTTTCTATGTATGCTTGTCTTATTTAGTAAACAGTTTTTGACGGGTATGTGTTACAATGCCGAAGTAGAAAAGGCCGAATTTTGCAATACCTATGGACGAAATCCCGAAAATTAAAAGGCCGAATGGTTGTTTGGCAGTACGAAATCACGAAAGGACATTTTACCTCAAATACTAAATCCCGAAGCTTAAAATACCGAAGGTTAATATACCTAAGTTCTATACCCCGAACTACTTAATACCGAATTGGCTGTGGAGGTGTCTTGGGCTTCGCCTGAAGTGCTTTATAGTAAATTTAGCTGCCGAAAATAAGTCTAAACTAGTCTACTGGGACTTAGAAACCGTAGACCGTAGGTCACGAGATAGGTGCGAGGAGCGTAGCGACGAGCATGTTAGGTTGACATGAACCCAGCGCGCGAGCCGAGCGAGCGTGCCGCAGCAGCGGCCGACGAAGCGCCAGAAAAATAAACTATTTACCATGTAAAATTTTGACCATTTAGAATTTAATTAAAAATAATTACCATTTTACAAGCATTTTTGATTAAAACAAATTAACCGCAACGCCTACTTTCATAAATGTATGTGTAGGTGAAGTAAGTTTCGACATTTTAACCGTCGGGATTTTGGCCTTTCGGGATTTCGAACTTTCGGTCATTTGATAATCGATCTTTCAAGTTTCGGTCTATCGGATATCGATATTTAGAATGTTCGGTATTTTGAAAATAGGTGTTTTATGTGTCGATATTTCGGTCGTATGTATTATGAATTGTCGGTATTGTAATGCATACCCGTTTTTGACAGTTATGATACGTCTTTTATACTTAAATTGTTACTTAAAAATAAGTTAATAACTCTTTATCAAATTGTTATTGATTATTAACAATTTAGTAATCTATGTGTGGAAAACAATTTGTTGTATTTTATAAATGATTTTATTTCAATAAAGGTTTGGGTGATGATTGTTTACCAAATAAGGCAAGTAAGGATAAATAGACATATAGAATGTTTGCATTTTTATTAAAATATTTTTAATGCTCTAGTTTTTAAATAAATGATAGAGCAAATTATTAAGGTTTAAAAAAATCGTATGTTTATAGGTATGGTAGAAAAGATTAAAAACAGTTCAATTCATTTATTAGATTAAAATAGTAATGATCTAAAATCTAAATAACTAATAAAATATCAATTCGGTAATACATTTTAAATTATCATAATACTTATTATCAAATCATAATAACACAAAAGTATTGAAATAAATTAAACATTATTTTTAATTATTGCTTTTGGGTTGTTACACTGTTCCGACCGTAGATTTAATACCACAAATCAATTAATTAATGTACAACTGTAGTGGCTAACTGACCACTTGCTCTGTATCTTTGTCATACATTCTCGAGTGAAGTTACAGTGTATCACTTTCTATTTCAATTCAACTCATTGTATGTACAGTACGAGACAAACAACTTGACACTTTCGACGGAGTGGTGTTAAGTTCGCGCATGCGAGCGACCAATAGCGCGCGCCCCTCACAGCTACGCATACACAAAATAGAGTCTGTTAAAAAAGTCAGTTTACATAAGAAATTATTAAATTATTTATAAAAACTTATACAGGTAACCCCGTTGGTGCTGTCAAAATTCTAATTGTAAACATAGGCTGCTGCGGTCCCCATGGCGATAATATCGATATTATCGCGATAACAGCCGGTCCGCATGCACGTTAGCGCGTTTACAATATCTAGCGTGACGTCACTCATGACGTCATTACCAGCGCCATCTTGGGCTTACAGCGACCATGCCTCGGAGCGTAATCACTGTGAACGTTCTGTCAAAAGTTATGTGACTGTCAAACGAAACAGGTGTCAGAATTTTATTTCGTCAAAAAATCAAAAAATGAGAGAGTTCGTTATAGAAGGATCTTTTCCTCACTTTACAACAAAAGGATAGAGCATTATATTGGTTAATATTTTGTTAATACTAATTTGGAGCTTATCCAAAAAGGTGGTTGATGTAAAAAGTTGAAAAAAAAAGATGTTGGGTGCACACGACTCAATAATCAAACGTTCTTCATCATTATCATCGCTTTATAGAGCAAAAATAGTATCTAGCAATTATTCCATCTTGTATTTGAGGTGAGAATAAAACGTTAGCGCGCTTACGAGCGGTTCGCATTCGCCAACTGTCATTTGTAGATTTTATCGATTTGAGCGCGATATCGAATGCGGACCTCGTGTGAGCGTTGTAAACGCCCGTAATCGATGTAATCGCCATGGGGACCGCAGCCATAGCTTTAAGCTTCGTACAGACTGAGGCGAGCGAATCGCGCCAGATTCGCTCGCGCCGATTGCGTCAGCTAACTTGTATGGACGTGTTCACATTGGCGCGAATAGTCGCACGAGTTGCAGCAAAAACGCGAATCGCCCGCGAATCGCGCGATAGGGTTGCGTTCCAAGTGCAACCAAAGATCTAACGGCGCGTTCCAAACATTAGAGCTTGACGTTCGATTTACACAACTTTCCCGTTCCAAACGTCAGAGCATTGCAACTTCTTAAGATATTTGTATACGTAACTGGAAAAACCCCGGACGGGGCGGGAAAAACATCGTTTCATACAAAATGTATAGGAGCATGCGTACGTAGCGGAGGCAGGAGTGACAGGGCCCGGACGTGGCACGCACGGGACGGAAAATACCCCGTCGGTCGGCGGTACGTCACCACCCCGTGCCTGCCTGAAAATATAAAATTAGCTGCATAAATAGTGTTTTATTTAATTAAGTTGTTTTCACAACACTACCACGTTACTATCACGTCAACTGTCGCGACTTAATTATGACATGAGTAAAGAAAAGAACCAGAGACAAAGCTTCTTAAGAACGTGAAATTCAAACTTGCAACTAACAAAACAAATGATGCCCTGACATTGTCCACTGGCTGCAGTTGTCAAAACAGGTTTTTTCCGGTTTTTCCAGGCAGTCGCAGGCAGACATGCCCCGCGTGCTTGTAGTAGTGCAACCGATTCACGCGGTTGTATGAAGTTTTGTCTCTGGTCCTTCTCTTTACTCATGTGCTTATGATGTCGGTGCACTGTCCGTCCTTGTCATCGTGTTATGATATGACAAGAACGGATAGAGCATTGCTATCACTTTGGCTATCGCTTTGAGATAGGCGGTCTAGCTGCCGTCCCCGTTCCGTCCGGCAGCCAGACCGCCTATCTCAAAGCGATAGCCAAAGCGAAATCGATAGCTATACTCTATCCGTCCTTGTCATATCATTACACGATGACAAGGACGGACAGTTGAAAGCTTTTTAAGCAAGGCGGTAGGCCTGCTGGATTACAATGGTTTACATGTTAAAAATTACTCTATGGCGATCGATGACTCAAAGATTTGTCTGACAGAATGCGTCCAATGACGCGCGCGATTCGCTCGCCTCAGTGTGGGAGGCTACGCGAGCGAGCGAATCGCGTAGATTCGCGTCCCACATGGCGCGAGCGAATTCGCCTCAGTCTGTACGAAGCTTTAAGCTTCGTACAGACTGAGGCGAATTCCGCGCGAAATTCGCGAGTGCGATCACGTAACTCAAAGCGATAGCCATAGCAATAGCCATTGTCAAAGAAATTGCTATGGCAATGGCTATGGCTATGGCAATTGCTTTGAGTTACGTGATCAAAATCTGTCAAAATGAGCGACGCGCGCGATTCGCTCGCGTCAGTCTGTACGAAGCTTTACTCAATTTTATTTAGATGGGTATTGGTGGGGTGGTTGGGGATTTAGGCCGGCCACACACAGACGGAATCTCGTTACGGAATTCCGTACGTACGTGATTCCGAACGCAGCAGCTGAATACAAAATCTATGGGCTGCCACACACATGCGTGATTTTTCCGTACGGAATCTTCATACATTGTCGAAATTACGTTCGGAATTCCGTTACGTGATTACGTCTGTGTGTGGCCGGCCTTAGGTGGGTATTAAAATTACCTTTGAAATTACCCATGTAAACTGACTTTTTAGACAGACTCTACGCGTTCTGTGCAATCCCCTCCCGATTTCAAGATGTGTTTGCCTCGTACTGTACAGAGAGTAATAGAAGTGACCAATTTCACAGCGCTCGCGGAACAAAACGATATATTTTAATCTTTAGAATTTACTCTTTGCCGTACATTCTCAAGTGAAGTTGCCGCTTCTGTTGTACGTTGCTAAATTAATCGCAGTGTAAGAGCGATTTTTCCGCTGACTGCAGCTCTCTCGCTCGCACAATTCGTGTTTTCTCAAGATTTCTTAAACCTGAGTTCGTGCGTAATTAAAAAATGTGTCTCGGCCACTTTTCGGAAAATAAGAGACATTTTAAAATATATTTCAGTTTTTTGTTGCTAACGTACAAAAAGTTGACGTTTCTAACAGTTATTTGAACTGGCAAATAAGATAACTTTTTGTATTTCAGCAACTCGAAACTGAAATACAGCTTGACCATAAAGAGTTGAAAAAAATTGAGGGCGCCACTTTCTATGTAAACACGTCAAAATAACGAATTATTTGGCAACACTGACTATATTTTGTACTGAAAAATTTTAGTTCCATTTTATTTAATTACAACTCTTTATGACCAAGCTGTACTTATATCAGCGAACTGGAAGTGACGTGCCGGACTACAGCTGCGCCACAAAAAAAAAGTTGGAAATCTGACTTTTTGACTATGCCATGATGAAGTAGATAATTTGTCGGAATTTGTCGCACAAAAACCAGAATTTGTCGGTCTTGCGTTTAGGAGATACGTGTGGCCCAGCTGTAGAGACGTCTCTACGGCTGCGCCATACAGATCTCGAAAACGGAAGGTCGTAACGAAAATCTGATTACTCGTGTGTGAAGCCGTTAATTTGTCGGAATTTGTCGCACAAAAACCAGAATTTGTCGGGCTTGCGTTTAGGAGATACGTGTGGCGCAACTGTAGAGACGTCTCTACAGCTGAGCCACACAGATCTCGAAAACGGAAGGTCGTAGCGAAAATCTGATAACTCGTATGTGTAGCCGGTAGTTTGTCACCACGTGCCGGACTACAGCTGCGCCACAAAAAAAAGTTGGAAATCTGACTTTTTGACTATGCCATGATGAAGTCGATAATTTGTCGCACAAAAACCAGAATTTGTCGGTCTTGCGTTTAGGAGATCTGTGTGGCGCAGCTGTAGAGACGTCTCTACAGCTGAGCCACACAGATCTCGAAAACGAAAGGTCGTAGCGAAAATCTGATTACTTGTGTGTGCAGCCGTTAATTTGTCAGAATTTGTCGCACAAAAACCAGATTTTGTCGGTCTTGCGTTTAAGAGATATGTGAGGATATGCTGTGGAGACTTTTCTACCTGGATCTTGAGAAAGGAAGGTCGTAGCGAAAATCTGATAACTCGAGTGTGTAGCCGTTAGTTTGTTGGAATTTGTCACCAAGAATCAGAGTTTGTCGATCTTGCGTTTAGGAGATATGTGAGGATACGCTTCCGACCTTTCGTTCTCGAGATCCAGGTAAAAACGTCTCCACAGCGTATCCTCACATATCTCCTAAACGCAAGATCGACAAACTCTGATTCTTGGTGACAAATTCCGACAAACTAACGGCTACACACTCGAGTTATCAGATTTTCGCTACGACCTTCCTTTCTCAAGATCCAGGTAGAAAAGTCTCCACAGCGTATCCTCACATATCTCCTAAACGCAAGACCAACAAAATCTGGTTTTTGTGCGACAAATTCCGACAAATTAACGGCTGCACACACGAGTAATCAGATTTTCGCTACGACCTTCCGTTTTCGAGATCTGTGTGGCTCAGCTGTAGAGACGTCTCTACAGCTGCGCCACACAGATTTCCTAAACGCAAGACCGACATACTCTGGTTTTTGTGCGACAAATTCCGACAAATTAACGGCTGCACACACGAGTAATCAGATTTTCGCTACGACCTTCCGTTTTCGAGATCTGTGTGGCGCAGCTGTAGAGACGTCTCTACAGCTGGGCCACACGTATCTCCTGAACGCAAGACCGACAAATTCTGGTTTTTGTGCGACGAATTCCGACAAATTATCGACTTCATCATGGCATAGTCAAAAAGTCAGATTTCCAACTTTTTTTTTGTGGCGCAGCTGTAGTCCGGCACGTTTTGTCACCAAGAACCAGATTTTGTAGATCTTGCGTTTAGGAGATATGTGAGGATACGCTTACGACCTTTCGTTCTCGAGATCCAGGTAAAAAGGTCTCCACAGCGCATCCTCACATATCTCCTAAACGCAAGATTGACAAACTCTGATTCTTGGTGACAAATTCCGACAAACTAACGGCTACACACTCGAGTTATCAGATTTTCGCTACGATTTTCCTTTCTCAAGATCCAGGTAGAAAAGTCTCCACAGCGTATCCTCACATATCTCCTAAACGCAAGACCGACAAAATCTGGTTCTTGGTGACAAAATTCGACAAATTAACGGCTGCACACACGAGTAATCAGATTTTCGCTACGACCTTCCGTTTTCGAGATCTGTGTGGCTCAGCTGTAGAGACGTCTCTACAGCTGCGCCACACGTATCTCCTAAACGCAAGCCCGACAAATTCTGGTTTTTGTGCGACAAATTCCGACAAATTATCGACTTCATTATGGCATAGTCAAAAAGTCAGATTTCCAACTTTTTTTTTGTGGCGCAGCTGTAGTCCTTTTTTTTGTGGCGAAGTGTAATTGCAAGCAAATATTGGTTAAAAAATGGCACCACGGGCCCGAAAAAGTACAACCTACTCAGCTTTAGTCGGGCCAGCAACGCACCCGGTGACTGGCGTTAGTGTTCTTTTCAATAAATTGCTGTTTGTATTGTAGAGAAAAGATAAAAGAGAGAGTTTATTAGAAATGACGTCCTTTATAGTCAAATGGTGTAAAAGATGCAAAGAAGGCAGTAAAAAGATGCAGAAAAAACGTATCTTATTTTCCGTTTAAGTATATGGAAAATATCTAAGTATACAAATTATTGTCGCTAATAAGCAACCAGTGTTCAGACGCTTTGTGCTGCAAAATTAAATGCCAGCATTTTTAGCTCTATCCACTTACCTACATAGTTGTACTTTTCGTATGGTGCTATTTTTTTAGCAGAATGCTTATTCCAGATTTTAGATTCGATTCGATTTAGATTTTAGTTCGCTGACTTATATGTTGAAATGTCCGTAATCTTAAAGTGGCCGAGACACATGAAAATGACCACGTGACCCTGAAGGTTTTCAATTACGCACTCAGATTTAAGAATTCTTGTGAAAACATAACTTGTGCGAGCGAGAGCGGCAGTCAGGCTCTTAATAAAGAGAAAATAATTGATAGGTACCAAACATTTTCGTCCTATTTGCATTGTTGAAAACAAACAATAGATTACGCAGTTAGCAAACTGCCATTCTATTACACATGATTAATTAACTTTATAAGTACTTTCATTTGTTTAAATTATGCCTTAACTTAATACTTAGGTCTTTCTATCTAACATTTGCTAGTGACTAACATTTTTACCTACATTTTTAAAATTATTATTCGATTTATAGTGACGGAAAACGTGACATGGAAGCTCATGTGATGTGCGTTCGCGCATTGCTTTGTGCTGCATGTATCTGAAAAAAAAATGAAATATTGTTTCAAATATGGGAAAGCTTGACTTTATTCAGAAAATCTGGAATTTTTGCTGGAGATTCGAGAAATAGTGCGCTTTTATAATTCTCGACGGCCCGGCACGGCACGGCAGCGGCGACGCCGAAAGACGCTTTTATAATTTCTGCCGTTGCCGGCCGTTGGATGTTCAACACAGAACACTCATAGCGAAGAAGTTACTATTTGTACATTGTACAGTAGTGTCGTGGTACCTACTTTTTACTTAATAATATAAAGAATAAAAGTTGACCTTCTCTCTCTAGATATTTGTTATCTTTATAATTATTTCATAAAATAATAGTTTACCAATTATACAACGTGTAACAGAAAGGAGGTATCAACTCGAAAGGAAGTCAATGTACTCGTGAATCTGAACACTTCCAACAGAAAAAGATTTCAAATCGAAAATACAATTTTGGACTCTCCATAGAAAATTGAATTTGCCGCCAACATTTTATATAGGAAGGGACAGTCAAAAAATATTTTTTTCTGTTGGAAGTTTCACGAGTACATTGACCTCCTTTTGGGTTGATACCCCCTTTTTATTACACGTTGTTTAATGATTATATTACAATGTAGGTAGGTAGTAGGTACTTACTTAAATGATAAATAAATCTTTTTAAAATCAAAGAATATATTATATGTAGCTGGTTTTCATTACGTACCTACTTACCAAGATAGGTAGGCATCTACACAACACATTATTTAATTAAGTAGGTAACTACCTACTTAAGTAATATCTAGGTAATTATCTGTTGAGATAGGTAACAATATTTAACTATGGTAAGTCCCCTATTAACGGTGTTTCCACCGCTGTAAGTACCTAGATATCTTTCCGATCAGTATCGAAATAACGGTTTGTCGGAATATTACCTATTTGTTGATTTTGATGTTGTTTGTTTCCACAATCATACATAGGTACATGGCATACCAATAACAACACATTAACGATATTACGCTAATATACTGGTTGTGCCCTTTATACACGCTGTATATTCTTTGCTCTGGACTCACACTCACACATATGAATCCTTGTAGCTACGCACTACATCGTAAAAGTTCGACGGCAGCGTAGGATTTGGCCGGCACGGCACGGTTTGCCGGTGCCGTTGAGGAAATATAAAAGCGTCTCCATATGATTCCATACATTTCACTTCCCTGTTGTGCCGTTGGACGGCTGCCGGGCGGTGCCGTGCCGGGCCGTTGAGAATTATAAAAGCGCACATAGGCTAGCAGAGTCAGGCGCGCTCCACAGTGTGTTATGGAACCCTTTTTTGTTGCATGCCTTTTTTATTTGTGAAACCTTTAGTTTACATCATCCTAAGCATTACACTTCAATCCCGGCTTCGATACGACTTCTAGATTAGAAGAAAAACAGTTCCAAAGTTCACGGATTTCAAAAATGATAAATTTATGTTTTCTCGAAAAGTACGAAACTTATTGCTGTTATGCTTGGTCGCAATAATCACTCCCTAATTAACATACCACTATACCAATTCTTGCCACTTTACTCGTACGAGATATTCAAATATCAACGATTTTCATATTTTTAGTTTTATTTTTTTTTATCTTATTAACACCGTATTATGCTAAGATATTTAGCCAGACGCAAGTATATACCTTCATTTATGCATAGATAGTATTAAAATCATAACATAATTCTTTGTTAAAAAGAAGTTATCACAATTTTTTAAAAATCATCAGGGTTGTCAACTTCTTATTTCCGAATAATTTATCTGAAAAAAACAATTTACTGATTTTTTTGAGTAACATGTGCAAAAAAGTAACAGTGATTATGAGTTTTGTCAATTATGTTCCTCGTTATCAATAACAAAATGTTGAATATTGAAATTTTCATCAATTAATGAATTTTCAATGCAAACAGATTTCCACAGTGACAACCTTAAGGTCTGAATTTTTCGGATATAACATAATTGATAATAACTTCTGTTTAACAAAGAATTATGTCGTGGTTTTAATAAAGTGCATAAATGAAGGTATATACTTGCATCTGGCTAAATATTGTAGCATAATACGGCGTTAATGAGAGAAAAAAAATATTAAAACCAAAAATGTGAAAATCGTTGATATTTGGCTATTACGAGTAAAGTAGCAAGAATTGGTGACGTGGTATGTTAATTAGGGGGTGTTTATTGCCACTAAGTATAACAGCAATAAGTTTCGTACTTTTCGAGAAAACATGAATTTTTCACTTTTGATGTGTCGGAAATCCGTGAACTTTGGAACTGTTTTTCTTCGAATCTAGAAGTCGTATCGAAGCCGGGATTGAAGTGTAATACTCAGGATCATGTAAACTAAAGGTTTCACAAATAAAAAGGGCATGCAACAAAAAGGGTTCCATAACACACTGTGCGCTCCCAGGTGGGGGGGGTCACAGGGGACATGACCCCCCCCCCCCCCCAAAATCGTACATGTCACATAGAAAAAGCTTCTAAAAATTACAAAAAAGCAATTGTATAATTATTAGTGACCCCCCCAAAATTTCGGGCTGCGACCGCGCCTGAGCAGAGTAATAAAGGAGCTCCAACAGTTCTTTTCCAATGGCGCATGACGGCGTTAAAGTGCAGACTAGGCGCTCATCAGGGTCGCCACTTTAGGAACATAAAAGTCGGGACAAGGGAGCGGGGGGGGGGGGGGTGGACTATTTCTGACATTAGATCATTTAAGCATCATATGAGATACAAAGCAAAATAGTCATTTAACTTGCTGTCCTTTATGCTTTTAATATTTCGACCCATTTTTTTATCAACACTGATTTTGATTGCGTGTTCTCATCAAAAATCGGGACAAAACTGATGGATGACTGATGGACGCGGGACAATTTCATCGAAATCGGGACTGTCCCGGCAAAATCGGGACGGGTGGCAACCCTGGCGCTCATATCCCTAATCTTTTGTCGATAAATAAATGGCAGATAAGTACCTGTTTTAATCTCAGTCGTTCCTCCGCTGGCCGTGTGTGGCGTATGGCCGCGGCACGTTCCTGTATTGCCACCACTCCACCGCCACCGCCACCGCCGCCGCCACCACCGCCGCGCTTATCACTATGCCTTTGAGCAGCACGTCCATGCTCTGCTATAACGATGAATCAAAGCAATGTTAAGAGATTAATTTAATCCACGATGAAAGTGCTACATCACATCTGGGGATCAAGTCTGCTAACGTTAACGTCAAAATCGTGTTTTAATGGTGTTTGAATGGTAATGATCTTTGACACAGTTCTTGTTTCTTTAACCCAAAAAGAAACACATTGTGTTTCTAAACCCAAAACGGAAACACATTGTGTCACGATTTTGGGTTTAAGAAACAAGAATTGAGTAAAAAAGCATTACCATTCAAAGACCATTTAAAAACGATTTTAACGATAACATAGCGGGGGGTCAAGTCTGCTAATGTTTTTGTCAAAATCGTAGGTCAATGGTGTTTGAATGGTAATGCTTTTTGACACAGTTCTTGTTTCTTTAACCCAAAACCGAAACACGTTGTGTTTCTTAAACCCAAAACGGAAACACATTGTGTCTCGATTTTCGGTTAAGGTGGTACCCTGAGCGAAAGTGGCGCCGCGGTGAATTTTATTTAATATCATAATTTTAATACCTACATAGTTTTAATAATGTTAATCGTGGAGATTTTAGGGCCTACAGTCTAGTATTTTAGACGGTATCGTTACATTCCCTAGTAGTCACTGCTAGAAGTAGATAGAAAAACTGCTAAAAGTGACCGTTTTTGACACATTTGCTACTTCTAAGAATGACTACGAGGGCATGTAGTGATACCTTCTAAAAATACTAGACCATGGGCCCTACAATCTCCACGATAAACATTATTAAAATCTTTTTCTGTTAATAACTTATTAAATAAAAACCTCTTAGGGCGCCACTTTCGGTCATACAACCGCCTTAAGAAACGACAACTGTGTCAAAAAGCATTACCATTCAAACACGATAACATCAGCAGACTTGAACCCCAGATGTCAAGTGACAATAAGGCCGAAAGTGTAAACGCACTACACCCGGAATCCTCACTACTACTAGTACCTATATTATAATATTATCTGTGCCACTGAGGATAAAACCTAATTTTACGGATACTCGAACGCGGATTTATTAAAAGTTATTTGATGTTTCAACATCAAAAAGGGTTATTTTTTTTTAATCTGTGTGGTAGATAGGTAAACGCGCGAAATCTCAGAAGTGAAAGGCAGATCACTGTCCTGTGACACCATTATATCTAGCTATTTTATTGTTATTATTCATTTATGTGCCTACTAATTACTGTAATTGGTATTTGGTAGCATTAAGGAATCATTAGCTAATCGTGTCATTTTAAAGACACAAAAAAAACAATTTTGTATCATGCCATGCTCTCTTCTCTAATTCCTCTTTGTTCTCATGTAGGGCTGCCATCCGTCCGGGTTTCCCCGGATTTGTCCTAGTTTGGAGGGCGTCCGGGGAGCGTCCGGGCGGGGTTCTGATTGTAGTCCGGACTTTTATTATAATCTGGGTTTTTGATCAAACTCCGCTCAAAAAAGTACTATATTCAGCGCACGCGCTACCTCACTTCACTTCACTACGTGTGGCGCACCACGTAACCCGCAAAAAATCGCGCTGAGACGCACAAGATTAGTGGCTGAAACTGACTAAAAATCGCACTGCGCGGCCCATTACTGTAGAAAACCTACCAATTGTCAATATACAACGTGTAACAGAAAGGGGGTATCAAACCGAAAGAAGGTCAATGTAGGTACTCGTGAAACTTCCAACAGAAAAAAAATCAAATAAAAAAATTTTTTGAATGTATACAAAATGTTGGCGGAAAATTCAAATTTTCTGTGGAGAGTCCAAAATTTTATTTTCGTTTTGTTTTTTTTTCTGTTGGATGGTGTTCAGATTCACGAGTACATTGACCTCCTTTCGAGTTGATATTGATACCACCTTTCTGTTACACGTTGTATAATTGGTAAACTATTATTTTATGAAATAATTATAAAGATAACAAATATCTAGAGAGAGAAGGTCAACTTTTATTTTTTATATTATTCTAAAGTAAAAAGCAGAGATGTGAATTATTTGAAATACATGTATTTAAAATACAAATACAAAATACAAAATACGTATTTGTATTTTGTATTTGAAATACTTTTTTTCAAAATGTATTTTGTATTTTATTTGAAATACTTTTTATGAAGTATTTAGTATTTTTAAAATACAAATTACTTATCTTTGTGTATAGGTATATGTTTCTTCTGTGGTATAGGTATGTCATGTCAATGTCAAACAAAACAAAACAACCAATCACAGCTCGGTAATTTGTCATGACACTTCGCTTAATTTCAATCTATACCAATGGGTTCTAATAGGTGCATTTCAGCAGACTAATCGCTAAAAAGTTCTACACTAGGCAGTCGTGGGCCACGTATGCCGATCTGCGTATAATATATTAAGGATGATCTCTTTGATCTCTTTCAACAAATGCTAGTGTTAAAAATCTGTGAAATAATATGGAGTTATTTTATACTATATTTTATTTATTTGACCGGTTTTAAAACTAATATTTGTTAAACCTTCAAAGATCCCGAGTTAGAGCGTTTGTAATAAATTAGTCTGCAGGTTTTTGGCCCAATTTAAAAATAAGTATAGTACAGAAACGAAACTTGTTTCCAAGTATAGAGTCTGGCCAACGAGTCGTGTCATCTCAAACCCGCGACAAATTAAAAATTTTCTTTCTCTAGGTATTATTATCATAAGGGTTGACTTATAATATGGCAACAAAAAATCTATCCCATTAAAAAAAAGTTATGATGCACTAAGTCTAAAGCGAGAAAATTTCGCTGTACATTATAACTTTTTTTTTACCAGGGTACATTTTTGGTGCCATAGTCAAAAAATCTTAAAAAAAAAGAAAAACCTCCTTCAAAACCTAAAAATAATAACAAAAACAGCTTCAAATAGCTCTAAAAACCAAGAAATAATATTGTAATCACAACTACGCATATAAATTTTAGTAAAAAAAAGTCTATTGAAGTCGGTTGGGCGGGTGCAATTCGGTTGCCATAAAAACAGTTAATCTAATTTCAATGTCACTAACGTTGACTTCATCTAATTTTCATTTGGCCTAAAAATAAATGATATAATTTTTTTTAACCTATTATTCATTTGTCATAATTATTATTTGCCATATTTTCATTTGCTCTAACGTCTATATCCTATAAGTTTCATTTGATCTATTGCTTTTTTTATCTATCTTACATTTCATATACATATCATTTGATCTAAATTAAAATGTTATAATATACATGTCATACTCTTCCTATAAAATAGAAATAACTAGCTTTTGTGATTATGATGCTTGCTTTATTATAAAATTCACTAATGCTAATGTTTAATGTCGTAACATCGATAAGCATTCATATATTGTAACAAAACAAGCATGCAATCCAGTTTGCATGCTTGCATGCTTACTTGCTTGCTTGCTTGCATGCATGCTTGCTTGCCAAATGCTTGCCGGGGGTGCAGGGAGGCTGCCCCCCCTGCTCGGGGGGGTCGGGGGGCCTGAGGCCCCCCGCTATAAAGAAAAACTTTTAAAGCACCACACCAAGTAGGTTAGGTTAGTGTTTTGACCACTCGCAGCGGAGCGAGCGAAGCGAGCGGAGCCCCATAATGCTTGCATGCATGTTGCATGCTGCTTGCTTTACTGCATGCTGCTTGCTTGCATGCATGCTGCTTGCTTTAATGCATGCTGCTGGCTTGCATGCTTGGTGTTTGATTGCATGCATGCTGCTTGCCTGCTTGTTTTCATGGATGCTGCTTGTTTGCATGGATGCTGCTCGCTTGCATGCATGCTGCTTGCATTACTTGAATGCATGCTGTTTGCATGCTTCCATGTATGTATGCTTGCACGAGTGCTTGCTTGTTTGTATGCATGTATGTTTGCTTGCTTGCATGCCTGCATGCCTGCATTAATGCATTATATGCTGGTTGAATTAGGATAGTTCTATTTTAAGTAAATAAATATTATAAAAAAAAATTTAATCCTAAGTAACAAATGCATTTCGGCATACTAATCACTGTCATCTATCACCGTAGAGTAAATTATAGCCATGGAAAAGTTTTATTTATTTACTCTCTGTATGAATATATTATTTTGCGTTATGCTTGTTTTTTATAGTATTTAAATCATAGGTGAAATAAAATTATTTTAAATGTTGATTAGAGTAAGTGAATGTTATAAAAAATGTGCCTTATAACATCTGATAATTAGATCAAATGATTATAATGTCAAATAATTTTTATATCACATGTATTTAGGTCAAGTGAAATTATATTAACCGTATGTTATATTATTTGATCGATATGTCAAATGAAATTATATGAAATGTTATTATATCATGTGATCGTTAGTGCATGTAAATTTAGGTCATACACCCGTGTTAGCGTGTATTTTTTTAACTTTATATAATTTCAAAATGCCCATAACTCAATTTCTAAATTTACGCTGTTTGTTTTTAGGGTTCCGTACCCAAAGGGTAAAAACAGGACCCTATTACTAAGACTCCGCTGTATGTCTGTCTGTCACCAGGCTGTATCTCATGAATCGTGATAGCTAGACAGTTGAAATTTTCACAGATGATGTATTTCTATTGCCGCTATAACAATAAATACTAAAAACACCAAAAACAGAATAAAATAAATATTTAAGGGGGGCTCCCATACAACAAACATGAATTTTTTGACGTGTTTTGCTCGATATTAATCATAATCATAATAATCATAATCATAATCTTTATTTGCAAATAAACATGGTATACAAAAGATTTAATAAGTAATAATAGGCACTAGACATGTTTAGCCAAATTAATTAGCATGCAAAATTTTAATACAAAATATTCACATTTATAATTTAGGTAAGTAGTAATTTCTTTATTTTTATATGTCATTGTTAATATAATACAATCAATATACAATTTATTCTCTAATGTCAAAAAATTCTTTTAAGTCATACAGGGTATGTGAGCCTAACCATTTACCCAAGTGTCTTTTAAAATTATCAATATGTAAGGTTCTAAATTCCTTGGGTATTTTATTAAAGATTTTTATGCACATAGTCAAACAGCTTTTTCTGTACTGCATTGTTTTTGGAGCTACCTGAAATACTAACCTATTCGGATCTCTACTATTTCTAGGATAGATATCACATGCTCTTTTAAACAAATGCTTATTTTGCATCACAAATACACATACATCAAAAATATAAAGCGATGTTAAAGTCGGTAACTGCATTTGATCAAATAAAGAACGGCAAGAAGTCCGTGGTGGAACACCATATAATGCTCTTAAACATTTTTTTTTGAGCAATAAAAGCTCTGTTAATATCAGAACTATTGCCCCATATCAGTAACCCATATCGTAAAATTGAACACACATAAGCATGGTAAGTAGCAATCGCAGTATTTAAGTTCGTTACAGTTCTGACACACTTCAATGCGTATACAAATTTATTAATTCGGGCACAAATATTGTCTATATGCATTTTCCAATTTATGTCACTGTCTATTATTATTCCCAGAAACTTTATTTGCTTTACTTCATCAATATTAATGTCTTTATACTTAATGTCAAGATTTATTTTTTTATATTTATTAAATTGTATGTATTTAGTTTTAGTCAAATTAATTTTTAAATTGTGCATGTCAAGAAACTGAATCAAGTTATGTACAGTATTATTTATGTCATTTTCATGTTCTGTCACTGTTTTATTTGAAGTTACTACTACAGAAATATCATCAGCAAATGCGATGCATTGATAACTGGTCGAATTAAAGATGTCATTAACATAAATAATAAACAACATTGGGCCTAATACGCTACCTTGCGGGACACCACATTGATTGTGCTTATATTGTGATAAATACTCTACAACTTCATTTCTGTCACTAAGTTTTTCGATAACTACACACTGTTTTCTGTTACAAATGTATGATTTTATCCACTCTAACGCATGACCTCGTACACCAATCATTTCAAGTTTTCTTATAAGCAATTGGTGTGAGACATGATCGAATGCTTTTGATAGGTCAACAAATATACCAGTTGTCAAGTTTTTGTTGTTAATACCTGTCAAAATAATTTCCATAAGTTTATGCATCGCCAAAGTGGTTGATTTATGTTTTTGGAAACCGTATTGATGTTCATTTAATAAATGGAATTTATTACAAAAATCAACGTATTTCCCATGCATACACTTTTCAAATATTTTAGAAAACACTGATATTTTTGCAATAGGACGATAATTATCAATTTCGTCGGTATTTCCTTTTTTAAACAATGGTTTTACTAATGTAAGTTTAAGCAGTTCTGGAAACATACCAGTAGAAAACGATAAGTTTATTAAGTGAGTCAAAATGGCAATGAATTCATTCACACAATCCTTTAAAACCTTAGTGCAAACCTCATCATAACCTTCGGCTTTGGTGTTTTTCAATGACATTACTTCTTTTCTTACATCTGCTTCACTAAGAGGTTTTAAGAACATAGAATTTAATATTTGGGGTTGCTTCATATCTTTTTTTATGTTTTTATGAGATTCACCATTGGATACATTTACAAAATGATCATTGAATGCCGTAGCTATGCTAAGAAGATCCGTCAATGTTGAATTATTTACATTTAATTCACTTATATGTTTAAGAGAATGCTTCGTATCAGTCAATTCGTTTTTTATTATAAGCCAAGACGCTTTACATTTATTTTCACTTTTATGGATAAAGTCAATGTTTGATTTTTTTTTAGAAGCATGAATACATTTCTTTAGCAATTTCGAATAACTTAAATATTTATCCTTGTTTAATTGTGTTTTATTTTTATAATATATGTATCGAAATTTCCTTTTATTTCTACAACTTAGCTTTAATCCTTTCGTTACCCAATTACTCTTCTTTTTTTTAGAGACGTCTATCTTTATTTTTATTTTTGGAAAGCATAATTTGTAAAAAAGTGTGAACAGTTCATGGAATTTATTGAAACCATCATTCAAATCAGTCTCGTTATAAATGTCTGACCAAGAGATGCTTTTTAGACAATCTTTGAACTTTGAGATGTTCTCACAACTATAGTCTCTCCTGTAAACGGAGTAAGACCGAGGACCTGTATATTTACTCTTCACTGGAAAACTCAATAATTGTGCAGTTTCATGATCAGAGAGATGGAGTGGTAAGACTAAAGCTGAAGCATTTTCTATGTTGCTTATAATATGATCTATACACGACTTCTTTCGAGTGGGTACTGTTATATGCAGCGTTAAATTATAGTTCTGGACTAAGTCATTTAGATCTTCTGTCACTTTATTTCTATTTAATGTGTTGATATTTATATCACCAGCTAAAACTATCTTTATTTTATATTTATATTTGTCGAATATATCGTTTAGTAAATTGTCAAGATTATTTAAGAAAATGTTAGGATCCGATGTTGGTATTCTGTACAAACAAATGATGATTAACTTACTCGCTATAATTTCAATGCCACAACATTCAAAACATTTTTGCATGGCATATTTTTTCGTGCACATTAACTCCTTACAAAGAATACCCTTTTTAGGGTTCCGTAGCCTAAATGGCAAAAAACGGAACCCTTATAGATTCGTCATGTCTGTCTGTCTGTCTGTCTGTCTGTCTGTCTGTCTGTCTGTCTGTCTGTCTGTCTGTCTGTCTGTCTGTCCGTATGTCACAGCCACTTTATTCCGAAAGTATTAAGACTACACAGTTGAAACTTGGTTGGTAGATGTATTCTGTTAACCGCTTAACGAATTTAATACAAAAATAAGAAAAATCAAAGATTAAGGGGGGGCTCTCCATACATGGAACTGAAACTGAAAAAAAATTTTTTCTTCAAACCAACACGTGTTGGATGTCTATAGATAGGTCTTAAAAAATGACATTGAGGTTCCTAAGACAACTTTTTCTCAAAGTCAACCGTTTGAAAGATATTCACCGCCAAAGTGGTAAAATGTGTGTCCCCCCCCCTTTAACTTTTGAAATAAGAGAGTGAAAAATCTAAAAAAAATGTATGCTGTAGATCTTAGTAAACACTTTCAACCAAAATTAGTTTGAACGAGATATAGTAATTAGTTTTTGAGATATAGCACATTTTCCAAAACCGCAAATATAACTTTGTCATTCATACCAACACTGTGAAAAACAAAGTTATTTTTACAGACGAAAAATTATAGGTGGTATTAAATATGGTATGGTATAAGGTAACTACGGAACCCTATGGCGCGTGGCCCGACACGCACTTGGCCGGTTTTAGCTAATATGCAGGTGCCACCTCTTTTTTTATTCCTACAAAATGAAGACACCATTTGATAATTTTCAATTTTAACATAATTTTCATGGCTTGACTCTAGAAATGTTTCTGTCAAACATATTACATCAGGTTCCTTATTTTCCTCAATTAATTCCAAGATAGTCAGGTCTAGTATTTCTTTTTTCGATAAAACACTGGCGATGTTTTGATGCAATACTTTAAACTCTGAATCTTTAGTCTCGAAAAAATGTTTGGCTATTATTAACATTGGTTGGTGTAGAAGTAAACGATATTTTGTCCGCATTTGTGTTGACAGATTTATTTAAAACCTTAAAATAAAAAGGAATTGTGCCTTTTTTCGGAGATTTTGCAGTATTGCTGTTCTTAACATTATCTTTAGTTACATTATTTTTGATTATATTACGTAAATTTTTAAATGTCAAATATTGGTTTTTATATTCACAGTAGTCAATGTATAGATTAATTTTATTACAGATATTCTTTTTAAAGTTAAAGTCAGAACAAAATATAAAATCATTAATGTCAATTAAGGTACATTTGTCAAAGTGTTTTGTCCACAATTTCATACAATTATACAGTTGATGCTCATTAAAGTATGGATTTCTACGAATAGGAACAATGTATATAGTCGATCCTGCCAACATATTAATAGCTATGCACAAATTAGAATGAAATTTATGAATATCACTGTCATTAGAACCGAACCCTAAAATCACAATATCGTCTTTATTTAAGTCATTTGATACACTTTCACAGCATCGTAACATTTCTGAGCTCGAAGCATCCGTTAGTATGGTTGCAGAAGTTATATATCTATCGTTCCATTTTCCAATTCTGGAATCGAGTATAGCAATTCTGGAGTATAGTAATTCTGGAATCGAGTATATATATATTATTAATAACGACAACAGATAAACAGTTGAAAATTTCACAGATGATGTATTTCTGTTGCCACTATAACAACAAATACTAAAAACAAAATAAAATAAATATTGAAGGGGGGCTCCCATACAACAAACGTGATTTTTTGCCGTTTTTGGTACGGAACCCTTCGTGCGAGAGTCCGACTCGCACTTGGCTGGTCTTTAAAGAGTTGTTGTGCCTTTGTAGTCCAAGTCTATTCCAGGCCGTCGCAGATCATTGCTCGATTTGTTTTGGATTGTCACAAATCTACCAATATCACAATCACTATACATATCTTATTTGAGTTTGAGGAGTCCCTTGGATATCTTCGAAGTCCAAAGTCCAATGTCAATTAAATAAAAAGGACACTTAAGGGTATCCCTTTTCCAACAAAAATCGGTTCATAATAACCAAGTCGTCAAGGTAGTTAACGCAAAATTAGTAAAAAGTATTTTCAGAATTATTTGACAAGTACTGGACCGATATGAAAAAAAATTAAAAGGGACCATCTCGCAAGAAAACACAATCAAACAAAAAAGAACCATCAAAATCGGTCCGTAAATATCGAAGATACGCGCGAACAACTATAAAAAAAACAATCGGATTGTGAACCTCCTCCTTTTTTTAACACTTTTTATTTAAGTCTGTTGAAAAAAGACAATCCGAATGATATTGATAATATCTATATTTGGAAACAAGTTTCATTTCTGTACCATACTTTATTAAAAATCGGGCCACAGAGGGGAACAGTTGCATTGTCTATTTGCGTTGTTTTTTGGAAACTGTATTTTTTGCGTTAATAATTGTTATTTTGGAAGAAAGTTCATATTTTTTTATTCGACATAATATTATAATCTAGCGTCGGCCACGGTCATGCTCTTTGTTTTCTTATGTTATGTATGAGGGATGATCTAGAGAGAGATATAGAGGGGTTATCTAGGCATGAGGGAGGGAGATTTTTTCATAACAATATATAAACATTTTTAACGCTTTCTGAAACTTTGTTTTTTTTTTTTGTTTATTGCAAAAGATAAAGATAACGTCTTCTAATTAATTATTATGGACTGTGTATGTGTAGTACCTACTGTGGTAGTACACTTGTAACTGTTAATAAAAATAATATCAATGATAAAAAATAAATTACGAAAAAAGGTATTTTATTTGAAAAAAGTATTTTGAAAATACGTATTTTGTATTTTGTATTTAAATACTTTTTTTGAAAACTATTTTGTATTTTTATTTGAAATACAAAAAATAGCCAAGTATTTGTATTTTATATTTAAATACTTTTAATAAAGTATTTTGCACATCTCTGGTAAAAAGTAGGTACCACGACACTACTGTACAATGTACAAATGGTAACTTCTTCGCTATGAGTGTTCTGTGTTGAACATCCAACTAGTGGTGGGCGACTCGGGTCAAATAACTCGGTTAACTCGAGTTACTTCTCCAACCCGTCAACTCGGGTTGGTTTTTTCCTAGCCCGGGTCAACTCAGTTGACGCGCCACGCGGGCCGCCCACGTGGTGCGTACGTGTCTTACCAACCGAGTCAACCCGCGGGCTGATTATCTAATTAGAAACCACCTAGCGACCGGTTGCAGTTCACAGATGATAGTGATCCATTGCTACTTCTTTTTGTATTAAAAAAAAACATACCAAAGAAAAGTAGCAATGTATGTGGAATGAAACCGGTCGCTAAATAGTTTCTTTTTAGATAATCAGGGTGCCGGGCTAGGACAATATCAACCCGGCGGGCCCACTCGATTCGGTGTGTGGCATTGTATTACCGCTCGCTCACACTCGCCTCGCGGCCCGCCGCTCTCCCCCCGCCCGCGTTATATCACCTTTTTAATGATGTTTAGAAGTTCCTATGTATTTTTGTTATTAAATTTTAATTTTGTATAAGAAAAACTTTAGTTAAGTTAAGCGTAACTTGTGCCTATCTATTACATACTCTGAGGTATGTAATTTTTTTGTTAATTTGTTAATGCCAAATAATTGGTTGAATGATGAATAATGAATAAATCATATTAGAAGTAATAAGCGATATTTAAAATTTTCATTATAATAAAAAGCTTCATTTAGGTATTCATCTCTGTACCTAACTAATGCGCATTTGTTAATGACAAACAAATGATTGATTAAAACTATTTGCTATTATTATAATTCAAATCCTGATCGCATTGTCTCTTTTTCGGTTTCGGTTTTTCGGTTCGGTTCAATAGTTATCAAATACAAACAAAACGAGTTGAAGCCCGGGTCCGCATAGATTTCAACTCGAGTGTCGAAAAAATAGCGACTCGGCTCATCGCTACATCCAACGGCCGGCAACGGCAGTAATTATAAAAGCATCTTTCGGCGTCGCCGCTGCCGTGCCGAGCCGTGCCGTGCCGGGCCGTCGAGAATTATAAAAGCGCACAATCGGTGCAGCAAAGAAAGAGACAAGTGATCGATGTCTTTATTGACGTTTGAATAACCTATCAAAGTTGCGAAGTAATAGCGGGTAAATTCAAATGTCCGTGTCTACTGCGATGTTTTTTAAAAACCGAGTGTAGATGTATTTAATTACGTGCTAGATCTTATTTATTATTTTGAAATTCAGAATAATTTTAATACAGACTTTAGATGAGGTTTATTTAAAGCAAATTTTAAGAAAAAAACACTTTCGCAAAAATTGTACTTAGATGTCCGTCTCCGTGTCTACTTTGCTGCCATACGAACATACAATACTAACGAACGGACAGACAGACAGACATGACGAATCTATAAGGGTTCCCTTTTTTGCCATTAGGCTACGGAACCGAAAAAAGCTGCACAAGAGTTGCACATAGGGCTGTCATCTCTAAAACCTGCCGCCCAGGACTGGAAGCGTAAAAACCCCTGACTTTGGAGCCTTGAGCCCGGACATTCGATTTTTTTATATTCACTTTTAGCTTGGTTAAAAAATACATTTTACCCGATAAATGACTGAAAAAAAAATGGAATTTTAAACCTTTTTTCGCATAAAATAGTGTGTTTTACTGATATAGAGCTGGGGTGTCCAACACAATTTTGCGGAGGGTTAGGGTCCAGTTTTAGTAGTAGTTCTGTAGTTTTGTAACCGTAGCGTTCCAAAATAAATGCCCAAATAGCCAGGGGCAGCCCATAATTGAAAAAAAATGGGCGCGCGGCGCGATTTTTAGTCAGTTTCATCCACTAATCTTGCTTGTTTTTAGTAAAGAAAATGGGCCGCGCTGCGCGATTTTTAATCAGTTTCATCGACTAATCTTGTAATCTTGCTTGTTTAGAGTAAAAAAATGGGACGCGCAGCAGTGCGATTTTTAGTCAGTTTCATCCACTAACCTAGTGTTGTGATCTTTATAATTTAATTTGAATTTTATTTAATAAGGCACATCAACATCATATACACAGTACATTTATAGAATATCATTTCACATTACGTAGCTAGTGTATATGGCTATTACAGATATGCACAGCATTTGTACAAAAGGTTAATTTGCAACGGTTCTAAAATCTTAGTCTAACATATTGAAATTACAAATAAAAGCCAAAGAAAAAAAGTAAATACATAACATGTTTTTTTTATAATTTTATTAATATAATTCAATAAATACTGATTAAAGATAAAGATTTTGACTGTTTATAGAAAAAAAGGCCGCGCAGCGCGATTTTTAGTCAGTTTCACCCAATGATACCCAATGATTACCCGGACTTCAATCAGAACCCCGCCCGGACGCTCCCCGCCTGCCGATTATCTAAAAAGAAACTATTTAGCGACCGGTTTCGTTCCATATACATTGCTACTTTTCTTTGGTATGTTTTTTTAATCCAAAAAGAAGTAGCAATGGATCACTATCCAAACTCCAAACTAGGACAAATCCGGGGGAAACCCGCGGGCTGATTATCTAATTAGAAACCACCTAGCGACCGGTTGCAGTTCATAGATGATAGTGATCCATTGCTACTTCTTTTTGGTTTAAAAAAAAACATACCAAAGAAAAGTAGCAATGTATGTGGAATGAAACCGGTCGCTAAATAGTTTCCTTTTAGATAATCAGGGTGCCGGACGGATGGCAGACCTAGCTGCACACAGTTTACACAACGTAGAGTAGGTAGGTACCTACTAAAGTAGGTACACTTTACACAAGGTTCAAGGTTTACACATTTTATAAATAAATAAGAAGTAAGCAAGAAAGAGTAGAAACTCCATTATTCGTTCATATATAACGTGAAATAAACAAAAATAATTATTTAGGTACCTACCTTCCTACTGAAATTACTAGTTTACAATCACAATTTGTCAGTATAAACAATGTAATAATGACAAAACAATTGGTGTAAAAACTGGTTGCTAAGTAGAGGTAAGTATTATACTTAACTAAGTCAACTCACAATGGATTGGTATTATGCTTTGCTTTTGTTTATTTTGTATTGTACCTACCTTGTTCACCTATAATCTCTTTCGAAAATGTTCCTGGGAATCCCAAGGAAGGAATAATATCACAAAACTACGACTTGCTGCTTGACCACCTTGACTTACTGATAAGGTTCTTTTACATGGGCACTTTTTTAAGCTACCGCGGTAGAGTTCGTAGAATTTAATTAAATCGTGTTTAATAAGATAATTAGAAATATTTTTAATTAAATTAACAAACAGGTACAACTCTGTTAAATTAATTTAATTTGTTACCTAATATTTTGTAAGATAATTCATAGAAATGTAAATCTCGATTGTCGACTTAATTTTAACCACAGACACAAATCAAACTTCAAAGCTCAATCACAACACTAAACGTCAACGTCAAAAAAAGATTGCACACAAATATTTTCGTTGATAAAAAATCAAACGCGCAGTTTTTGCTAATTTTAATCATGAATGTCCGTGAAGAAGATCGCAAGAAGAATAACTGCCCAAGCCGTGGCCTCGGGCTCGCGGCTGCGGCCATAGGCGTCGGCGTTGGGGCCGCCTTGTACTACTTCTTCAGCAAAAGGCCTGAAAATCCTGATGCTGGCGGATCCACCAGCCAATGGTCGTGCGAAGAACCTCATACCTTGTACGTATACATTTAAAGTTTATTTATCTTTACACCGCTTCGCTTTCGCTTTTTAACGCCAATTTTAGTTCGTAAATGCATTGTAATTTTATCATACCAATCAACATCACCTACTTTCAAGTCTACCTTCATTTTTTTAATCAATGCCGTAAAGTTGAAGGACTTACAGTTTTATATTATTTTTATTGCAGTTTTCGCATTTGTTATTCCTAAAACTAATGACCTTAAATTCCTAAATTAACTGCTTGACACTGGATTTTTTAGTACCGAGGACTTAGTATGAGTTGGTGTTTTCACTTTTCGAATATTCACCTATCGTTTTCTCTCTTATCTCATCTCATTCACTTACATTGACTATGAGCGGTAAGTATTTCTGATAGTTAGCTATGCGAGAAGTGAAAATACCAACTCGTACTAGGGTCTCTGAGTGAGTTTTCTTTTTTATGTCATCTTCTTTTCAATTGTATTTCACCTAAATTGATGCTTGTTAATTTCATAATACTTACCACAACTTTCTTTGGCTGAATTTAAAGTATTTTTTTTATGAAACAGTCAAATTATACCTACCTACATCTTAATTACATTATTATTATTCAAATAAAACGTTGCAGTCGTAGAACAGAGACGGTTCTGATATTTTTCAATTTTTTGTTTATTGCATAAATCGACATGTAATTATGTGTTTTGTCGAATGAAGACACTTTTTTGAAAAAAGATATTAAATGCCTGAGATATAGTCTAGAATAACAATGGATTTGATTCTATGAGCGTATTACAACGCCCGATTAATGAATGCGAAAGGCTCTCCTGTAAAATTGCTAAATTGCAGATCCGTCTTTGTTCTACGACTGCAACGAAAAATGTTAGGAGTTGTTAGAGATATTTCATTTTACAAAGTCTCATGATGATCAAGTTATATTCCGGTAACCCCCGGCTACTGAGGTACTTTATCGGAGGTTTAACTTTATCATAGGGGTCCACATTATCTGGGCCCTATTTCACCAAATCGATATTTGTTGGTGACATATTTCTGTGAATTTTACAATAGGGGCCATTCCACGGTGACGGGTGTTACATTTGTACGCATTCTAATTGCAATAATCCCTAAATAAGAACAACTATGTCTGTGTTTTGAATGGAATTCAATTCATTTCAATGATTTTTATAAAATAAAACAAAAATATTTGAAAATTATTCAAGCGTTAAAATATAATAATGGATTAAAAGCCCTGTGACGGGTGTTACGAGTACTCTTATAAATTATGCTACCTTGTTGACCATCATCATAGTTCAGCTAAATTAGAAATGTTTGTTACAAAATAAATATCTAAGTACATAGTTAATGAATCTTCCTTTCTGGTAACATTAATTTTACTGTGGATATATATTACTTTTATGATTTTTTTACAAGAAAAGTTTGTGACGGGTGTTACAAGATTTGTGACGGGTGTTACGAGTGGAATTTAATCAATAATATAAGTACATTATTACACGTTTTTATTAGGTAGCGCTTTTGAGACTTTATCTATTAATTTAAAGACATGAATTATAATGCTTTAAGACATGACTTTTGGTCAAAATCACTCATATTTAGAAAAAAAAAAGAAATTGTTATAAAAATATAATAAAACATATTTTTTCTTTCTAAATATAAACATTAAGGCCGTTGTACTAGCAAAACGTGGTTTTTAGTAGGTTTTCATTCTCTATCTCCTCTTTATTTAATGAATATTAAAACAAAGTAAATATATCATAAGAATCTTCAACATTTTGCCTATCGATTCCACGATTAACATTTGTTAAAAATATTTTACATTATGCCAAAAATATCATAAATAAAATCGACTAACACTTTTGTTTCTGTGCATCTCCTCCGTAACTACGAGTCCTATGGAAATCTCGTTACCACCAATCGATAGAGGAGAAAAAATGCTACAAATTCCACGAAAGACATTTTCGAAAAGACTATTTATGGGATTTTCGCGACAATTTTTCAAAAATTCAGATACATTTTTGATAGAGGGTGCCCTCGAGGGGAGCGGGCGGCAGACCGCCACCGGCGCTCGGACGGGGAACACCAAGAACCTTATATTCATATTCTATGACACTGGACATTCTACTACTGAAGGATGGTTGGGGATGAGGTCATTCACCTTTGCAGATATCTTTTATCCCTCTCACACTGTGACTGGAATTGCCATGCTAAGTACAAAATATCCCAATCCATAGTCAATTTACCCAGGTCATGTACAAAAATTAATTAGATTTTCTAAATAAATGTAAATATCGGCACACTTTAAATTAGTTACATGATGTTAAAATTTATTAGTACATGCCAAAGTAATTATTTAGAGGACAGATGAGTCCATTTTGTTATTACAATATTTTACGTTTAACAGTAATTTCTCCATATTACATAAGTTACCAAATAAAAATAAGGTGGCATCACTGATGGAATTGTCTTTGATTTGACATGTCACTAATGTCAATGATTTTCCACCGCATCTCACGTTTATGTACAAAAATATAAAATTATTTAAATAAAATTCGCGTTACAAAGCATGTGTTGCATTGTGCAAAATTGCAAAAGTGTTTCAAAACCAAATTCTAACATTATATTTCACAAGTAAGTGTTTTTTTAAGTATTTTCAGCATTCAATTTTTCCTTCTCAGAAATCTGAATTTTAGCAGATTTCAAAGATTGTTTCCGATCTAATTCGGAAATATTATAGAAGTTAATTATAATTCCACCTTAATTACGTATTTTTTATTTCAATATAATAAATATAATATGTACAAATCTGTATTCATTTTCGACACATAAGAAGTTTTAGAAATATTATCTGCATATCGCAGGGTGACCATAATCACAGCAGAACTTTTGAATAAGAAAGAAAGATTTGGATGAAAAATTTACGTTTATCCTACCTAACATTACATTTTATGTTTTTATGCCACATTTAACTTTGAGAGCGGAATTTTTTTGTATTCTTAACAGAGAGAAAAAATGTAATGTAAACTAAAATATTATCTTACGGAGTTGAGTTAAACAATTTAGATCAGTTTCAGCTAAGAATCGGACCTACCTAACTTACTACCTTACTACTATACTAGTTATTATGGTCTTTGACACCCATTGTTTATTCGTAGTAACAAAATAAAAATTAATCTTATTTTATTTTTCAGATTCCGAAACGATGAGGAAAAGAAACAATTATAGTATATCCCAATTACCATTAGAGGGAAATTATTTTCAACGGCCAAAATAATGCAGTTTTGACATTTTATATTGCAACTTTTTTTAATACAATGACTAATAATGAGACTTAATTTTCTTTTTCACACAACCGAAAATTCTAAAACTTTTTTCTATTACTAAGGGCGCTTATTCCTGCCTATAAAAATATTCAGCCAATTTGTTTTTTTGGACATTCCTCATTGTACAAAATAAAAATACACGTGACTTTAGGGTGGAAGGGCAGGTGTGTATACTGCCCGGCATATATATTGGCAAGAGAAAGAAAGGGACAAAAGATGCGCAGTAGCCATAAACACTAAGTTTATGGCTACTGCGCATCTTTTGTCTCTTTCATTTTCTTGCCAATATATATGCCGGCATCTGTACCTAAGTCTTAAACCTCACCACGTATCTCCATGTTTTGACTTTTAACCAGCCGGACCGTTCAGGACCAAGGGGTCAAGTTTGCTATTATCGTGACTAACGCCGTAATCGTGTTTCAATGGTGTTTGGATGGTAATGCTTTTTGACACAATTCTTGTTTTTGTAAACCCAAAATTGAAACACATTATTTTCCTAAAAATCCAAACCTGTTAGACACTGTGTCTCAGTTTTGGGTTTAAGAATCAAGAACTGTGTTAAAAAGCATTACCGTTCAAACACCATTGAAACGCGATTATATGATGTTAACAATAGCAGACTTGACCCCCAGTGTGACCACCATTCCAAAACAGTATCGTCCATCCGGAGAGGAGCCAACCAAAAATAATCATTAAGTAAATATTTTGTGTTGCGCGCCGCCGCTGGCCAAAAGGGGGGTTTGAATGAATATATAGAAAGGTTATAATATGGTTGGTCAAGAGTAGTAATAATCCTATAAATGCAGTAATATTCTAAATGCGAATGTTTGTACGTTTAGAGATACCCAAACATACAAACTTTGGCACTAACTAACATCTAAACTATTCTAAACATTCAAATGTTTAGAATCTAAACACTTTTGAATGTTTGGATTGGTCGTCCAAAAAACTTACGCCGTAGGCATAAGTTGATAGTCTGTAGTAAGTACCTATTTGTAGTGACTGTCCTACGAATGGACAACATTGTTGTCACCCTAATGAAAGAGATGGAAAATATCGTTGACGTCATTCAAGGTTATTTTTTCGTTCTTCAAGCCCCAAAAGGTGACGCAATGTCCAGAGTCATATATAAGGTTCTTGGGGAACACGTATCGCTCATGCTCCCACTGACAGCTACACAGTTCTCTATGTCTCGCTCGTTTGTTTTAGCCTTGCTTTAGCACTGTCAGAATGTTACAATTATGTTTTGAAAATTCATTTCGAACTGAAGGACTATTACAAAAAAGCATCGCGATAAGCGTACGATATTCGTCCAACACCGTGGCACTATTTCCTCACCAATAAGGTTCAATATCAAGTAAATTGAACGACGAATTGCGTCCGACTATCGGTTTCTTTTTTGTTTTGTAATAGGCCCTCTGATGCATTATTTTGCCATAGATATAAAATTTACGCGTAAGGACGGTTAGTATAAAATACCTACCTATTGAATACTATATATGAGTCTTCAAATCAAACATTTGTAGGTAATAAATCACACGACTGTGAGTTAATTTATTTCACTATAACTTTTTAAATGCCTGAACTGAACAGATTTGGATGCATGCAGGTAGGGTATAGGTAAGAATATTTATACCATCCTGCCCCCCCTAGCATGACCATTGACCAGTGACCACTGAAACGCCATAATAATATACATTTATTACTTTTAAGTACAAGGGTTTTGACAGTCAAATGTCGATAAAACGCATCACGCGATCTATAGGCTGTCCCAATACTTTGCCTCATCCAGGAATCGAACCCACCAAATATATTTTTACGATACCAATCGATAGGGTTTCTCATCAGACCCCCTAGTCAAAGTAATATTACTCTCTAATTTTTATTACTATTTAGACGCAGTGAACGCACACCAACTTAAAAAAGTTAGCCTGTTTTGTTTAGTACCTACTTACGTCAAAAGCTTTTTCATATTACTGTTGTTTATCCAACTTCATAATTTATAAAAAATATTTTATATTATTGAAATCTTTTAAACGGTCGTGATTTCAGGCCTCAAACTTCGTCAATCGATATAGGTTTTAGATTCTATGATATTTTTTTCGTAGTGGTTAGATTATAAAGTACCTACTATACTTACCAGAAATATTAATCTCCTCTGGTGATAATGTTTATTATTGCGTATACCTATTTTACCAACAAATACCAATATATTGCACCATCAATAAACAAAATGTAGTTGTCAACAAAATTAGTAAATGCATTTGAATTAAATTGAAAAAACACGAAAAATGTAGTAAGTAGATAATCAAAATACTTACTTTCCGAAAAAAACTATTTTTTTAAATTATTTGGAAAAGGAACTAACACCATCATTTCAATGATGCCATACAATAGTCTGCGCGCGACGCGATCACTATAAAAAAACCTTTGAAATAAATTCAAAAAATTCAAAATTCAAAAAATCATTTATTCAGTCTAGGCTGTTACAAGCACTTGTGAATATCATAGTAGCTACCCCATCGGTTCGCAAACCCTAAGCGGGAGACCTTGTAACGAGAAGAACCGGCAAGAAACTCGTCAAGGGCTGCTTTTTTCTCCCTGTATATTTCATACAGTCGTCAACATTTAAAAATGACCTCCACATTTAAAGTGAGGTCATTTACACAATAATTAACAAAAGTTTACACGCAATAGGTAGGTTGAAGTTAATTACCTACTATATAATGGATAGGTAATTGTGAGAGTAAATAACTTTCAACTAGTTGGGAAATCACTTTGTCTGCTACTCCTAAGTAGGCAATATTTACCAAAAAACACTTGATAGAAGATATAAAAAATAATAATGAAAAAAACGCTATTCTTACAATTCAATATGCGTTAAGATCGGTACTCAGAAGCAGACCCATTCCCACTGGCAGCATCCGTTCACGAGCATGACGCATGAACCAGCCATCGTTTCGCTCAACCATATTTGAGGGAACGTAACGACCCGCCTCACACGACACCACCGCAGAAATGTTTAAAGTGAGCTCATGGTCATCCATAAGACGTACCTAGTTACGAGTATAAGTACTATGCAAAATGTGAAAAAATCGGTTGGCACTCCGGGAGTGCCGGCAGAAGTGGAAACTTGAATATTAACGTTGTGCATTTTTGATATTTTGAAATTAGCGGCAAAGGATTAAAATTATTTCTTTCCTGTTACTATACGGTCACACAATTCAATCAGTTTGTAATTAGAGAAAAATTCTAAGGATTTTGCGCCAGTGGCCTTTTTAATTTCTACATGCACGCATTCTACGATTTAAACTTATAGTCACAGAGTATAAATAAGTATAGACTTTTCATCATCGAAGAGATCGCTGCTATTAGTTCCATTTTCAAAATTAGTGCGTTGCTGGTGACACAAGTGTTTACGTCTTAAAATGATGCGCCGCCATTTTCAACGCGCCCCGTAGAAAGAGATTACACTTGAAAGTAGGGGATACTTCCGCCGCCAGCTGTCTACTCTCCATCCGTCACATCTGTCTCACGCATTTCCTATCAGCCACGTGATTCTTACTGACGCGAGTTTAGCATTTTTTCCCCATTACAAAAAGCGTACAACACCGCTAAAGAAGTTTTCACTTCAAAACAGTAAAATAACTAAAACATGAAACAAACTTGACTTCATACATAATTTAATTTTAATATAAATTGCGGCTGATTGATTGAACATTGCTGATTTCTTGTTTTTTAATAAAACAATTTACCTTCAATTTACCTACATAAAATTAAAATTCAATATTTTAACAATGCCATGCTGCCGTGTCTCCAACTTTCTATGGTCCGTGAATTTTGGCCAAGCTTTGTGTAGGTTACGAATTAGTTTTCAAAAATTTTAATAGATGTCGGTAATAAATTACATCTTAGTTTTTCAAATTTTTTAATAGATGTCGCTAATAAATGACTCGCTATGTAATGTAGAGGGTGGCAGGGTGAGGGGAGTCAAATCATTAGCTGTCACTTCACCAAGAGCCGCCTTAAAAATATATCTCAACTTCTCCTTTTTCTTGCAGCCGCATCCATACTGCAAAAATAAATTTATTGATAGCTAAGCCAAACAAGCACTCCAAATCCATTTTACAAACAGCTATTAGCGCTTCAAAATAAAGTAATGCATTGTTATAGCATGGTTATCCACTGCTGGACATTATAACAGTGATTGTACACTAAAAACAGTAGAACATTACAAAAGAAAATTGTGACGGGTGTTACGTGTGACGGGTGTTACATTAATAAACCAGCCTATATTTTTTAGCGGGAAGTCTTTTTTAAGGCATACAAATACTTTCCAAGCGTCGTTTAAGCACATAACCTTACTTTCGCAACGTCAATACAAAGTAAAAGTTAGAATAGTTTATATGGGATTAACTTTTCCATGCATATTGTGACGGGTGTTACACAAATACTTACAAGTATAAAATTATCAGTAAAATTATTACTACTTACCTGAATAATTCCATTTTTTCTACAATAAATAATTATGAGTTGCAGCATCGAAAGCAAATGAAAATGGCGGGCTATCAATGTAATTGACGTAAAAAATGTAATGCCATTTTATCATTATATTTTCACTACTACATCGACTTTGGAACCCTCTTGAGTTTACACAAAATATTACGAAAATCGGCGATAATATTAATGTTTTTGTTTTTTATTATGAAAATTGAAAATATAAAGCCTGTTTCTTTCCTATTTTAGTATATATGTCACGGCTAATACCCGAAGTGCGGCTAAACCTAGTTTTAGCCGGCTAAAACTAGGTGTAGCCGATAGCTGTTGGCTAAAACTAGGTGAAACGATTTGCTTTACCCCTGTAGGTCCCGAATATAGGTTAGAAATTTCGAGGTTATTTTTTTTTAACAAACAACAAATAACTTTTTTAAGAGTAAATCGGCTACACCTAGTTTTAGCCAACAGCTATCGGCTACACCTAGCTTTAGCCGGCTAAAACTAGGTTTAGCCGCACTTCGGGTATTAGCCGTAACATATATATTCGAAAGTTTTTTTTTTTTTCTTCCTGGTATCGATTACCGTGGAATGGGCCATAGGGAACATGCATAAGTCACCGATTTTGATAAATTTGAGCTTGGTCGCTGCGGACACGTATAAAAACATGATGGAACAGAAAAATAAATAAAAAAAATAATTATTTTAGTTTTATCACAGAGGGGAAAATAACGAATTTTTTTTTCATTTTCGGATATAATGCACTTAACAGTCGGATAGAATATCGAATAAGAAATAATATTTTGTATGACACATATGTACTTAAACGCAATATTTAGAGAGATATTTGAAAATTCTTGGCTAACTCCATATAATGCGCCTGAAACGTGACATGAGTGACATCACAAATGTTAACCTTTTTGTATAGAGCGTTTTCGGCGGGAGCTGATGCGTGCTAACTTCAAGTAACTATATCACGAGAAAAAGACGCATGAGAAAAGTTTTAATATTACAGTTGATTTTCTCACGCATTATACTTTTGATTTTGATACAAAAAAAAAATTGATGCATGTTCCCTATTGAAACTTAATAGAAACATGTAAAATTTGCATTTTAGTTACATTGCATTTTACTTTGTTTAATCAATCAATACCGGAGATAGATAAGACACACCCGATATAGATATAGACACAATAGATTTTCTTCTATCTCATTTGTCAGGGCTTGAAGGATCAACTTAGTTAATAATTAAACTGATAATATCTACAAAATATAAACTAATATATCTAATATAAACAAAATAACTGAAAATGTAATTCAATTTATAAATTTCTGTCTGCAACATTGTCCACATAGACATTCAGAAAATCAATGCCGAATATGGTAGATAGGGACCATCAAACTATTTTCGTTATTAATTTTTGTATGAAACAGCAGATTTTTTCTGATTTTATTTAGAGTTTGTCCCATAAAAGTTGTTCAGTTTGATGGTCCCTATCTACCATATTCGGCATTGGTGGTAATTTTGTAACATGTTGTATATATCTGAGTGCCAAATTTCATCCAAATCCATTTAGCCATTTTTGCGTGATTCAATTACAAACACTCAGATTATCATATTAAAGTAGGCTAAGTAAAACATAAATTCTTGAATTTTTATATGTCTTTGTTCCCACAAAAGCATATAAGAATAGAAGGAAGGAATAACTGTTACGTCCATTGCTTTTTAATCACATTTTCACCTTCATTAGAAGTTCATTGCACAATAACGAAGATTCTTACATCACCATCTCCATAAACAGCACCACCGACACAAGCATGATCAGCTCCGATGATTACGACAGCCAAAACGAAATATCATGCGAAGAAACAAGTCACGAGGAAGAATACGATGATGATTGGTTCTACGATAGTTCATCGGATAACTCTATTTCGGATTTCGATGAAAGTCTGATAGATTTAATGAGTATGAGTGACACAAGTGACAATAGTTCTGTTGCAATTAATGATACTTCTGTTGCAATTAACGATACTTTTGACATTGCTGTCGAGTCAGACCCTGGTGCAGACTGGGATGTAACGGAATCATCGGAAGGTGTACCAAACGGTGGTATGTCTAGTGACATACCGCCTCACTTGAGAGCACTGTTTAATAACATAGAAGCTTATATTGTACCTGTACGTCCACGTAGGACACTAACGTAAGTACCATGAATCATTTTCATCATAATATTACATACAACATTCAGTTTAACAATTCAGCAACATTGAACTTACTAATGTTAAAGAAACTGACCAATCAGGAACTTCGCACACATTTTTCTCTGCTTAACAGATTACATTTTAAGTATTTTTAAGTGTGTACGGCCTATTCCCGTGGTTTACCGATATTCCCCCACTGGGGAATATTGGGAAATAAAGTATGGACGGTATATTCCCATTGTCCACCACTGGGGGATATCAGGAAGAAAATTATAGATTATAAAAAAAAACCAATATCCCACAGTGGGGTACAAAGTGGGGGATAACGGGAATAGGTCGTATGTATCTATCCCCACGTGGGGTCAAATAGGAAAATGCAATTTCATTTCATGAATTAAACCAAATAGGTATTAGGCATTTTTGTCCTGTCCATGTTATTGAAATGCCATTGTAGGTATTGTTGACCGAAGTGGTCGGTGACTTGTATACCTTGTGCATAGTGTCGTGAACTTGTCTGCGGTCCCGGGTACGGTTCCCGGCTGGATTATTGGAGAACAACTAACTTTGCCATATCGACGGGTGAAAGCCTATTTGGTTTAAGCGACACCTAGGGCCATATAGAATTATATACATATTTGGAATCAGCGGATTTTTCTGCGTCGATTGAGCTAGGTCCCATAAATATCGGAGCACTTTTTTGGCGCTTAAACCAATGAAAATTTCGGCCTCATTTTAGAGCATTGGTGTATGAAACGCCAAAAAATCAATACCATTTTTAGAGACAGTGGATATGAACCATACAAATGTTTGATTAAAACCCGTTTAAACTGTTTGTGTTTTCACAATAATAGTACTCGATGGCGGTTAAAGCGTTTTGCCTCCAACTACTTTTTAGGAGTAACCGTCGCTTAAAACATTTTGCTTTACATAAAAATCATCAAGGCTGTCGCTTAAAACATTTAGCTTGAATCTAAAAAAAATATGTCATGTCGCTTCAACCTTTTTGCCTTTATATATTTTCATCATAACATGTTGTTTAAATCATTATCGTCTGTATGCAAAACTTGACTATAATATCGTTTCAGAAATTTATCCGCACTCTATAACTTAATTGAGTGTCGGTCCAACATATCTCAAGTTTTCCTTGTGTTACTTGAAGCACTTATCAAAACTCAAAATAGTGATATCTATGTCCGTTCAGACATGCAAATATTATTATGTGTCAATTTTGCAACGTTGCATCAAACAATGATTGTTTGCCGCCGACGTATTTGACTCGCGCGGGTATGTATCAGCCTCTCCTCGTTCCTACTGAAGACACTGGAAAAGATACTAGATAGACATATAAGAGAAACTATAGGCAAAAGTAAAAGACCACTACATGACAACCAACATGCTTATATGGAAGGGAAATCCATCGAGACAGCCCTCCACAACATGGCAGTCAGAGTAGAGAGATCAACTTCAAACAAAGAATACGCTTTAACGTGCTTCTTCGATGTTGAAGGCGCCTTTGACAAAGCGTCTGCGCAATCTATAGTGGAAGCCCTAAACAGAGAAGGTGTAACAAAGCAAATATCAGGTTGGATCACCAACATGTTACAACACAGATCTATACAAGCAGAACTATCAGACACCAAATACACCATCAAAGCTAGAAGAGGTTTTCCCCAAGGAGGTTGTCTGTCTCCACTGCTATGGTGTATCTTAATAGATGAACTAGTTACAAAGATCACTGCTATGCACATAAACATCCAAGCGTACTCGGATGACGGCCTGTTACTTGTAAGAGGCAAAGTTCTAAGCGTGGTCAGAGATATAATGAGAAGCGGAATTATGACAACATTGAGATGGTGTAGGGACAAGGGACTGAACCTCAACCCTACAAAAACTAAACTAATGTTGTTCACAAATAAAAGAAAGATTGATAGCATGATCCCAATAAACATTGAGAATGTAGAACTTGAGATAGTAAAGGAGTTTAAATACCTAGGGATAGTCTTAGACAGCACCCTAAGTTATAGAACACACATAAAAGAAACTAGCAAAAAAGCAACGACAGCTCTCATGCAGTGCAGAAGAGCCGTTGGCAAGAATTGGGGCATGAAACCCGAAGTGGTCCAATGGATCTATAGGGCAATCATCCTACCGAGAATTCTCCACGGAGCACTAGTACGGTGGCATAAGGCACAACTAGAATATAACAGAAAAGAACTCACAAAGGTACAAAGACTAGCTAGCATCATGGTAACAGGAGCCATGAGAACAACTCCCACGGCCGCCTTAGAAATGATACTAGGCCTTAGTTCTATAGATCTTGAAATCGAAAAGAGAGCTACAGAACAATGGTTTAAGTTGAAAAGCACTAACCTATGGATAGGAAGACATACTGATAAAGGTCACGCAGAAATAGGGAAGAAGTACGAAGATAACCTTTCTATGATACTGGTTAATAATGACCTAATAAAAAGGAAAGGATATTCGACAAAAAGTACAGAATAAGCATCAGATCCAGAGAAAACTGGAAACTAGAACAAGACGATCTGGATAGCACCGCGGTATGCTACACTGATGGGTCAAGAAAAGAATCGACTAAGCTATCGGGTGCTGGGGTATACATAGCTAAACCCGATACAAAAGAAGCCACTTTCAATCTGGGCAGATACGCCAGCGTATTCCAGGTGGAAGTATTCGCGATACTGGAGTGTGCGCACATGATCAAAAGTGAGATAAGCAACCATAACATAGGAAAAATAATAATATACAGTGACAGTCAAGCTGCCATCAAAGCCCTTGACAAAACGGAGACTACCTCAGCCTTGGTGAAGGAATGCAAACAAAGCATTCAGGAACTTGCAAACTTGGTTGAGGTGGAAATTGCCTGGGTACCTGGACACGAAGGTAACAAAGGCAATGATGAAGCCGATGAATTGGCTAGGAAATAGGGCTGGTGAACCTTTCATTGGCCCTGAACCAAGACTGCCAATCACACATAGAATTACTAAGAACATTATTGAAATTCGAACAATCAAAGAAACCAACCAAAGATGGATGGAAAGAAAGGACTGTAGACAGTCCAAGATCTTCATCAAATCGGCTGACAAGAAGAAAACTAGAGAATTGCTGAAACGAAGCAGGAGAAATATAAGAACGATTGTAGGTGTACTGACAGGACACTGTCCACTAAACAGACACCTATCAGTGATCAAACGGACAGAGGATCCCATCTGTCCGCAATGTAAAGAAAAAGAAGAAACAAGCTACCACTTCATGGCAGAATGCCCGATATACGCATCACTGCGCTGGGAGCTCTTTGGGGTGGATAAGCTTAAGGAAGAGGATCTAAAGCAGTTAACGATAAGTCAACTCAGCAGGTACTGTAAGCGTACAGGTAGGTTCGAGGGTCCGACGCCGGTGGGGTAAATGATAACCCACCTCTCCCTCCGGGGATTTGGGAAATGGGTGAAATGGTCCCAATTAAGGTGACTGATCACCCGTCTGGCTTCGCTGGTGTCCCCCCTTCTAAATAATAATAATAATAATAAATAATAATAACATTGAAGTTTTTAAATGAGAAATTATTGCATGGTATCATTCACCATTCTTTAAAAAGTTATACAAACAGATGCGATTTAAAACAAATGCTGTTGTTTTCAAATTGTTGTTTAAGCCATTATGATTTTACTCTGAAATATTTAATTTTGGAGTTTGAACAAAATAGATTTATTCTATCCAATTGATAGAATGTCGGTTAAAGCACTTAGCCAGACTCTGAAAGACAATCAAAGTAACACTTAAGCCATTTTGCTTGGAACTGTCAGCAGAATAAAGTGGCGGTTAAATCATTTTACCTTACTCCATTATATGGCTATTTTGAATGAAGCGACATTTTTTTTCAAAATTTTTATCTTTACAAAGTGAAGAATGTAACCGGAATTTGAGACTTTTAAAACGAAACTAGTTTGTAACACTTTCAGGCAAAATTAACAAACCGTTTTGATTTAATAATTTTTTTTCCGAAATTAAAAACTTTGAAACGCTCTCCTGTAAAGTTCCAAAAATGTCGCTTAAACCAAATAGGCTTTCACCCGTCGATATTATCTCTGATATGGGATGTTTCTGGTACCGTCGTTGTCTTTAATTTCAATAACACAAGTGCTTATAACCACTTACTTTAGGATCAGAGCAACATAATATGTCTACACTACGAGGCAAATATCTTGAAATCGGGTGGGGATTGCACAGAACGTGTATTTTGTGCATGCGTAGCGGTGAGGGGCGCGGGCGGCGGGAGAAGGGCGCGCGCTATTGGTCGCTCGCAAGTGCACATGCGCGAACGTATCCCCACTCCGTCGAGAAAGTGTCAAGATGTTTGCCTCGTACTGTACATATTTGTGATGTCGCCTTAAAAATAAACCGTTTATCTACCTACTATCATTCGATTATCGGTTTTGCAGTGTTTTTTAACTATTACAGATCTGAAGAAGCAAGACGAAACAGGCTGAGAGATCAGGCGTTGTAAGAACACAATTTCTTTAGTGTGTTGGTACTAACATGTACTGTCTACAGACAACTTGTAGCTGACTGTACAGTATTGTGAAAGTATTACTAATCAATCAGAAATATATTTGTGTTGTTTAGTTTTATTTTAAAATAATATTTTATTAGGGTTAAGCAGGGTTCGAGGATACATATCAATGGATATATATCATGATATATATCATGATATATATCCGATATATATCAAACAAATTTTTGTGATATATATCAATATAAAAACAGTTCAAAAAATTGACAATATTATGTAGATTATATTGCTACTTAGATGGCGTTGATGTAGAGTTAAACATGCTATTGTATACAGTTATTGTAACTTGAATTTCGCACATAAAAATACCAAAAAAATGTGATAATATTGATTTGTGACGTGTGTGCTGACTATATTGTATATCACTATCCTATTGGTGGTGAGGTCAGTAATAAATATAAATATCAAATTAAATGAAAAAAGTAAATAAAAAATGTAGTATATATTTTTTTTTTTTGATTCCAATAATTTTATTATCTTCACATTTTCCACCACTCATATTCATTAGTATCACCATACTATTGATTTTTTTCCTGATTTTTAACTAATTTGTCAAATAAAGTACCTAAATTAAACAAAAATATTCTAGTTTTCTTAAAATAATTGATTATGTTTATAAAACACATACGCAAACAGTACTTATACATCATAATACAATAAAATAATAATTTGGCTGTCATACAAAATGGATAATATATCACATTTTTTATATATATCGGATATATATCACACTTTTGATATATATCGGATAATTATCATAAACATCCGATATTTTGATATTTATAATAAATATCGGATATTTTCGAACCCTGGGGTTAAGTAATGTTAAGGTATAAATGTTTTACAGAAGTGAAGAAGAACAGATAAGGATTTTGAGGAATCAAGCTTAGTAAGAAATCTGTTGTGATTGTGACTGATATTAACAGCATGTATTTTTGTTTATAAGTTTTCCTTTATTAACATAATGACATAGATTAAGGGCGTGCAGTCTGCACACTAGCGCCGCCATTGGAAATAAAATCATAGTGTTTAAATAAAAAAGAAATTGTGTATTTTCTCTCTGGAGTGCACTCTGAACAATCTTTGCGGTACTTTGTATCACTTAAACGATATTTTCTAGCCAGTCGTTTAGTTATATGGACTTTTACTGCGAGAAGTGGCCACTTTTAACAATAAAAGTCCATATAACTAAATGACAGGCTACAAAATAGTGCTTAAGTGATAAAAAGTACCACAAAGCTTGTTCGGAGTGCACACCAGAGAGATAATTTACAAATTCGTCTTTATTTAAGCACTATGTTTTTTTTCAATGGCGGCGCTAGTGTGCAGACTGCGCAGCCTTAAACAATTTTTTATAAGAAAATCACCTCATTAAAAATTTTATGAAATAGATAGGAAAAGGATAATTTCCAAAATTGTTAATTCATCGCTTCCTATGTAAACAAAAAGTAATATTAGAATTAAAACAGAATAAATAATCATAAAGATACTTTTTTTAAAAATTTTATTAGTTTTCGACTCTAGACTCGATTAAGAATGACCACCTAAAATGACTGGTATTTTTTTAACAAGCTGCTAATATTAATAGTAAAATTGCTACTTAATAGCACTTTAAAATATTTTTTTTCCAGTCTGAAGCTTTTCAGATTTTGTTAGGTGAGTAAACAAAGTGATTGAGATAATCTCTGGTGATTGGTTGGTATAGTTACCTACTTACTCTTATTATAATTTGAATTTATTTGCTTGCTTTGCTGAATGCAATTTTTACTAATGACTGTATTTTGTTTGTGTCGTCATTACGATAAGTTTTGATTATTTAATGTCCCTCATAAAAAATATATAGGTACCTAACGGTTGTAACAAGACCCTCAACGAAGCCGAAGTCCACGCATTCCGCCCATCATCAGGATCATTTTTGTCTTTAAGACTATACCTGGGAAACCAATAGCTACGAAGTTATTGAAGGTCAAAGTCAATTTTTTTTTTATTTTTTTTATGACATCTTATTTTATTCGTTATATCCTATTTTTTATCTACAGAAACATTATCAAAATTGTATGTATTTCATAACACAATGAGTTCAAAACGTCATCACTCAATGTATTTCATGAGCAGCACGCACATAAATAAACGATGCCTTTCAACTCGGCCGCACGCAGAGGTGCGTTCCGTACCTACACTCCGAGTGCAACCAAACGCTCTAACGCCGCACATACGTAGGTTTCAATCATTTAAGCGGCCAAAAATATTTTTTGATTGAAATTAGTTATTTGTACAAAATTAAAATAAAATAAACTCTTTTTATTCTCTTCTATTGAAATCACAAAAAATCCTTCTAACCGATCTCGGTTGTTTTTTACAAAAACTTCTTCGTGTTTACTGACGTTCATCCATCTTTTATTGAATTCGGTTTTTACATAAGGAAACATTTGTTACAAACATTTTTTAGCATTTTCTGTATCTCCGTAACGTATCAAAAGAAAATCTTTTTAATAATCGAGATTTTCACTTAAACTTGGTAAATATTGCTTTTGTATCTGGTCAAACATTTATTTCCAAGTCACTATTTTAGTACCCAAGGCACCAGACAGACCTAAAACTAAAAGTAAATTGATTGAATACAAAGTAGCACTAATATGTCATTTTGCTCAATTTCGACTCAAAATCTTTAAATGTTGTTTATTTTTAAAAGCGCGGGTTTCCGCGGCTAATTTTTTTGTAGTTTTATAGAAAAATATGTAAAATATTAAAAAATAAAGAAATTATTGCTCGGACGGACCCTGAAGTTTGTTAAACGACATTTTTTAAATAAAAAATACAATAATGTCACATTTTTGATACAGCTATCTTTGAAGAATCAAAAGTATATTAAGGGAAACGAAAACTAAGTAAATAAATATTGAAAACCTTAGATCCTTACCTGAATTATTGCAATATATCACTATCACACGAAAACCATTATCTTGAAAACAAATATGCGTTTTACAAAAGTTGTAAGTTTAGAAGCGCTCGAAAACAGAAACGTACACGTTAAGCGACTATCGCATTCAAATTAGTCAAGAGGCTAACTTGTGCATCGTTGAATGTTGAAGAGGGTATCATTGTATTCCTGGAGCTGTGTACTACCTGAGTAAATGGTTTATTTATCATTAGATTGTTTTTCGGAAATCGGACTTATGGCCGCCTAAATGATTGAAATCTACGTATGTGCGCCGTTCCAAACATTAGAGCGTGACGTTCGGTTGCAACAACTTTCCCGTTCCAAACGTCAGAGCGTTGCAACCTTCCAACCATCAAAAAAGTGGTTGTAAAACGCTCTGACGTTTGTCTATAGAAAAAATGTCAATGTCATTTGACATTATTTTGTATTTTGATGTTTTTGTGTCTAATTTTCAAATAAATCATGGTAGCTTAGCATAAAAACAGTTTTTATTTGATTTTGAATAAAGAAAATTTAAATGATTCGTATTCCAAATGGAAAATGAAGACTTTGTATTGACATTGACATTTAAAGTTCTTGGTCGTTCCTAACCTTGAGAGTGAGTTAAAAAACAACCAAACAACCGCACACTAAGCCTCTGAACGCAACCCTGGCAACGCAGGCGCGGTCTTTTGTACGCGTTACATTGCGTGGTAAATTATGAAATGCTTTTTTAACCCCAAAAATTAAAATCGTTTCCTAGCAATAATGTTGAACAGAAATGGTCCTGATGATGGGCAGAATACGTAGACCTTGGCTTCGTTGAAGGTCTTGTTACACCCGGTATAGCACATTTTGTTTTGGAGATTAATTATTGAATTTCCTTAAATTCTTAACTCCATTTTTTCTCCAGCCGCGAACGGTCCTGGTCGCTGGAGGAGTGCTCGATCTGCTTCGACGTAATCCTGAAGGACCAGCAGGTGACAACTTTGCCGTGCACGCACCACTTCCACTCGGAATGCATCACTCCTTGGCTGCAGGAGCAGCAGACATGCCCTAACTGCCGGAAGGCAGCCGAATGATGTCTTTACAGGTAGAGATAACTTTTCCCACTAGTTCCATAAAGATTCCCATTTGTTCTCGTAGATTCCCATCTGCCCCCTTCGAGCTTTGCCACAGGCACAGAATAGATATAAGTACTACCGTACAGAAAGGAAACTCTCCGCCCCGCCCCACAATCAATTACCTCACCCCACCGGTGGCGCCCACCGCGCGAGTTCCGTGTGCCGATCCGTGTGCTCATTCAATAAAAACGTCACTGTTTAGCGTCTGTGTAATAGGTAGTTGAAACGCGACGCTTGTATGGAGTGCCCGGGGTGTGCCAATAGTTCCACAAACATTCCCATTTGTTCTAGTAGATTTCCATCTGCCCCCTTCGAGCTTTGCCACCGGGGTGGTGGTTGGCGCTAATTGGTGGCGTTTACCCACCGGGGTGGTGAATGCCACCTATTAGTGCCACCCGATGGCAAGCTCGAAGGTGGCAGATGGGAATAAATATGAGCCATTGACCACCGGGGAGATAAACGCCACCTATTAGTACCAACTACCACCCTGGTGGCAAAGCTCGAAGGGGCAAATGGGAATAAACATAGCTCTAAATGAAAGAGAGAAAACAATAGTATACGGTAGCGAAAATAGTTTGCATCAACTCATAGTAGGGCTACTAGAATATGTTAAGAAATATAAAGCCGACTTAGAATAAACGCTATTTTTCCTACTTTACCCTTATTATCACTACATTATTATAAAACAAAGTCGCTTCCCGCTGTCTGTCCCTATGTACCTATGCTTAGATTTTTAAATTACGCAACGGATTTTGATGCGGTTTTTTTTAATAGATAGAGTGATTCAAGAGGAACGTTTATATGTGTAAAATTCGTAACATGGTGTTAAATTCCACACTACACCGAAGCGAAGCGAGGGCGGGTCGCTAGGATTTAATAATATTCCAATTATATCACAGAATAAATGATGCAAGCTTTCTACCTCTTTTTTTACCCGACTGCAAGAGGGTTACGTTTTTCGCGCGTATCTTGTATGTATGTATGTAATGTTCTTTATTACCTCATACCTTTTAAACGGCTGAACGGATTTCCATGATTAACATATCCTTAGATTTGTCTCGTCAGCCCAAGTGTTCTTAAGAAAGTGGCGTTATAAAAAAACCAACATGGCGGCTGCACGGTGCTATTATACGTAGCGGAAAAAAAATATTTTTTTAGAATACTGCAATATGGGTGTCAAATTAAAGGGCTCATTATAAGGATTTCAAAAAGGTATATCATGATTGAAATAAATCATAACTAAAAAGAAATAAATAAATTCAAAAAAATCAAAACCCGCCTGCATAAAGAAAGTGACATTATGAATGATTTGAGTTATATGCCTCCGACTGCATGTTAATGTTGCCTTTAATATTTAATCTTGTTTCCATCTTTTCAGTTGACTTGTCTTTTTATGCAGGCGGGTTTTTAATTTTTGGAATTTATTTTTATGCCATGATTTTTAGTTTATGTTTTTAATGTCGGATAAAAAATCGGTGATAATTCCAAGCAGTGCTAGAAACATTTTTGTTAAATTCCAAAAGAATTTTATTTTGTTTGCATAATTTTATTTTTGATAATAATATTATTTTGTTTGCAGAATTCTATCTCTAATCGCCACAGGAGGCTAGCGGCCCGGCCGGTCCCGGGTTCGTTCCCGCTGGTGTCACATCTGGAATAGTCGCTAGTCATGTCATATCATGCCATGACATGTTATGTGTCATGCCATCGTGATAAGTAACACGTGAGTCAATACAAGGAAGATTTGTAGTTTTTGCTTCGACGGAACTTTGCACTACAAACGAATGCCACATACATATATTGTTTTTTGAATGATGAATTAGAGTAGAATGGCTTTATTAAGATGGATATGGATATAAAAATTGATAAGGCTTTATTAAGATGGATATGAATATAAAAATTGATAAAAATAGCATCAAAATAATACAGAGTTCTCATGCAAATACAATATAATAAAATCAAAAACTTATTGAATCTTTATCATACGGTCTTGAAATAAGTAGGTAGGTTTTTATTTGCAAAAGTTAAATGAAATCTTAAAAAATACGTCGATAATTTGACTACTCATATGTATTTATGCGATGTTCTAGAAGATATCTATATCTGTTCTACTTATTATTAAATTTCCAAAAAAGTGTTATTGTAGTTTAATATAAAAGAGGTTGTGAAAAGAAAAAATGGAGTGTATAATATCAATTATCAATAATGAACAATATTTTGTTTCTTTAATTTAATTTTTCTTTCTGTTTTGAGTCCTAATTGCTGAAAAAGTTTATTATTTGATTTATTTTTCATTCGCTATTCAACTTCCTTTAATAATCATCATAATAAAAAAAATCCTTTGTAATATTAAAATAATTATAATTATAATAACAATATATCTATAGAATTTCAGATGTTTTAACACGAAAGAGCATCGTTCATCTGTATAGGCTCACTTATATTTTAATAATCAATTAGTCAAATAGAAAGTGGTATAAATAAAGGAATTCTGTACATGACATTTTAATTTGGTACTTAAAAGCTATAAACGGACATTTTTTTTTAAATATTAATCACTTTGGAAGTTCCTTAGTCATTTTGTTTTAATTAATTTCTTTGGAGAAAATTGTGATAAAATATTACTGCATATAATAACGCATCTAGTCTAAGTAATATTTAATTATTTTCTTGTGTATTAGTTAATTATATTTTTTTATTAAATTTTTGAGCTTTAAATATCGTGTGGTTCTAATGTATAAAATATAATTTGTGATGAAGTGTTATAAATTAAATGTTTTTGTGATCAAACTTATTTTGAAAGTCGCCATAACAATTAATTTAATTTATTAAAAATTAAATTAAATTTATTAAAAAAAAATATCTAATTAATGACTTTGTTTTCGAAGATTTAAATTACTTGTTTAATACATTCTAAAATGAACTCTTTTTATATTAGACAGAATCATTATGTTTATTATATTTTTGATGAATATTAATAAAATCTATTGATAAACACAGAATTATTTTTAGTGATGTATTGTCTGACCTTGGCTGTGTATGACAAAATGTGGAACTATTATATAAATCTTCCTTTTAGCATAACGAAGATATTATTAACACATCCAAAAATCCTTCAGGCTTAAAACGTACACTTTCCATAATACACACCGGTCTCAAAAGGTACATGTCCACTTTCCAAAAAGTACCTTTCCCAAAATATACATTTCCTTAAATACATCTTTCCCGTAATGTAAATTACCCAAAATGTATCTTTTCCCAAAATGTACACTCTTAGAACGGATGCAATTAACTAGGAATAAGTATTATTTTATATTTCTGAATAAAAAAATGTTAAAATAAGATGTTTTAAATAATAGAAAATAACCTTTTCCATATTCATGTGATCCTCATACTTTAAAATGTATCCAGAAGGTTATTCCTATCTGTTCTAAGAATGTACATTTTGGGAAAGATCCATTTTGGGAAATGTATATTACAGGAAAGGTGCATTTTAGGAAATGTACTTACATTTTGGAAAATGTACTTTTTGGGAAGTGGAAATTTCGGGAAATGTACCTTTTGAGACCGGTGTACATTATGGAAAGGGTACATTTTGAAGCTGAAGGCCAAAAATATGTCAAATATATTGTTAGTTATGTAGTTAGTAATGACAGATAGTATCATCGCACGAAAAAAAACTAAAAGCTTTGTAAATAGTAGCTGTTACAGAAAAACAATCTGATGTTTGAAAAATTGTTATAATTTAGATTAATTAATTCGAGGGAACCAATTCGAACTTAATTTAACGTTGAAATATCATGAGCAATAATGCCTTAGAAACCGTTGTAAGGTAAAAAATATTAAATTGTTAAATGTTATTAATTTGTGATTAGAATTATGATAAAAATTCGTAAAAATTAGTATAGTCTTCGAAATGTTTTATCTATAGCAATACTGTTCTACGTTTTACTGTATAGATTTTGTAATAAATGAATTGACAAAATAATTTTTGTGTTGACTTTAATCCTTATCCTTATTTAATTAAAATTAGAAATATTTTAGCAAATTGTACATGCCTTTACAGTTTAATATCTCTAATACCTCTAATCGCATTAATTCCATTCGATTATTGCATGTCGGAACTACTGGGAATTCCCAGTTGTTCCATGAAACGAATACCTCGAAAGTTTTTATTTCCATGACAAGATAATAATACAACAATTAAAAACCAAACATTTATTTATCAACAACTTAAAACAATGAACACTTCATTTCATTTAATTTTTAAAAATAACATCCTCTTCTTTGCAAAAAAAAAAACTCCAACTTCTGAACGGAAAGGAAAATTTGACTATATTCTTATAACGATAAAGTATATTTTCACTAAAACAGGCTTGCCATGTTATGTTCGACGCGCACGTGGTGAGTCCAAGCTTCTAAATCTTGAAAATCCTGTCAAAAAATAATATTTTCTCGTTTTAATAAAAGCATTGAAAATTAATCTAATAGCATTTTTATAAGTCATTTTTTGAGCACTAGAATAGATGTTATTGACCTTGAGTAATGTAGACTAGAGGTCATTGACCTTGACTTTTTGTAGCCGACCGGAAGTCAAAGTTCAAACATAGTGTTACAAAAAGAAGTAATAAGTCTACACTATTGCGTTTTCATGTTGTGACGCTTGCGGCATGCATGAAGCGCCATAGTCATTACCGCGCATGACCAAAGAAACATTAAAAAAAGTTGTACAATTCTTTTCCTTTTTTGTGTTAAGGCCACATAATAGATATAAGAAATACTGTATAAAAAGGAAACTCCGCCCCGCCCTACAACCAATTACCTCACCCCACCCCGCGAGTTCGTGTGCCGGTCCGTGTGCTCATTCAATCTGCATAATGGGGAATGTCCGACAAAATTAAAATGGCTGAATGTTTTTTTATAGGTAGGAATAAGCTCCCTTAGTTTTAGAAAAAAGTTTCAGAATTTTCGGTTGCGTCAAAATTTTTTAATAAATTAAAGTCTCTTCGACGTCACAAATGTACGAAAGTAACAGCAGAATGGCGATTGTACCTTTGCCACCACCCGCCACAACAACAGCAAGTATTAAAAAAAAAGTTTTGACATTTTGTGTTGAAACATTTTTTTTAATAGCATGTTGTGGTTATGACAGGTGGTGGCAAAGGTATAATCTCCATTCTGCTGTTACTTTCGTATATTTGTGAAGTCGAAGTGACTTTATTTTTTATTTTTATTTATACGTAACCGAAAATTCTAAAACTTTTTTCTATTACTAAGGGAGCTTATTCCTACCTATAAAAAAATATTCAGCCAAATTGTTTTTTTTTTCGGACATTCCCCATTCTGGGGTGGGCACCAGGGGCCGTACCGGCTAACGAATCGATTATCGAAAAGTCTGTCGGGTTTCAAATTAAAACAGATAAATCGAGGCCCAATTGGGCCAAAATGGAAAACCCCAATTCATGATGTCACACGAACATCGATATCTTCCAAATTACGTCAACAGAAAGTACAAGACGAAGTTCCTTACTTTGATTTTTCTGTTTTAAGTTGAAACTCGGCAGACTTTTCGATAATCGATGCGTTAGCCGGTACGGCCCCAGACACTGTTCTGGGGTCCACTTCCTACGCCAATGCCACAGAGGCCGTTAAAACTATGCTAGTGATGTGACCGTACCTCGTCGCAGTACTGGCAGGGGAACATATTGAGCGAGTGTGTGGCCACGTGCGAGCGGAACTTGCACTCATCCAGGAAACCGACTCCGCACGTGTCGCAAATCCACGACTCCTCAGCCTAAACGGAAGTATACTCATCAACTTTGTCTAGGGATACAGGTGTTATTTTCATACAAACGAGGTAACTTTGAAGCCTTGGTTTTCTGTCAGGGATGTACCGTGCTGTGACCTGATGATGGCCATCCAGGGAGTGAATGGAGGAGATTCAGATCAGTATACACACCCAACTAATTTAAAAGATAAAAGGGTCAGAGTTCTCAGTTTCAGGATTTCCATACATTTTCATGCTATTTTCGCGGTTTTTTTTAAACATATCCTTTAATCTTTTAGAATGCTAGTCAGATCAGTTGGGTATGTATAGTGATCGGAATCTCCTCCGTTCACTCCCTGGACAGCCATCAGCAGATCACAGCACGGTACATCCCTGGCAGGAAACCAAGTCTTCAAAGTCCAACTGACACTGTCTATCAGTGTCAGTTGTATTTGGCATATACTACAAATACGAGTATATTTCATTTAATGAGATAATTTTGCTTTGATAGCATAACTCATAGTGAACAATAGCTATTAATTGTCGGGACACGCTAAAATATATTGTGGAAAAGCTAAAATCCTGAGAAACCACGTTATGTTCCCTTATGAGCGCGACGTCTAAAACGTAGAATGTCTTAGTAGGGAAATTCCTAAAGCACATAATGCCTGGAAAGTAGAATACCTAAAACGCAAAATGCCTAAGTAGCACAATTCCTGAAGCTCATAATGCCTGTATCGTATAATGTCTAGAACGCAGAATGCCTAAAACACAAAATGCCTTAAATGCTAAAGGACTAGGATCCAAAACGAATAAAAATCGTTAATTCTAAAATCTTTTGATGATTCAATGATTTTTTTTAAAAATAGCAGTTCCATATTTATGTGATCCTGGTACTTGAAAATGTATCCAATCAGTTATTCCTATAATATGTTCTAAGAGTGTAAATTTTAGGAAATGTACATTACGGGAAAGCTGCATTTTGGGAAATGTACATTCTGGGTAAGCTAATTTTTGGGAAATGGACATTTCAGAAAATGTACCTTTTGAGACCAGTGTACATTATGGGAAGTGAACATTTTGAACCTGAAAGATTTAAAAATATCCACGTAGACAAAGTGGCGGGCGGCCACTAGAGTTTGTATAAAAATTAAAAGTATATTTTATCAATACAATAACATACAAATTGTTTTTAAGCGTTGTTTAGGTAATGTAAGTTTTAGGCATTCAGCTATTTAGGTCAATTGCTTTTTAAATTTTCTGCATCTTAGGGAATATCAGTTTTAGGCATTTTGCTTTTAAGCCAAATTGCTTTTTAGACATTGATTTTAGGCATTTTGCTACTTTGACATTTTGCGTTTTAGACGTCGCGCTCATAAGGGGTTATGTTTAAATCAGCGCCATCTATTGGCCTATAATAGCGAGTCCAGTGCTATTGTTTAACCTTAACGTTAGTACTACACACATCAACTTTGTTTAGGGATACAGGTGCTATTTTCATACAAACTAGGTAACTTTGAAGCCTTGGTTCCCTGCCAGGGATGTACTGTGCTGTGATCTGATGACGGCTATCCAGGGAGTGAATGGAGGAGATTCAGATCGCTATACACACCCAACTGATCTGACCAGCATTCTAAAAACGTAATGGACATGTTTAAAAAAACCGCGAAAATAGCATGAAAATGTATGGAAATCCTCAAACTGAGAACTCTGACCCGTTAATCTTTTAGAATGCTGGTCAGATCAGTTGGGTGTGTATGGTGATCTGAATCTCTTCCATTTACTCCCTGGATGGCCATCATCAGGTCACAGCACGGTACATCCCTGGCAGAAAACCAAGGCTTCAAAGTTACCTCGTTTGTATGAAAATACCACCTGTATCCCTAGACAAAGTTGATGTGTATATTATATGTATAATTCATTTTTACTAAGAAAATTTTATTTCCTCCCACATTTTGAGAAAAGCACTATACAAGCCTTATGCGGGAAGCAATTTACATTGTCTCGAATGATTAAGGCCCTCGCATGTACCACCAAGCTTGCTTGGAGTGCACTACAGAGAGATAATTCACAAATTCGTCTTTATTTAAGCACTCTAACTGTAATATACATAGAAAATTCTATTGTGCTGAATGTGCCAAACAAAAACCTACAAAATGAAACAAACTTACATCGTTGGCGTCCTCGTCATGTTTGATGTCATCCTCAGTTTTGACTTCAGTCTCTTCTGGTTGCACTCTCTCCGTTTTAGGTTTCTTCGGTTCGCGCGGCTCGAAGTAGGGGCAAGCTGGGTGTGAGAAAATTATGATTTCATCCACTTATTCACTATACAGGGTGTTTAAACTGAACAACTTCTACTATTGGGAGGAACTTTGAAATCCCGAAAAAAAAATCAGCTGTTTCATACATTTTGATATTTTCGTTATTAACTTTTGTATGAAACAGCTGATTTCTTTTTCGCGATTTTAGAGTTGGTCCCATAGTAAAAGTTGTTCAGTTTGATGGTCCCTATCTACCATATTCGGCTTTATAAAGCTTTTACCAAACACCTTATAGTAATGATGCAGAAACGATTAATTGGTTTAGTCGACAAATGCCAACTTCTACATATGCCAACTTAGTCTAAAACGCCAGATTCTACAAATGTTTTTATTACGAAGGAAAGAAAAAAACAAAAAATATCCAAATTCCGAAAGTGATTGAAAATACACTATAAAAACGCAAAAATATGTATCAAAAAGTGATTGAAAATATTTTTTATCCATAACAACTAAATGTCGGCATTTGTAGAAGTTGGCATTTGTCGACTAAACCGATAATTTCACTATACACCTAGTCAAGTAGAGGTCATGGACCTTGAGTACTGCAGACATCAATGTCATTGACCTCGAGTACTGTAGACATCGATGTCACTGACCTTGAGTATTGGAGACATAGATGTCATTAACCTAGAGTACTGTAGACTAGAGGCAATTGATTTCTAGTGCCTTAGACATAGTTGCCATTGAACTCGAGTACTGTACACTAGAGGCTATCGACTTCTAGTGCTGTAGATATCGATGTCATTGACCTCGAGTCCTGTAGACTAGAGGCAGTTGACATCTAGTACTGTGGACATAAATGTCATTAACCTTGAGTACTGTAGACTAGAGGCAATTGATTTCTAGTGCTGTAGACATAGCTGCCATTGAACTCGAGTACTGTATACTAGAGTCTATTGACTTCTAGTGCTGTAGATATCGATGTCATTAACCTTGAGTCCTGTAGACAAGAGGCAATTGACTTCTAGTGCTGAAGACATACTTAGATGTCATTGACCTCGAGTCCTGTAGACTAGAAGTAATTATTATTGACTTTTAGGTCTGTAGACATAGATGTCATTGACCTCGAGCACTGTAGACTAGAGGCGATTGACTTCTAGTGCTGTAGACATCGATGTCATTGATCTCGAGTACTGGGAATCAATTCTGCTAGTGTTAACGTGGAAACCGTGGTTCAGTGGTGTTTGAATGGTAATGCTTTTTGACAAACTTCTTGTTTCTTAAACCTAAAACCGAAACGCATTGTGTTTCTTAAACCCAAAACGGAAACACATTGTGCCTCAATTTTGGGTTTAAGAAACAATAACTGTCAACAAGCATTATCATTCAAACACCATTGAACCACGACTTTGACGTTATTTTTAGCAGACTTGACCCCCTGTAGACCAGATGCAATTGATTTCTAGTGCTGTAGACATAGATGTCATTGATATCGAATCCTGTAGACTTGGAGGTCTTTGACCTCTAGTAATGTAGACTACTGTAGACACCGAGGTCATTGACCTCGAGTACCCACTGTAGAATTGGAGGTCATTGAGGTCAAGTTTGTAGACTTATGACGTCATTGTAATGTAATAGTGCAATTTATACAACATGTTACAAAATAACCCCTTGTTTGAGAACATAAAGGTGCAGATTATTGAAAGCCCGTAAATCTTGGTAAAAATAGGTTTACTTCAAAATATAGATCGTTACAGTGCGAAGGTTGACAGGTAAGTAATGACGCGACACATTGATTAGTAGCGGTCGTATTATAACGCCTGCAAATATGTAATAGCAATACGTTTGTCAGCGGCTAAGTATTCGAATATGTCTAGGAGACGCCTTAACACCCCTAATGCCGAATATGGTAAATAGGGACCATCAAACTAAATGTATGAAACAGCTGATTTTTTTGGCGCGATTTAAGAATTGGTCCCATAGTAAAACTTGTTCAGTTTGATTTTCCCTATCTACCATATTGGGCATTAGGGGTATTTTTTAACACGTTGTATATTTATATTAGTTTCACTATCTATACTCACGGCCATGCCCCACGTGCGTCTTGTAGAAGGTAACCAATACTCTGTCCATTGTCTCTGTGACTATCATGTGCGCCGGACACGCCTTTCCGGTCTTGTAAATTTGCCGTTCCGGCGCCGGACGTTTGCCTTTACCCTGCAACATACATCATAATAATAACTTTATTATCTCGTTTCTTAAAGTTACATATTGCATACAATACAATCCACCCACAAATACCTAATATACCTATAAAGTTTACGCAGGGTTGACATGACACATAATCACATAATGTACACTTGACGCAAATGTGCGTTTTAAACATGTGCACTTCTCGAAACACCCATTGCATCTACACTACAGTTAGGGTTACCAGATGACAGGAATTTTCCTGACTTTTCAGGAATTTAAGGCATCCGTCAGGAAAACAGGGAAAAACTGTAGTAGTCAGCATGGGCGTAGCCACGGTGGGGCAGGGTGGGGCACTTGCCCCACAGGTACCTGAACCTGTACTTGAACCTGAAGGGACTAAGGCAGTATTATATCGACACTGACCTAGTACACATAGACTTAGTGGGATCGTATGCCCTTTATAGTCTGTTTGCTGACGATCGTCTTTCTGAACCTGTACTTGAACCTGAAGGGACTAAGGCAGTATTATATCGGCACTGACCTGGTACACATAGACTTAGTGGGATCGCACGCCCTCTATAGTCTGTTTGCTGACGATCGTCTTTATGAACCTGTACTTGAACCTGAAGGGACTAAGGCAGTACTATATCGGCACTGACCTGGTACACATAGACTTAGTGGGATCGCACGCCCTCTATAGTCTGTTTGCTGACGATCGTCTTTATGAACCTGTACTTGAACCTGAAGGGACTAAGGCAGTATTATATCGGCACTGACCTGGTACACATAGACGACGGCGGAGTCGTCGTACGACTCTGTAAAAAACAGCACCTGCACCGGTCACGCCACTACCGAGCGAGCGCGTCATACGATCCCCACTCTCCCCGCCGCTCGACTTGTTTTGCAACTGGTATAAAACGAGCGCGCAGCGACGCAGCGGGCAGTCTTGGCTCTGGCGTGGCACGGTGCACAAGTTGTACCATTGCTAGCTTATCCTAGACGACTTCGGATAATTAATTTGATCACCGAATTAATTATTGTCGTTAATTATAAAACTGTCTTAGTGCAATTTGTAATTAATAAAATAATCGTTAATTTTAGTAATTTATAACAGTCCCTTTTCATTAATAAAAGATTGTAAATTCTTGTTATCCTTTCTTCTTATTCAGCATGTCTGACCCATTTCCTACATACACTTAGTGGGATCGCACGCCCTGTATAGTCTGTTTGCTGACAATCGTCTTTATGGACCTGTACTTGAACCTAAAGGTACTGAGACAGTACTAAATCGGCCTCAGCTGATACACATATACTCCAGAATGGCTGCACATGTAATGGGATCGCACGCCCTCTATAGTCTGTTTGCTGACGATCGTCTTTATGAACCTGTACTTGAACCTGAAGGGACTAAGGCAGTATTATATCGGCACTGACCTGGTACACATAGACGACGGCGGAGTCGTCGTACGACTCTGTAAAAAACAGCACCTGCACCGGTCACGCCACTACCGAGCGAGCGCGTCATACGATCCCCACTCTCCCCGCCGCTCGACTTGTTTTGCAACTGGTATAAAACGAGCGCGCAGCGACGCAGCGGGCAGTCTTGGCTCTGGCGTGGCACGGTGCACAAGTTGTACCATTGCTAGCTTATCCTAGACGACTTCGGATAATTAATTTGATCACCGAATTAATTATTGTCGTTAATTATAAAACTGTCTTAGTGCAATTTGTAATTAATAAAATAATCGTTAATTTTAGTAATTTATAACAGTCCCTTTTCATTAATAAAAGATTGTAAATTCTTGTTATCCTTTCTTCTTATTCAGCATGTCTGACCCATTTCCTACATACACTTAGTGGGATCGCACGCCCTGTATAGTCTGTTTGCTGACAATCGTCTTTATGGACCTGTACTTGAACCTAAAGGTACTGAGACAGTACTAAATCGGCCTCAGCTGATACACATATACTCCAGAATGGCTGCACATGTAATGGGATCGCACGCCCTCTATAGTCTGTTTGCTGACAATCGTCTTTATGGACCTGTACTTGAACCTAAAGGTACTGAGACAGTACTAAATCGGCCTCAGCTGATAAACATATACTCCAGAATGGCTGCACATGTAATGGGATCGCACGCCCTCTATAGTCTGTTTGCTGACAATCGTCTTTATGGACCTGTACTTGAACCTAAAGGTACTGAGACAGTACTAAATCGGCCTCAGCTGATACACATATACTCCAGAATGGCTGCACATGTAATGGGATCGCACGCCCTCTATAGTCTGTTTGCTGGCGGTCGCCTTTATGAACCTGTACTTGAACCTGAAGGGATTATGACAGTATTAAATCGGCCTCACCTGGTAGACATATACTCCAGACTGGCTGCACATTGGGATCGTACTCCTATAGTCTGTTTGCTGGCGATTATCTTTATGAACCTGTACTTGAACCCGAAAGGACTAAGATAGTAAAATCGGCCTTACCTGGTACACAAACTCCAGACTGGCTGCACATTGGGATCGTACTCCTTCTATAGTCTGTTTGCTGGGGCGATCGTCTTTATGAACCTGTACTTAAACCTGAAGGGACTAAGACAGTACTAAATCTCCACTGACCTGGTACACATAGACTTAGTGGGATCGCACGCCCTCTATAGTCTGTTTGCTGACGATCGTCTTTATGAACCTGTACTTGAACCTGAAGGGACTAAGACAGTATTAAATCGCCACTGACCTGATACACATAGACTCCAGACTGGCTGCACATGTAGTGGGATCGTATGCCCTCTATAGTCTGTTTACTGGCGGTTGTCTTTCTGAACCTGTACTTAGTCTCTTCTTGAATCGCACTCTTGAATAACATGAAGTCTGTATAGAAAAAATACATAAACATTATCATCATGGATGAGACAAAATGCCACATTCGCAAAACGACATATTCTCAAAAGGCACATTGTCAAAATATCAATAATAATAATGCCACGTCACATTCTCTCAAGAAGGCACTTTAGAATACTTTACGAGTACGAAAACAACCGCGAATGCCGAATATGGTAAATAGGGACTATCAAACTGAACAACTTTTACTATGAGACAAACACTAAAATCGCGAAAAAAATATCTGCTGTTTCATACAAAAATTAATAGCGAAAATATCAAAATGTATGATCGGCTGATTCTTTTTCCGCGATTTCTGAGTTGGTCCCATAGTGGTTCAGTTTGATGGTCCCTATTCGGCTTTATAAGACTATACCAAAACTCTGTATACTTAAAAAGGCACATTGCCAAAATGTCACTAATAATTTGTTTTGTTCCCACTTATTCTATTGGGCAATTCTACCGTAGATTTAATGAGAATTTTTTTCTTATTAGTAAATCGGCGCACTATAAATCGTAGAAGATATATTTTGAAGGCCGACTGATTTATTGATGGGAATAGTATTTACCAAAATTAAACGATTAAAGACATATTTATGTAGTACAATCATGTCGGTCAGTACGTTTACAGTGTGCTGAATGTGAAACAAAGTGTAGAAAATATGGTCACATACTATTTAAAAAATACATGTTGGCCTGGAAAAATGGCAAAGCATGCTACACATACAATTATACCGATGAAATAATCAGTAAGAGCGCAGTGGTTTAGCGCTTGACCCAGCGATTGCGGAGGTTAAGCAACCTTCGCAATTTGCAGTCGTTAACACCCACCAATCCATATTGGGCCCGCGTGGTGGGGTATGGCCTGTCCTCCTTATCCACCCATTAGGCCTGTGCCCCAGCAGTGAGGACATGGGCGTAGAGAGGGGGGCAGGGAGGGGCAGCTGCCCCCTGGATTTTGTGTACCTCCAACTAACTATCAATTGTTATCAATAAAACTTCTTATTTGCCATACAATATATTTGCTTTACATAATAATTTGCTCCCCCTGGGGGCGATATAATAGATTTGCCCCCCCTGGCCCAGAATCTGGGTACGCCCGCCCATGAGTGGAGACATTTGAAAAATGGCTGATGGACAATCAGTATTTTATTTGACGGATTTCATTGACGAAGAAATATATCATTTTGACTGATTTTTGACGGAAAATACCAACTTGTTGGCGGAATTTAAAATATCTTGTTGGCAGAACTATGCATGACTCACCATCCATATTGAAGAACTCCAATTCCTCAACTTGTTCGTACACCCTGTGCGAGTGCAACAGGTGGGCGCTGAAGTGCGACCCGTAACTGACGCGCTCATCGCACAGGGGGCAGATGAATGCTTTGCGTTTTTCCACCTTATGGTGCAGAAATTGAAAGAAGTTAGCCTTGTGATTGTGCGGCTTATTTCCGTTAGCACACCTTTGTCCACCACTGGGGGATATCAGGAAAAAATACTATTGTCGTGGTACCATTAGACAGTACCATTGATGGTACGGTGGCAATTATTTTATGCCGTGGTACCATTACATTGTACATGTTATGTTACCACGGCAAATATTGTTTTTATTGACCGTGGTACTTACATTTTTTTCTTTACCGTGCACAGGTACCACCATGGGCGTAGGAGTTAGGTGGATAGAACAGTCTGGTGCCCACCCCAGAAAAAACCAGATATGTTATTCTATTGCCTTTTAAAACTTCAACGCGGCTTAGCATTAATAGTACCACGACAAAAAAGCAATTGCAAATAGAGATGGGAAAGTGTTTCTGCCCGGGCGGGAAAATTGGGAAAAAACCCAGGCACATTGGGCATAAATCTTTTATGCCCAAATAAATGCCCAATCTGTGGGCAGAAAAAAAAGATTGTTCAACAACGAATAAATGAAAAAGTTTTAAGGAAATAAAACGAAATATTAGTTATTTTACAAATATTTTTTAATAATTTGACTTTTGGGTATATATTTTACTGATAAGTCTAAGCAAACAAAGATAAATAGAATCAACATTTTTAAAAACTAGCTTATATTCGCCTTCTATCCATTCCGTGTCTGTCACTAAATCAAAGGGTTCTCGGGTAGTTTCGCCAAGTTTTATGTATAGTAGGCGAACTATCTTTTCAGATTCCCGCAGGCTTATTAGCGAAATATAGCAACCGGTTGCTAATTGTACAATAGCAACGCGACTGAGACTAGTAGCGGTTGCTTTTTTGGTATTACGGAAACAAATCGCGAACTCATTGCTCGCCGAGTGCATTTGCGATTATTATGTATGGAAACTAGCGCCACTCGCAATTGAACGGCAACCAATGACAACTTTATGATTGCGTAGTTGCGATTGTCGAAAAACTTATTACAACTAATTCCAAATCAAACTTTATTCAAAACAAAGATATCTTTTATATAAATAAAAAATGTTTCTAATGAGAACGTAAGATGTTTAGAATGAAACTTAATCTGTAAAGTCGTTTAGGGTGATAGAAGTGGTTTCAAGTGGTACAAAGGAATTCTTGTGCAGTTTTTGTTTCGTCGAAAGCTGATAGAGCTGATAGAACTTATTGAAATGTATAGTTAACAAAAAAGGTAGGTAGGTACCTACCTATTTTGTTAACTACACATATTGTTAAGTTAAAGGAATATATAGTGTGTTTTTTTGAACAGTGATCAAATTTTGTTGTATGGCTTAGACCATCAAACTGAACAACTTTGTCTATGGGAACAACTTAATCAGATCAAAAAAAATATTCAGCTGTTCCATAGAAAATATTAATATCTACTCGACCAAAACGTATGGAACAGCTGATTTTTTTTGCTCTGATTAAGTCGGTCCCATAGTCAAAGTTTGATGGTCTAAGCCACACCACAAAATTTGATCACTGTTCAAAAAAACACACTGTATATTTTTTTAATGGGTTTTGAAGATTCTACGAATTCGAGTGATACATTTTATGTTTAGTTTGGAAACATGGGAAAAAAGAAATAATAAGTATTTTTCGTAAAATAAAACTAATTTAATTCAGTATGAATGTTTACAATAATTTATTGTCTGTGCAGCTATGCCATTGCTTCGTAAATCCTACGATGGGAGACCTTGTACCAAGTAGAAGCAGCAATAAATTTGGCAAGGGCTAGTTTTTTCTCCCTTTTATTTTTTACCTATTTCTCCATGCCCTTTGACTTCGAGCAGCATTTAGTTCCGACTGAGAAAATTAGAAGATGAGAAGATTTGAAAATCTGAAATGAGACAAAACAATACCTAATTTACATAAATATTGTTTATAAATGTTCATAAAATTAATTACATTGTTCTATTTATACTTACTTATTGATTATTCCCATTCTTTCTGATACATTTTGTAGGAAAATTATGGAATATTAATATTCTAATGTATCTGTCATCTCTCTTATTATATCATAATACACTAGCAAGGCTAATTCCATGTAAATAACTTAATGCTCACACAGGCTTTTGATAAGACCCAGTAGCATAAAAAGAGAGGGCAGTTAAAACCTGCAAAAAATACTTATGTAAGTTTAAAGGTAGGTATTTAAATTGTATTATTAATTAATCTTTCTTTCTATGTTTACCTTAAACTCCACAGAGATTTTATTCCTCCTTCGCCGTCTAGGCAACAAAAAAATAGTTCAGAACATAACCTTTTAAAAATATATTTGTAATTTTGTATAATCTGTAGTGAGCTCTGAACTCGACATCTGAAATCTGTAGAAGAGAGTTTACAGCAGTTGTACGAACTCTTCTCCGCAGTCGGACAGCGTTAGCCCTTCTTTCACTGGTTTCTTGATGTAAATAGTCCATTAGCATCAAAGCTTTTGCCATAGTGAATTATTACTTCACGTAATAAAAATATAACCACACAATTTATTATTAACACTATTTAAACACAAACCACTGGTTGAACATAGTAAAAAGGCCGAAACTTATTAAATAAAGACTAAGCAACTGCTAACAATCACAATATCACTAGTTGTTAAATCTCAATCGCCATTGCTCTCGCGTCACTGTCGAAAAACGTTTCGTAATACCAAAACAAACAATCGGTTGCTGTGTTCTAGGCGAGGTCATGCATTTTTAGTTCGTCCATCGCTCGCATGTAGCGCTACTGTGGAGTGGTCGCTAACTTTGCGTTCCGTAATACGAATTTGCGATTTGTTAGCAATAATTGTACAATTAAGCGATTGCGACTGTCATTCGAAGAACGCTAATAAGCCTTGTGAATAAAAAAATATATCTTACTGAAGATAGAGTATTGAAATCAGCCGTAAGTCACGTCATCATGTTTCAATGGTCATATTCGCAAAATGTCTACATCGCAGAATGTCACCCGTCGCAAAATGTCGCTTTCTCATAATGCTACAAAGTACCAGGATCACATAAATATGGAGAAGGTTACGTTAACGTTTTAAGGTTAGGTTATATGATTTTCAAAAAACATTTTTTATTCTTAGTAGGTACCTATATATTTTTTGAAATTAGTTAATATTAAAAAAACAAAGAAAGTTATTGAAAATTAAAAGGTTTTTTTATCATAGAAGTTAATCCTCTCCATATTTATGTGATCCTGGTAATTTGAAGACGTTTTTATTACGAAGAAAAGAAAAAAAATCACATACGATTTTTATTAAAAACAGGTAATTTTATTCTAAGTCCCTATCGCGACATTTTGCGAAAGCGACATTTTGCGAAAGCGACATTCTGCGAAAGGGACATTGTGCGAAAGCGACCTTTTGCGAAAAGGCATTATGAGAAAGCGACATTTTGCGACGGGCGACATTCTGCGAAGTAGACGTGTTGCGAATAAGCCGTTTCAACTCGACTTTACTATAGCTAATACAACGTCAATACGATCTCTAATTTTTTTACACAACAAACCTCAAACCCATGCGCTTTCCAGAGGTGTTTGTTCAGAATCTGCTTCTGGCTGAAGTCGCGGTTGCACATGTGACACTTCTTGCGTTCCCGGGGGGTGTACTTAGGGGTTTGGTCGGTGCACAACTTCACTAGGGGAAGGAGAGTGGGGAGAAGGAATAAGGCAAGGTCTTAATGTTAGTTCCTCTGCTATTTCTATATCTAAAAATCCTGACAAAAAGCCTGATTTATACTAAAAAGTCCTGACATTTTGCTATTTTTTTAAATAAATAAACTATGACGTGTAAAATTTATAATGGAAACAAGCAATTCGGTGCTGATAGATGTGGAGATCCGCAGACGAACTAAAGTAATCGACATCGCTCGAAGGATTGCTCAGCTGAAGTGGCAGTGGGCTGGACACATAGCGAGAAGAACCGATGGCCGTTGGGGCGGAAAGGTTCTAGAATGGCGACCGCGCACCGGACGACGCTCCGTGGGTAGGCCCCGACAAGGTGGACCGACGTGAGGGTGAAGGTCGCAGCGCCCGATTGTCGTGGAAATCCTTGGGGGATGATGATGATGACATGTGTACCAACTCTAAAAACTCATAGAATAGGTAGACCTTCCAGTTATTTTATGACCATGCCTCCTACATGACCACTGAAACACGAAATGTTCCCTATTTCCATTCGAATCAACTGGACCGACCAACTGGAAACCGAACTAAGTATTTTACTTCCCAACAGGACAACTTTATAGCGGTTTATAGACACTTAACTGTCAAAAGACTGGAATTTAACAGTTGGGTGTTGATAAATCGCTAAATCATAACGCGTTTCGGTGGTCCTGATAGATTCTATTAAAAATAAGCAAAATGTAAGGAAATATTGGAAAAACTTCGTCGATAAAGGAATGGAAAGGTTATAAGTATGATTAGGATAGGTAATTCAAAAGCTATACAAAAGCATTGGTCCAAGTTAGATATCGTCCGTGAACTGGCAAATGATCCTATCTTTTATCACGAAAAATGTCAGAACTGTGAAAAAACTGATTATTTTTGAAATAGTAAAGTTATTTAGTGAATAAAAAAACATGTAAGTATTTAGTAAATGTGATTTAATAACGCGAAATTATAAGGGAAAAAAACATTTCTTTTTCCTTCACTCATTCCTGTCATCTGATAGGACATTTTGATACAGAAAATTTTTTGATCAAAAAATTAGAATTTTTTTTTTTCAAATAGGACCTATTGCCAGTTCACGATATAGCACTTTTAGAATTTGCAGCACGTTAAGGACATAAGTAAGTGTCAATATTGTATAGATTTCTGTTACTCACGTCCGTGTTTCATCCTCAAGTGAGTGAAGCAAGCCTTCTTGCTGTTATAGACGTTTTCGCAGAAATGGCAGGGATACTTTTTGCCCTCGATCTCGGACTTAACGCTGTGGCATCTAGTGGAGAAGAAATGATATCGGTTTTAGATTTAACAGTGCTGCCACCAGCTCCGCCATGAAGGTTAGGTAACAGTAGGGGTGCTATAGTCTACTGGAAATCTTTATAAAACTAGATACGAAGTCACTAGGGCTCTGTCTAGCTTAAATGAATACAAAGACGAAGCCTTCAGTTATCTTGATGCTGTGCTACAAGCCACGGCATGTACAGTACGAGGCTATGTATCTTGGAAATTTTTCGACGGAGTGGGGATAAACTCGCGCATGTGCTCTTGTGAGCGACCAATAGCGCGCGCCCCTCTCCCGCCGCCCGCGCCCCTCACCGCTACGCATGCCCAAAATACGCATTACGCGCAATCCCCACCCGATTTCGAGATATATGCCTCGTACTGTATATTTAGCGGTGACGGTTAATGCGCAGAAGTAATTTTTTGTTTGGCTACTGCAAACATCTCCAATTTCTCTCGCTAAAGATATGTGCCCAGGCTTGTACAACATATCGAAAGATCCTGAAGAAGATCGATGCTCACATCTTGTAACAACACTCCTGGAAAAGACATCATCCATGTTTCATACATTTTTAGTCCAAATATGAAAGTGCCGGTCAAAAGACAAAATTGCTTTCTTCTAATAGATTTTGTCCATCTAAGCATTTTTTATTATGGCACCGAAGCTGCAGCACCGCTTCACATTTGTGTCAAAAATAGTCAAAATGTATGAAGAGACAGATTTTTTCAACTCAAATAAAATCAAATATAGCGGTGCTATAGCTTTAGTGCCATAATTAGAAATGCTTAGGCGGACAAAATCTATCAGAATTTGCTTTTTGGGCGACTTTTTTTACATTTGTGCCAAAATGTATGAAAATACAGACTTTTTGAACTTATTTAAAATCAAGTATAGCGGTGCTACAGCTTCGGTGCCATAGTAAGAAATGCTAAGGTGGACACAATCTATCGGAATAAAGAACTTTTGTTTTTTGGACGGCACTTTCACATTTGGACCAAAATGGATGATGTCCTTTAGTAGAAAGTAGAATCTACTATCGCGCGGGGACCAGTAAGGAATGAGTGAGCAATGACCATGTCCCTGTAGAGTACGATCTATACTAACTGACCTGTCCATGTGTTGCTTGTGGTCTGGCACGGGCAGGCCGCAGTGGCTACAACCAGTAAGGAATGAGTGAGCAATGACCATGTCCCTGTAGAGTACGATCTATACTAACTGACCTGTCCATGTGTTGCTTGTGGTCTGGCACGGGCAGGCCGCAGTGACTACAACCAGTAAGGAATGAGTGAGCAATGACCATGTCCCTGTAGAGTACGATCTATACTAACTGACCTGTCCATGTGTTGCTTGTGGTCTGGCACGGGCAGGCCGCAGTGACTACAACCAGTAAGGAATGAGTGAGCAATGACCATGTCCCTGTAGAGTACGATCTATACTAACTGACCTGTCCATGTGTTGCTTGTGGTCTGGCACGGGCAGGCCGCAGTGACTACAACCAGTAAGGAATGAGTGAGCAATGACCATGTCCCTGTAGAGTACGATCTATACTAACTGACCTGTCCATGTGTTGCTTGTGGTCTGGCACGGGCAGGCCGCAGTGACTACAACCAGTAAGGAATGAGTGAGCAATGACTATGTCCCTGTAGAGTACGATCTATACTAACTGACCTGTCCATGTGTTGCTTGTGGTCTGGCACGGGCAGGCCGCAGTGACTACAACCAGTAAGGAATGAGTGAGCAATGACCATGTCCCTGTAGAGTACGATCTATACTAACTGACCTGTCCATGTGTTGCTTGTGGTCTGGCACGGGCAGGCCGCAGTGACTACAACCAGTAAGGAATGAGTGAGCAATGACTATGTCCCTGTAGAGTACGATCTATACTAACTGACCTGTCCATGTGTTGCTTGTGGTCTGGCACGGGCAGGCCGCAGTGACTACAACCAGTAAGGAATGAGTGAGCAATGACCATGTCCCTGTAGAGTACGATCTATACTAACTGACCTGTCCATGTGTTGCTTGTGGTCTGGCACGGGCAGGCCGCAGTGGCTACAACCAATAAGGAATGAGGGAGCAATGACTATGTCCCTGTAGAGTACGATCTATACTAACTGACCTGTCCATGTGTTGCTTGTGGTCTGGCACGGGCAGGCCGCAGTGACTACAACCAGTAAGGAATGAGTGAGCAATGACCATGTCCCTGTAGAGTACGATCTATACTAACTGACCTGTCCATGTGTTGCTTGTGGTCTGGCACGGGCAGGCCGCAGTGACTACAACCAGTAAGGAATGAGTGAGCAATGACTATGTCCCTGTAGAGTACGATCTATACTAACTGACCTGTCCATGTGTTGCTTGTGGTCTGGCACGGGCAGGCCGCAGTGACTACAACCAGTAAGGAATGAGTGAGCAATGACCATGTCCCTGTAGAGTACGATCTATACTAACTGACCTGTCCATGTGTTGCTTGTGGTCTGGCACGGGCAGGCCGCAGTGACTACAACCAGTAAGGAATGAGTGAGCAATGACTATGTCCCTGTAGAGTACGATCTATACTAACTGACCTGTCCATGTGTTGCTTGTGGTCTGGCACGGGCAGGCCGCAGTGACTACAACCAGTAAGGAATGAGTGAGCAATGACCATGTCCCTGTAGAGTACGATCTATACTAACTGACCTGTCCATGTGTTGCTTGTGGTCTGGCACGGGCAGGCCGCAGTGGCTACAACCAATAAGGAATGAGTGAGCAATGACTATGTCCCTGTAGAGTACGATCTATACTAACTGACCTGTCCATGTGTTGCTTGTGGTCTGGCACGGGCAGGCCGCAGTGACTACAACCAGTAAGGAATGAGTGAGCAATGACCATGTCCCTGTAGAGTACGATCTATACTAACTGACCTGTCCATGTGTTGCTTGTGGTCTGGCACGGGCAGGCCGCAGTGACTACAACCAGTAAGGAATGAGTGAGCAATGACCATGTCCCTGTAGAGTACGATCTATACTAACTGACCTGTCCATGTGTTGCTTGTGGTCTGGCACGGGCAGGCCGCAGTGACTACAACCAGTAAGGAATGAGTGAGCAATGACTATGTCCCTGTAGAGTACGATCTATACTAACTGACCTGTCCATGTGTTGCTTGTGGTCTGGCACGGGCAGGCCGCAGTGACTACAACCAATAAGGAATGAGTGAGCAATGACCATGTCCCTGTAGAGTACGATCTATACTAACTGACCTGTCCATGTGTTGCTTGTGGTCTGGCACGGGCAGGCCGCAGTGACTACAACCAGTAAGGAATGAGTGAGCAATGACCATGTCCCTGTAGAGTACGATCTATACTAACTGACCTGTCCATGTGTTGCTTGTGGTCTGGCACGGGCAGGCCGCAGTGACTACAACCAGTAAGGAATGAGTGAGCAATGACCATGTCCCTGTAGAGTACGATCTATACTAACTGAGCTGTCCATGTGTTGCTTGTGGTCTGGCACGGGCAGGCCGCAGTGACTACAACCAGTAAGGAATGAGTGAGCAATGACCATGTCCCTGTAGAGTACGATCTATACTAACTGACCTGTCCATGTGTTGCTTGTGGTCTGGCACGGGCAGGCCGCAGTGACTACAACCAGTAAGGAATGAGTGAGCAATGACCATGTCCCTGTAGAGTACGATCTATACTAACTGACCTGTCCATGTGTTGCTTGTGGTCTGGCACGGGCAGGCCGCAGTGACTACAACCAGTAAGGAATGAGTGAGCAATGACCATGTCCCTGTAGAGTACGATCTATACTAACTGACCTGTCCATGTGTTGCTTGTGGTCTGGCACGGGCAGGCCGCAGTGACTACAACCAGTAAGGAATGAGTGAGCAATGACCATGTCCCTGTAGAGTACGATCTATACTAACTGACCTGTCCATGTGTTGCTTGTGGTCTGGCACGGGCAGGCCGCAGTGACTACAACCAGTAAGGAATGAGTGAGCAATGACCATGTCCCTGTAGAGTACGATCTATACTAACTGACCTGTCCATGTGTTGCTTGTGGTCTGGCACGGGCAGGCCGCAGTGACTACAACCAGTAAGGAATGAGTGAGCAATGACCATGTCCCTGTAGAGTACGATCTATACTAACTGACCTGTCCATGTGTTGCTTGTGGTCTGGCACGGGCAGGCCGCAGTGACTACAACCAGTAAGGAATGAGTGAGCAATGACCATGTCCCTGTAGAGTACGATCTATACTAACTGACCTGTCCATGTGTTGCTTGTGGTCTGGCACGGGCAGGCCGCAGTGACTACAACCAGTAAGGAATGAGTGAGCAATGACCATGTCCCTGTAGAGTACGATCTATACTAACTGACCTGTCCATGTGTTGCTTGTGGTCTGGCACGGGCAGGCCGCAGTGACTACAACCAGTAAGGAATGAGTGAGCAATGACCATGTCCCTGTAGAGTACGATCTATACTAACTGACCTGTCCATGTGTTGCTTGTGGTCTGGCACGGGCAGGCCGCAGTGACTACAACCAGTAAGGAATGAGTGAGCAATGACCATGTCCCTGTAGAGTACGATCTATACTAACTGACCTGTCCATGTGTTGCTTGTGGTCTGGCACGGGCAGGCCGCAGTGGCTACAACCAGTAAGGAATGAGTGAGCAATGACCATGTCCCTGTAGAGTACGATCTATACTAACTGACCTGTCCATGTGTTGCTTGTGGTCTGGCACGGGCAGGCCGCAGTGACTACAACCAGTAAGGAATGAGTGAGCAATGACCATGTCCCTGTAGAGTACGATCTATACTAACTGACCTGTCCATGTGTTGCTTGTGGTCTGGCACGGGCAGGCCGCAGTGACTACAACCAGTAAGGAATGAGTGAGCAATGACCATGTCCCTGTAGAGTACGATCTATACTAACTGACCTGTCCATGTGTTGCTTGTGGTCTGGCACGGGCAGGCCGCAGTGGCTACAACCAATAAGGAATGAGTGAGCAATGACCATGTCCCTGTAGAGTACGATCTGTACTGTCTGACCTGTCCATATGTTGCTTATGGTCAGGCACGGGCAAGCCGCAATGACTCCAACCAGTAAGGAATGAGTGAGCAATGACCAATGTCCCTGTGGAGTACGATCTGTACTGACTGACCTGTCCATGTGTTGCTTGTGGTCTGGCACGGGCAGACCGCAATGGCTACATTCGCGCAGGCGACGTCCCGTGCGCGGCGACCGCGCATGCGCGCTGCGGACGTGCGCGGCCACAAGCTCCGCCGTGGGGAGGCTTAGTGAACAGTAAATACAGGTCGTTTCGTCGAGTGCTTGGATCTCTTCGTCTAGGTCGTCTTCTGTTTGGAATTTTGTTTGCTTATTATGTAAAGGTTTAGGGTTGAATTCAGGGACCGGATTAAACGCTTAAAACCCTTTCATGCGTTTGGGTTTTTAGTATTTTGACCATCAGCCATTTTTAAAGGCCCCACTGCTGGGACACAGACTTTCCTTATGGGTGGATAAGGAGGATGGGCCATAGCCCACCACGCGGGCCTAATGCGGATTAGCGGGCGTTAACGACTGCAAATGCAACCGAGACCAACTGCTTAACGTGCCTTCCGAAGCACGGAGGAGCTCGAGATAATACATAAAGCTATAGTGATAGGCATAGCAATGCACTGTCCGTCCTTGTTATATCACAACACAATGACTAGGACGGACAGTGCATTGACGTCATAAAGTAGTATTGTTAATATATGTTAATAGTTTTGTTTATGACATAAACTATACCTAGCAATTTGAGTTAGGCGGTAGGCCTGCTAGTGTGACAGATTCAAGCAAGACCAATTCATTGGCCATTCATTCATTCAAGAAATTGAATTGTTGTTATGGCGTCAGACTTAGGTAAGATGGTGGTAGCTAGCCAGGCGGAATTGAAATAAGTCCTACCACCAACCAAACCGAGTACAAATAGTACCCTCACTGGGAATCGAACCCGGGACCCCTGCGTCTTACATGAGTGGGCTAACCACTAGACCACAGAGGTGGTTAAACGGGGCGGGGATACCTAAATAGGTACTGAATATTGCTGCCTGCCTAGCATGACCATCGAAACACGATATGATATAGCGATTTATCACATTCTTTCAAAAGACAATGGATTTTGACAGTTGGGTGTCGATAAAATGCTATATCACGCAATATATGTATATCGTGTTTCATCGGTCATGCTAGGGGGGCTGGATAGTAATTCCAATATCTACATACAGCACACAGGCCTGCCATTATTACCTTCAAATTTTTTTTGTAGGTACCTAATTAGTGCTTAATTGCCTTAGAGCATTTTAATTGTCTAATTTCTTAGTAATTAGTGCTTATTTGCCCATTATGCATGGGTAATGTTTAATAAGAAAACATAAAATAGGTATGGATATCAACAATAATTCAAAAGTTGATTATCATAACGTACCGTACGAGTCATCGTCATCTTCATTCTTCAATCCTTTCTTATGATCACAGTCCGCTTCCTCTAAAATGGCCTCGTCTAAGTATTCTTCATCTAAAGAAATAAGTACTTAGTCAAAATAGTGCTTGGCCTTCACTTCACCCGATTCTAAGAGATGACAAGGCCGAAGGTGGAAGCGCACTACATCCGGAATCCTCATCACTGAGACGGAGGAACTGGCTATCTTACCTTACCTCTAACTGCCAGATCAACAATTTTTATTTAAGTTATTGTTATGGCGTCAGACTTCGGTAAGATGGTGGTAGCTAACCAGGCGGACTTGAAATAAGCTCTACCACCAATCAAACCAAGTACAAACGGACCCCATCCTGGGAATTGAACCCGGGACCCCTGCGACTTACACAGGTGGGCTAGACCACAAAGGCAGCCACACACAGACCTCTAATAAACAAGAATACACAAGCTTTTATGTTATGAACTGAAAGAGATCCCCCACTTTGTTAGCGATTTCGGATTAAAATAAAAAAATACTGCCAGAAATAATTTTAGGATATTCCATGCCAACAGTAACGGTGCAACGGTGCCAAGTAGAAATATATCTTAGTATGGCCACAATGATGTAAATATCATTTAAAATATTAAACCACAACTTTTAGTTCTCAAACGCTATAATAAATAATAAGATATAAAATTATGTTCTGTAAAAGTTGGTCCCATAGTAAAAGTTGTTCATTTTGATGGTCTATCATATCCTATCTACAATCTATTATATCTACTATCTACCATCCCTATCTACCATATTTGGCATTGGGGGTATTTTTGAAGACATTGTTTATAGATGTTATTATTTTAGAACATAATTTCCTTTAAAGAAAACACTAGGCTGTCCAACCGAATTCAATATGAAAGGGCTTGTTGTATCATTGGCCTTTTTTTTAATCATTGACCTTGCATATAGCTAAATCATGAATTTACCTTTTAAATTCTTCAGTACAGACATATTTTTTGTGGTTTGTTCTTTGAAAGCTGCGGCTTTCTCTAGATTTTCTGCACATATCGCACAAATATATTTTAAATCTGGTGTGACCTGAGAAATGTAAATAAATAGTCTAAGTATCTAACTACTTACCCAAATTTGTAACTACCTACACTTCTTTCCTTTATAGTTGGGAAATTATAGTTTGAATGAAATTATGTTGTTGTATGCAATGATATTAAAAGTTAATATCATTGGTTGTATGTTCAACTTATTACTCTTTGAACTTAAATATTTTACATAAATGTTGACAGTTTGGCAAATGTAAGTTGGAAACTATGGAGTTTTTAATGAATGAAACATCATGAAACCTTGAAGAAAATTGATGAAAAAGGTACCTTGATATCAAAGCAGGTTTCAAACATTTTTGCATAAGTTTCCTCATTTTCAGCGTAAACAGCAAACAGGTCGCATAAATCATTGGTGCTCATGCAACTGATGCAACCTACACAGTCTTCCTCGTCCATGTTTTATACTTTTTACACTAAAGACGACATTTTTGATTTTAAAATGTTGGCAAACAAAAGACGATCAATTTTGTTTGTCATGTCACTTTGTTATCGTTTAGCAGCAGTCTACTAATCATTCATATTTGATTTATATTTAAAATAATTTAAATCTGAAATTAACACTGAAAAAACGGAAGTCAAACAAAAATTCTAAACCAAAACCCAAAACTCAAAAGTTATTTTTTTCAATCTCCCGCTCCCTACCTACCTATCCAAAAAGTAAAAAAATATTTCGTTCAATCAAACGTCAAAACACTCAATTTTAGCCAATAAACTTTCTTTTGGCTAACAATACACGACATGTGATTGGTGCATCGTGTCACGGATGAAGACTACAGACTTTTGGGTACTTTTTTATGTCGTTGATTTATCAATCAAATCAAACTATAAGGCGTTAGGCGACGCTACACGCATGGTAGGTAAATACACTTGTGATTGATTCATCAGTATTTAATCAGGGGCATATTTCATAAAATATTATGAAATAAGGCCTATTCACCATAGTAGTAGTACCTATATTGGAGTAGAATTGTGTTTCTTAATAAATAAAAAACATAAATTCTGCCCCACTAACAAGTATATCGTAAATTATTATAGTTTTACCATTCTTTTTTGAAATAAGCCCCTGATTAAATACTGATGGATCCAAATGGATCACAGTATATACTATGCGTGTAGCCGTCGCCTCACGTAGGTAGTGATTAATCCTCAGTGCAAACTATCACTACATATTATAAAACAAAGTCCCTTGCCGCGTCTGTTTGTCTGTCTGTTCGCGATAAACTCAAAAACTACTGAACGAATTTTATACGGCTTTCACTAATAGATAGAGTGATTCTTGAGGAAGGTTTAAGTGCTATAATTAATTGAGGGTTTATGTAAATTGGTAGAAATATGTCTAATTGTTGAAGAAGTCAGCAAAAATTAAACCATCTGGGATCTTGCATCGAAAACGCTGCATAAACCTTTTAAGCTATAATAATAATGTATGATCGAATTGTTCCTCTTATATAGGTCTATAAAAAAGCTGCGATTTGGAGATTGGAGGTGACAACAGCTGTAAGGTATTAGTTTTCTTTATGGGTGTTGTTGAAAGGTTGCATTTGACAAAAAATAGGAAGGAACCAAAGGAAGCCAGGGCGGGTCGCTAGTCTAGAGTATTATGAATCGAAGTTAACACCAAGCAAATTAATATAAAAATTTTGATGGGTAACTCTAGAATGTAATAATATATCAATGGGAAAAAAAGACAAAACCATTACAGCAGATTATTTTCTTTCAAAATGTATAAAAATGTATAAAAAAATCTTTCAAAATGTATAAAAAAATCGATTCCATTTCAGTTTTTCTCGATTATCGACTCTAGCTAGAGTACAACATAAAATTTATTGGGTGCATTCCAAGAGCTTAATCGCTGAGCCATCGATCGCCATGTAAAGACTCCGGCAAACATCTTGACGATTTTTTGACAGAGTGGGGATAATTTCGCGCATATGGACTTGCGAGCGACCAATAGCGCGCACCCCTCTACCACCCGCCACCACCACCCCCGCATCTCACCGCTACTCATACCCAAAATACGCTTTTCGCGCAATCCCAACCCGATGTCAAGATGCTTGCCGGCTACTATATCAGAGTCAGGGAATGTTAACATTATTTTTAAATATAACGTTAATTTTTACTCTTTTTACCGTTAATTTTAACATTAAAGTTATGCAATAAATAACGTTAATTTTAACTTTAATTTGAGAAATAACGTTAAATTTAACGTTATTTACTGAAATAACGTTAATTTTAACGTAATTTTTTCGTTTTTTTTTTACCGTTACTTTTAAATTAATGTTATTCCAATTAATAACGTTAATTTTTTACCGATAATTTTACCGGTACTAAATTTAACGCTATATTTAACGTTAATTTTACCGGTAAAATATGTTTAACGTTATTTTTACCGATTAAATGTTTTAACGGTATTTTTAACGTAATTTTTTTATATCGTTATTTTTTTTAACGGTATTTCAATCCCTGATTAGAATCATTTAAGCAATAAATGAGCGGTTTTCAAAAGGCAGTTTAAGAAATAAAGTAGTACATAAAAAAGAACTAGAACAACTAAGTAGGTAGATTTTTAAGAAAAAAGCAAAGGATGAAACGTAATTACCTTTCTAACTTACGTTTTTCGAATATGTGATTTGCTGCGTTGTGCGTTGGTTGTCCGTTGGCGTGTTCCGAAGAACTTTTTCTCTGACATTTAGTGGGAATATTTAAAAAAAAAACTACCTAGTTGAAGTAGCGCCATCTATTGACATAAAATTAAACTAAAATTATTAGCTGTCAGATAATCATTACTTTTTTCCATGATTAATGTCTAATGTAGTGATTGATGACTTAGCGGTTGGTCTGCTGGAATGCATGTTTTGACGTTAACCTTGACGTTGACGTTGAGTCGTTGCCGCTTGTTCAGTCAGTTCACTAATTCACTTATTTTAATATTAGTCTGTGTTTGACTTGTTTGACGTGACGTGCGCTCTTTGTAAATAGTTTTCGTATTCGTTTTTTAAATTCAATTTTATTACATTACATACGAGCGTTTAATTTTATTCAGTTCGTGCACTTGCCTCAAAGCGGTGGAACGAGTTTATATTAAAATCATTTCTATCACTGAGCGTTCAGTGACCCCGATTTAAGTTTATTTATGTACAGTACAGTTATTTGCCTAGAAACAGTTTGCATAATGTTTCAATAGTTTATAACTTCAATAATTCGTGAAAATGAAGCTGAAAATAGACCGAAGTCTTTTGCCCATAAAAGCGCACTTTTTCTTCTTTTTTGCTGGTAAGTAAGTACCATGTAAACAAACTCATTAATAATGCAATAATTACAATCACCTATCACTTTTACTAATTAATAGAATAACTTGCTTGATATGTTGGTATATATTTGCAACAATTTATGTCGCGCCTATATTAGACAGAGCTGGGGTGCAATTCACTAATATACAAATACATCGTTCTGTAGGCTGATTGTCTAATTTTGTTGCAATCAACTTTGATAGAAATCGCAGTGACATTGCTGCTTTAGTAAGAACCAATGTGACAACTATCTTACTTAAAGCAGCAATGCAACTGCGATTTCAATCGAGAATTGTTAGCAACAGAGATACGTAATCGGTGGGCTGCTCACCGACGGACTCGTTGACGATATATCCTTAAGATCGTCCGTTCAGTCGGTCCAATTTATTAAAACGAGTGTTGTTTAAATTTCATCTAGAAGTAAAGTATGACACACAACAAAGTTTTGATATAGTTTTAATCAAAGATATTAGAATTTTTTGTTTTAATAGTTTTTTTACCAACTTAATTTTTATAAACATGATGACATGTTTTGGTCATATTTAGGTAAAAGTATAATAAATGTGGTGTATATTTATGAAGCTATGTATATTAACCAATTTAATTATTCTACTGATAAAACCAGAAATATTCTAAACATATATCTTCTAATTTTGACTAGAGGTACCTACTATTATTATATTCTGTGCTAGAGGGCTAAATTTTATCATTATGTTTTCTATTTTTAACTCATATATCGAAATCATTGCCAAGAATATAAATAAGTGTTATCACAATTGATTGCAAATGTTGTTTTGTATTTATTTATTTATTTTGTTTTGAACCATGTTGTACAATTTACAAACCAAATATTGTAAGCTACTACTGAGCAGTCAATCTATTCCTTTTAAATACCAAAAATGAATACCAACTGTATTTGTTTATTGTCAAAAAAACTATTCCGTAACTAATATCATCAAACTAAGTTCAAATCTATTCCCAAAGAATTCGTTTATGAATGGTATTAGTTCGGAATAGAAAATTAATCACAATAATAAATATCATTTTGGTATTAGAAAGGAAAAGATAGAGCAGTCAACTTTAGTGTGCTTTAATTACTTTTTTGTTGAGATGCGCCGAATGTAGGTTTAACCGAATACGAATATTCGGCCGAATATTTGATCCAAAATGAACCGAACCGAATATTTGGCCGAATCATTCGATTCAATTCTGCACAGTAAACAGGTTTTATACGTGTCGGGCGGGCGTTTGCTACAGCACAACCCCTTCTCTAGCACGGCTCGCTCAGTCAATAGTCCAATCAACGGGGCTTATGCAACCCGAATAATTCTTCCGTCTATGAAATTTGGCATGTGATGAAGTTAGGTAATACAGATTACAGATGAACAATAATCCAATAAATTTTGTTACGAGAAGTTAGGTATTTTTACCTAAACATGAAAATCGCTTATATCTCTCTGTGAATATTTCCTCGGGCTAAAATACTTTCTGTATACGTACTTGCGTATTAGTTAGAATAAGTATGTAAAAGAATCCAATATTTTTTCGATTTCGGAGATACTCCAAATTTAAATTTTAATATTTTTCAATATATATTTTCTTGATTAAAATATCTGCTGATTATTATTTTTAATATGTTTTTATATCCTTAAATATATAGCTTTGTTCAGTAAGTCGATTAATTTTCTTCTTTAATCATATTTTTTTTATTTTTTGGTCTTAAGAGGTAATGTGAAAAATAGTCGGTCCATTTTCATACATTTATGTATAAATATGATTAAAGAAGAAAATTTGTTGGCCTACTGAACAAATCTATATATTAAGGGTATAAAATAATTGCAGTTCGGAACTGCATACTTTGAAATTTATTATTACGTTTATTGAATTGAATAATAATAATATATTTATTGAATAAAAGCATTTTAACACATAATATTGCAGAAGGATGCATATCATCACATCACATGCATGCAGAAGAATTTACGGTAATTAAAGTGTGCATGGTGAAAATGAGGGTATTTTTAACAAAAAATTATAAGAATCTTTTATATAACTATTCATTTAGATCATATCTACATCGACAAGCAAAAAAGAAACAAAACAATATTTATAAGAAAAATGAAAAATAAAAAATGTGTTCACGTCCATGTTGTGTCGCAAACCCAATTTTCTATTTTTGAGGCATTGTTCTGATTATGGCGTGTTATTATTTGTGCCTTTTATTTAACACCCACGTTTTATAGTCCTAAACTGTACCTAAGAGCTAAATTTCAAATAAATATTCCACTTCAGTAAGCATTCGTAGGTGGAAATATTTTGTCGCAATGATTTTGGGTCACAACCATGGACCTCTACATCATCGTAAATTCTAGTGGTATTTTTTAATATTTCATTGTGGCAACACTGCACCGAATATGACATGCGGTCGCCATTTGCAATCGTCCATTTTCCGTTTGTCAATTATTGGTAGTTTTGGTATGAGAAATTTTTGATTTTATTTATTGGCATTTTGTCAAGCATAATTTCAAACGAGAAGCCATCGATTTGTTGTGCCATATTTGTTTATATTAGAGAAAGACTTGGATGAATTAACCACTGGATACGTAACGTAAGAAAAATGTATGAAATCACGATCAACCAATTTTTGCGGGGTGAGGGGGGATTACACTTGTCAAATAATGTCAATGTTATAGGGTGATGTAGCCGGTTTTCGGCCATAATTGCCGGCCAAATATTATGGATTGTGAAACTCATACATTAGTTTTCGGCCAGGCGGCCGAAAAGCAAATGACCTCCCAAAAACGCATTTAGTTACCAGGCCATCAAAGGTGAATGCGCAGGCTATATACAAAATTACCCGAGCCCCGGTGCAAATTGAATCTATCTCAGGTTTAAGTACCTTTTATGTGTATAACAAAAAAAAAATATGGGACCTCTGTGATCGGTGAATAACATAAAAAAACTGCAATTTTTTTTTTCAGGCGTTAATATTTTACGTGGCTAAAGGTATATTTTCAAAAAATATTAGGTAATAATCACGCCCTACCAATCCGCATTGGGGCCCCTTATTATTTATTTATTATTATTATTAGTTAACCGGAGGCGCCCAATTACATAACTAACATAGTTAACTTACTTTAAGATAAACAGAAATGGGTAATAGCCGAACACCCTCTTGTATAGGTAACTCAAGACCTTTTGTACTTTTTGACCATTACCTTATATTTCGTTTCGTGTGGATTCCGCACACATGAACTCGTTTCTAATTTTTTATCTTAGTTATGGTCAGTCCTGTTTATCCACCCATAAGAAAAGCCTGTGCCCCAGCAGCGGGGACATTATAAAATTATAAAAATAGCTGATGTGCAATCACGTCTGATAGCTGGATGCGCAAATTCTTCTAGGTTATGTCAAGCTCAACCAAGAAAGTACAAAATGCTCATAACATGAGCGCAACATCCAAGCGTTTGGCGGCCATGAATGCACGAGAAATAATATTCATTTATGGCACTGCGACCCTGTGCTTCAGAATTATACAAAATGTAGGTATAATATGTTTTGCTCCGCACATGCCTCAATTGAATTTTACATCTTATTAGAACATTTTGTTCATTATTGATATTAATTATTTCTGGATGTCGATAGTATTCAATTTCATATACTCCCGTCCTTTGCATATGCCCACTGCAATAAGAACGCGCGCGCCAACTTTAGGTGGTACGTTCCTATTGCGATTAAAATTAATTGTTCGTGTGTGAGCTGTGTGTGTGGGGGAAAATCTATAATATGTTGGTCATTAGCATTTAATCTTTGAAATGTGACTCTTTGGCGATTAATATTATTTTCTTCAATATAATCCGCCAGAAGATTTGGTTTATTTAAATTCAACCGGATTGATTCTATGAATTCAGCTGTGTATTGGCTATCCTCATAAGGCTATTGGAAGCAGTTGATTAGAGCTCCCGCTATTTTAAAATCATTGAAGCTGTTTGGCGAGGCGCGGTTGAAAATTCTGTGCCTGAAGATTTTAAAATCTCTTTTGAACTTACCGTTTACGGCCTCAATGACCCATCTGCAGATTGTAACTAGTCTTGACTTGTTAGCTTCTATAGTCGTCAATTGACTTGCGTTTCGCTGTTTCGTCAGCGGCATATGTGCAGCAGCATATCCATAGGATTCTATGACAGTTTGATAATTTCGGCTCTATTACCAGTGTTAACAGCAGTTCCTCGCGCGAAATGACTTTCAAGACGAAAATTTACGGAAGTCAAACATGATTTTGAAAACGTTTTGTAAGAAAAATGTTGCTTTTTGTTGATTATTATTGGCTTTTGTGTAGGTATAATAAGTATTAAAAAAAATGAGATATATTTTGTTTAAAATTATATTATGAAAATATTAATATTTAAAAGGTTTTTCGAAAACGTCAGCTCCTGGGGGCAGTACGTCTCGTAATTTGTTTCTAATTATATTTTGTATACGTAATAAATAAGTGTATTGGCAACTTTTAATAACACCGCGAGCGAAAAAGAAATTTCACGAAAAATTTATTTCATGCATTCTTACATTTTCCGTAATGGCCGAAAACCAAAGGGGGCCGGCAAACCGGCTAAGTCACCCTACTTTGTTTACATACCAAATTTTATTTATTTTGCGAAAAATAGCTACTATAATAGGTTGAAATTGTGCTTACGCGTGAAAAGAAACATTTCTTGATTGCCCGCTATATTTTTTGCTGAACAATACAAAGCATTTTGTCCATTTTTGTACCAATGTTTCGCCACGAGCTCTAGCATCACACTGACAACGCGATATCGTTTACTGAGGCTATCGGTCACAGTAAGTGGCAGAGGGGTAAAGGCGAATATGGCTGTCATTTCGCATCCAGTGGTTAATTCATCCAAGGAGAAAGAAGATATAATACCTTGTCTAAATTATTATCTGAAAATCTGTTGTTTGAAGTTATGTCTGTGGTTATGTTAAAGCGAACACGTGGCGAAAATGTCACATCCGTGAGTGTCACGACCGTGGGTGTCACGACCGTGGGACTTTGTACTATGGTTATGACATTTTGACCATGGTCGTGACGTTTATGAATTATAATTTTACCCCTAAAAATATTATTTTGGTTCTTTATCAGTGACAAGAATTCTTTTGAAATGACAATTGCAGTTTCAAATATCACTTGGGAGTCTTAAATGTCACAGCCATGAACCAATGTTACATGCGTGACCGGACAATTTAATCTTTTAATCTGTCAATCTACAGCAGCGCCACCAAGTGGGATAAATGTTCTGTCACTCCGCCAGACAAGATAATTGATGTTTGATAAGTTTTCATACAGCAGCACCACCACAAAGTGTACTTCCAGCCCGCCATTGTCACCACCTTAGAGTAAGACGCGCTTCTGTCCCAGAAAGAGAAGCCATACGAAGCTTTCCCCTCTGCCGAAGTACAAGCCCAAATGGGCATATGCAGTTGATAAAACCAGTTGCGCCCGGATTTCTTTCTAGACCGAGTCCAGTCGCGCATGTGAACGCTGCAGTGTTTAAAATGCCGAATTGATGAGTTTTTTACTGTTAAAAGAGGTCTGGAATCAAAGTTTACAAAAAGTCGGTGTTACATTTCACATGAAAGTAATTTTTTGTCGTATTATTGCTATTTGTTTACATTTAAACATTAAATTCGTATATTTTATTCTTGAATAGTTGTCAAATTTATTCAGTGACATCGGGTCTGCTCGTCCATGGCTCCTCCACACAAATTTCAGATCTGTCGCTAGATAAATCCGAGTTCTCGCCGATGAGCAACTTAGTGATGTTACCGTATCACAATGTTTGTCGATAAAGGATATGGCCTGCACGCGTAGCATGAGCAAACGAGACTCTTGTCTACGAAGACTTGTCGTCTCGACCTTCTCGATTGCTGAGCACAGTTTGACAGACAGGTGGGACTCGTTCTCAGAATTTCGAAACCTTTTAATGTCTTTTAATAAAAAAAGTGAATTTTAAAGGTAATCTTTTTATTTCAATACCAATAAACGTCAAAATTATCTAATTTGATCCGAAATAATTTAGTTTAAACATGATTCTCATTTTTTTTATAAGTTCTAAGATAAAGAGGCACTCAAGAAAGCGTTCTCTTCCGTAGACAAGCTCTCTCGAGTTCGAGAAAAATAATATTGCCAATAGAAAATAATTACTTTATTTCTCATAAAGCACCGTTCCTTAAAATAAAACTAATTAAATATAGCTGTATGGATATAAATTCGTTTGCCTTTCTTTTATTGAGAGTATTTTGAAAAGATAACACAGACTACTAACGAAATTGTTAATTTAGTAATCTGTGTAAAATGACGAGAAAATTACGAAATATTAAAATCAACGTATGAAAATAATTTTAATTTATGTTTTTAAGGAATAAAATATAAGCATGGATAATTTAGATTTAGTTTTATTGCGAAATTTAGATTCATATAAAATAAAATACGTAGAAAACTATTTCGAATCTTCTTATTAGTCTGTGATTCTCTCTCGACCTTCTCGACTACTCAAAGGGTGGTAGACAAGTTTCTCTGATTCAACTGTCAAATTAATGTCAGTTGAAGAGAAAAGCTCGTGTTTGTCGACTTTTGACATTAGGCCACGACAAAGAACAATACGAGTCTACTAGTTGTAAATGCGAGCATGAGTATCTCGATCTCAACCCGACAAAAGTGACATTTCGGTGTAGACAAGCCATTGTTCTCTGAGTCGAATCTTATCTCGATGTTGGTCATGCTACGCGTGCTGGTCCTGCTCCAGGCATTTTCATAAATGTGATATACCTAAAAATTCTTAAAAATTTATTAATTCTTTTTAACTTCTGACAGACTCAATTTGGTCTTTGCAGTTTTGCACTGTTACATTCTGCGTCAAAGAGTAAAATAAAATCACAGCATAAATTAATTGGTTCTCTCACAGAATAAATAATCTTTTTGATACATCTTATATTATTATATAAAAATGAATGGAATAAGATCATTTATAATAGAAAAACGTCATAAAATGCTCTTAATACGTATATGAGACTTGACAATAAGACTGAGTGTTCTTGAGTCCGTATTAACTTTTTTAAGACTATTTTAAGAACGATGACATGTCACAAAACAATTATTAGAGCCCTGTAAGCCTACCACTCTAATAACGTACGCATCCTGAGACTTTTTTGCTCCTTCCGGACCATCTGACCACGAAATCCTACCACCAGTGGTTGGTTGGAACTCCAATTTCTCAACTGACTATCCGTTATTAAATAACACCATCTTACTCCCATTTCACCACTGGTGTGGTGACCAAACCAAAAATATTATATTTATAAAATATTCAAATCTGACTGCGATATGATTATTTCCCAACTTCTGCTGACAAGGAGTTTCAGTTTTTTTTATATATTTTTAATTACTTACGTTTCCAAAGTACCAGGATCATATAAATACGGAGAAGGTTAACTTCTATAATTTTCTGTGTCATTTTTATTTTATAATTAACTAGCAACGTGTCCTCGCTTCGCTTTGGTTCAAAATGAAATATTTTCAATCACTTGCATCTCCAAATTACCAGGATCACATAAATATGGAAAAGGTTAACTTATGGTGGTTAAATTATGATTTAATGAAATAGGCTTACATAGTTTTCAAAAAGTCATCCGTAGTCAGTTGAAACAAAAAAACCCCCCCACTTCATCAGTTTCATCATTGGTGATGAATTAGGGATAAATTGCTCCCAATTCACCTCCAGTGGTCAGATGAGAAATTCATTTCTCAACTGACCACTGGTGATGAGATTTAGTGGTCAGTTGGTCCAAAAGGTTTTTGCTTGTTGGGCTCTTTGTTGTTATTCACCCCATGTAAAATGTTTGAGTTTGTTACCTTTATTCCTTTTTCCGTATCGATATTGCTGCAACGACAATTGAGCCCAGCCCTTTTTGTCAAAAACGTGTCATATTTTGATGTGTGACTCATCCGTACACAAATTTTAGCTGTTTTGTTTTATTTTTTATGTGTTGGTGTCGTCTTTACAGTGTTGTTTTTGTATGTGAGTATGCGGCACTGCACTTGTGTGCACTTTCCCCCCCCCGCAAAAAATGCCAGAAAAAATTGAATAGAGTAATAATCGCTAAGGCTGCTCCCTTCCGCGATGCTCTAAGGTCACCACCGTGGACCGATGTCACAACCGTGTTTGTTTATTTTTTTTAAACAAGTATTTCTCAATATCTACAAGTTGTTAAGCTTTACCACACACTTGGGAGAACATGTCATAAGGGTCTCTTCGAAAAACACGCAAAGAATTTGTAATAAAAAAAATGTGTTGTATTTCACCAAAAATGAAAATGACCCATATAGGCAATAAATTCAATACAGTAATAGTTGTATAGGTTCTCTTCTCTCTGCTCTTATTAAATTAATGCATATTGAAATATTGCACATAAATATTGCCTATTTTCATATAAAAACCAACTATCTACCAACTATCGGCTGATAGTGTGCGAGGACACTTATTTCACACAGGAAATGGGGAATGTCCGAAAAAAATCAAATTGGCTGAATATTTTTCTATAGGTAGGAATAAGCTCCCTTAGTAATAGAAAAAAAGTTTCAGAATACTCGGTTGCTTGAAAAAATTTAATAAAATCAAAGTCTCTTCGACTTCACAAATGTACGAAAGTAACAGCAGAATGGAAATTATACCTTTGCCACTACCTGTCACAACCACAACATGGTATTAAGTCAAAGTCAAAGTCAGAGTCAAATAAGCTTTATTCAAATAAACTTAATTATTAAGTACTTTTGAATCGTCTATATTTTCCTACCACCCGTTCAAGACTTTTTTAGCTGACAAGAAGAACGGGCGCAAGAAACTTATCAGCTGTAACAGCCATAAGTAACGATATTTACAAACTTGAATATATCGTTAAATCGTAATATTAAAAAAAAGTTCCAATACAAAATGTCAATTTTTTTTAAATACTTTTTGCGGTTGTGGCAGGTGGTGGCAAAGGTATAAGTTCCATTCTGCTGTTACTTTCATACATTTGTGAAGTCGAAGAGACTTTCATATTAGGGTTCCGTACCCAAAGGGTAAAAACGGGACCCTATTACTAAGACTTCGCTGTCCGTCTGTCTGTCACCAGGCTGTATCTCATGAACCGTGATAGCTAGAATGTTGAAATTTTCACAGACGAATTTTTTTTTTTTTTTTTTATCTTAAATGGGTTTGCTCTTGACCCCAGTCTAGCCCAAAAGCAAAGACAGGGCCTACGATGGAGCGAGCTTGCCCAGAAAGTGCTTATTCACTCTGGCCTTGAATAGAGTCAGGTTGTATGCGCTCGGAAACACAGACGCCGGCAGGGAATTCCATTCCATAGCTGTGCGCATTATAAACGATGTGGAGTAGCGCTTGGTACGCAGAAAAGGTATATCAACCAAGAACGGGTGATAGCCCGCAGTGCGTCTGGATGTCCGATAGTAGAAAGGAGAAGGTGGAATGAGCTCATGCAGCTCTTGAGCACACTCACCGAAGTACAATCTATAGAAGACCGATAGGCAAGCAACTTTTCGGCGGTGAGCCAAACTGTGAAGCTTAGCTGCTACCAGTTTTTCATCGCCTATTAATCTCTTGGCTCTGCGTTCCACCGAGTCCAGTGCAGCAAGTTGATATTTCGCTGAGCCGTCCCAAAGGTGGCAACAGTACTCCATGCAGGATCGGACTTGAGCTTTATAAAGGGTTAAAAGCTGCCCAGGCTTAAAGTACCGCTTGACTTTATTTAGGATGCTCAGTTTCTTAGCTGCAGTTTGAACTTTGGATTCGATGGAGGTGCCGAAGTTAAGGTCAGAAGATAACTCCATGCCAAGAAGCTGGAGAGTATCGGTTACTTGGATAGATGTACCTCGGAAAGTAGGAGTTAAGTTGAATGGACTCCTTTTTGCGGTGAACAGACACGCCTGCGTTTTAGAAGCGTTGAAACTGACGAGATTTTCATCACCCCATTGGGAGACGAGATTTAACTTCAGGTTCAATCGCTCGACCATGGCCTCTCTCAATATTTTTACCTCATCTCTACCGACTTTCGCGCTGGACAGATATCTCTCCATGACAGTACTGTCATCTGCGTACCCAACAATGCCCGATATTAGTAGGTCATTGATGTGTAGCAGGAAAAGCGTCGCAGAGAGCACCGACCCCTGAGGAACTCCGGCATCAATCGCCATGAGGTCAGAGGAGCAGCCGTCAATGACTACTCTGATCGACCGTTCACTCAAGAAGTCGGCTACCCAGCTACAAAAGCCAGCGGGGATTCCGTACGCTGGGAGCTTGCTCAGCAGACTTGCGTGCCAAACCCTGTCGAAAGCCTTTGAGATGTCAAGCGAAACAGCAAGTGCTTCGCCGTGTTTCTCAATGGCCTCGCCCCAGCAGTGCGTCATATACACAAGAAGACCCCCAGTTGATCGTCCCCGGCGAAAGCCATATTGACGATCACTGAGGAGATCGTTATCCTCTAGGTAAGTGAGCAGCTTGCCGTTCAGTACTCTCTCCATAACTTTACACAGTATGGAAGTGATGGCGATTGGTCGGTAATTGGCAGGGTCGGCACGACTACCTTTTTTAGGTACTGGTTGCACATTGGCAAGCTTCCAAGACTTTGGTACGGTTTTGGTCTGAAGGGAAAGGCGGTACAGACGCGTCAATACAGGAGACAACTCAGGTGCACAACACCTCAGCACTCTTGCTGGTATGCCATCAGGGCCACTGGCCTTATGCACGTCTAGATTAAGTAGGACTCTACGGACCTCTTTATTGTGTAATGTAATCTCCTGCATCGAAGAATTACAGTGAGGTAGGGTTGGTGGTTGCGTAGAGCCAGTATCCAGACGCGAATTGTTCGCAAACAGAGTGGCAAATAGATTCGCCTTCTCAACTGCAGAGTGAGCCAGCGTCCCATCGGGCTTCTGCATGGGAGGCAATGTGGGACGGCAGAAGTTAGACTCGACCGCCTTCGACAAGGACCAGAACTGCTTACTACCCGGTGGATAGGATGTGAGTTTCGCCCCTATGCGGCTGACATGGTCAAATCTAGCTTTACGCAACACCCTTTTGCATGATTTTGCGGCTAAATTAAATGCTCTCTTTTTGGCCCGGACTCTTCGCACTCGAACCTTGCGATCGCGAGCTTGCACCCAGACTTGGTATGCAGACTGTTTACGGGCTTCAGCACGAGCACAGTCTGCATTGTACCACGGTTGGGCTTTGTGATCGAGCGGTATGTCGGAGAATGGAATGAAATATTCCATTCCCTGCCGAATCACGTCAGCAACCACATCAGCAGAGCAGGAGGGGTCTCCTGAAGAGAAGCATACTTGCCGCCATGGGTAAGATGCAAAGAAGGTACGCATCTCGTCCCAATCTGCCGACTCGTAGCGCCAAACTCGTCTCGTGCCTCTAGGACTGTCGTCTGGGGGCGAGTGGCTCGATACGGATTTTACCACACAGTGATCGGATGTACCAAGGGGAGCTGAGACCGATACCGAATGTCTGTGTGGATCAGTTGTCAGCAGCAGGTCAAGGCAGTTGGGCGTATGGTCAGCGATATCCGGTATTCGCGTTGCTTGATCCACCAGCTGAGTGAGATCAAGTGCTAAGGCGAACCTTCGCGCTTCTCTCCCAGCATGGTCAGTTTTCTGGTATGGGAACAGCCACTCCTTGTGGTGGGCATTGAAGTCCCCCAGAAAAACAAGCTCTGCCGTTGGGTATCGCCGAAGTGCAGTGTCCGTCGTCTCAATGAGGTGTTCAATGAGCTCAGTTGTCTCCTGGTCACCGCTGTGCGACCGGTAGACACCGACGTAGATCGATTTTTCTACCCCAGTGTCCACCAGGAGCCACAGCACTGAAAACCCTGACTTTTCAAAGCAACGGAGACGCCTACAGCATAAGTCATCGCGAACGTACACACAGACCCCTGCGTGCTTTTTGAACTTATGTTCAAGAGTGTAGCCAGGGTAGTTGAGGTACGCCATATCCGACGGTGTTGCTATTTGCGTCTCCGTTAACAAGAATAGCGGCTTCTCGGTCTCGAGGTGGTGGTGGACCGGATCGAGATTTGAGTGCATACCTCGGATATTAGTGAGGTGCACTTTTAGTGGGAGGAAGTGTGGCCGTTGTTTTAACTTTTTCTTCTTTTTTTGCTTTGACATAATGAGTGATTTGTGGGGGATAGGTTAATACAGTCGAGGCACTGCTCAATTAACCTATACCAGTACTTTTCAGCTCAGCTGATCGGAGGGGGAACTCGTTTGGAGACTGCGGGGACGCCCGAACCCCCCCGATAATCCTCCACCGGGTCCTCCCATCCAGTCGCCAACTGGCATGGTAGAGTATTACGGGATTTTTCGCGAGTTGGCGGGGCAGCCTTTGACACGTGGCTAGCGCGCAAGTCGGGCCCCCTACTAACTGCGGTCGGCCAACGGCTGGCACCGTGCTTCGGATCCCGCTACCCTCCAGAACGAGTTGCCTGATACAGCATCACCTAAAGTCAAAGACCGGTTTTAGGCAGTGCAACTGACTAAATTTCCAACCCCCAATGGAGCTGGCACTCCTGCACACCGACGGAACACAGCAGAGCTGCTTGGCGCCGGACTCCGGCAGGATGGTGGTTGCGAGCCAGGCGGCCCCTTTCGGAGCCTACCACCGCTATTGGGATCTTCAGCCGCCACAGGTTGTGGTGTCGTTGCCCGGGGTGGACCGCTTGGAGGTAGATCCCACCACCCCATATGTACGATGTATTTCTGTTGCCGCTATAACAACAAATACTAAAAACAGAATAAAATTAATATTTAAGGGGGCTCCCATACAACAAGCGTGATTTTTTTGCCTCTTTTTGCTCGATATTAATACTAAAAACAGAATTAAACGAACATTTAATGAGGGCTCCCATACAACAAACGTATTTTTTTTGCCGTTTTTGGTACGGAACCCTTTGTGCGCGAGTCCGACTCGCACTTGGTCGGTTTTTTTAATTTTTTCACTCAACCGAAAGTTCTGAAACTTTTTTCTATTACTAAGGAAGCTTATAGAAAAATATTCAGCTCATTTGATTTTTTTCGGACATTCCCCATTTCCTGTGTGAAATAAGTGTCCTCGCACACTATTAGCCGATAGTTGGTAGATAATTGGTTTTTATATGAAAAGTCGGCCGATACCAAATCGTTGTAGTGTGCGCACTTGCTTAATTCTTCAGGCCGACCCATCTATCGGCCGACAGTTTGTTCTGTAGTTTGCGGGAACTCTAATCCTTACTAATATTATTAATGCGATAGTCCGTTTGTTTGTTGGTTTGTTACGCCTTAACATCTTAATAACTACTGAACCGATCATCATGAAATTTTGCATACACGTTGTCAGGGATACAGAAAAGGACATAATTGGTACCTTTCATCCAGAAAAAAAATACTGTATCGAAGGATAGTAAAATTAAGTTTCCATACAGACAAAGTCTCATAAGGTCACTAGTTGGTTTATTTGCAACAATTTATTAAAACAAGCATTTTGTTTCAATTTCTACTAGAAGTAAACTATGACTCACAACTAAGTTTTGATATAGATTTAATAGTTTTTTTACCAACTTAATTAAATTTATGAACATGATGTCATGAAATAAAACACTTTTTAACGGATACTAGCGCGGTTTTATTGAATGTACTTTGGTATTTAGTTGGTATTTGGTTTGATTTTTGGTTTTCGCGACGTTTTGGCACCTTTGCAGCTGCCGTGGTCACGGGGGACTGAACGTCGGGTGCCGAAATGTCGGGAAAACCAAAAATCAAACCAAATACCAACTAAATACCAAAGTAATTTCAATAAAACCGCGCTAGTATCCGTTAAAAAGTGTTTTATTTCATGTCTAGTGAGCGCGTAAGCTTGAGAAGTGAACATGATGACATGTTTTCATCCCGAAAAAAGTTTTGTTGGCAAAAAACTTTCCACGCAGACGAAGTCACAGGTGGTCGCTAGTTATGCTATATTTTTCACCAAAATTCCCTCATAAAGAGAATTTCCATCCAGATGAAATTTCAGGCAAAAGCCAGTATTTTTATAAAGTGATGAAAATATAACCCATGTACAGTCTGCAACGAAAGTTCTCTAACACTTTAGTAATTTATCATAGTAACTTTTTTGAATAATGCTTCAAATTCTGAGACATCTGTCAAAAAAGTTCATATGACATAGTACTAAAGTGCTAAGCTACATTTGTTGCTGACCGTACAAGGAAAATATTCCATTGTACTTAATGGCAGACGAGCCGAGTTACATTGATTAGCTGTATGCAATCTACTTATCAGTTATGTGGCGGGCAATTTACTTGTCATAAAGTAGGTGCCGTAACTCGGGTTATAAAATGTTAGAGATATAAACGTGTTTAGCATTCTATATTCACACGTATGAACTAAAAGGGTAATTTTGTGAAATATGACGTAAGGATTTGTTAAGATAAGTAATTAATATATTAGAAAAAATTGACTCACCCGTGGCACCTCAGGCTGGACTGGAACCCGCACGCTTGGGATTCGGGCCCAATTCACTGACCAATTATGCTACCTAGTCGCCATATTTTCTAATCTTAGAGCATTTAACCAATTAAGGAGACGCCACTGTCAGGCGTACCCCTCTGTCAAACGAGAATGACCGCCGCTCATACTCGTTATATAAAACTAGTTGACCCGAGTTCCCCGCCATTCAGTTGATCATCGTACACGCGAAACCACCGGAGCTAAAAATGCCGATTTTCAGTGTTTTTTCATGTAAATAAATATCGGAAACATTTAGTGTGCAAAAGGATAACGTTATTTTCCATCTGCTGGTATTATTTTGTCCAATTGTTTTCAAATAATGCACTAAAAATTAAAATAATTCAAAAACATTGTCAATTAAACAGTGTTGCCACTAAATTATACAAATTCCCTTTTAGCCTAATTTTTTAAGTTGAATGTATGACACTAAGGCTGAGTTGCACCACCTAACTTTAACGATAACAAGCTTGTTAAAGTACTGGTTAAGCACAAGTTTGCCAAAAAAAGAAGTTGCCAGCCAGTATGATGTCCCTTGACAAGTTTGACGTGACAAAGAAGTAGCATTATCATTTGACGATAACTTTAACTTTGACAGAGTTTTGGTGCAAATCACATTTAAAACATCACGTTCTTAACCTGTTAATACCTACCATTCATTAGGTACTGTAGTGTAGACGCTTGATGAATTTATTAGGTATAGATTACTTTTTGCAAATTTATTTATTGTTATTTTTTTCTTTATCTTTATTTATTATAATCTCTATCACTCAATACTTAAAAAATAGCAGGACTATAAAACTTATGTTTAAAATAGGTATTGTAGCACATGAGTAAATAAACGGAACAGAGTACAAGCTCTCAAAACTTATACCCATTCTTCAAGGGTTGACACCTGGTTGCAGGTTCAAAAGTAGGGAAAATAGAACACGTCCGAATGTCACAGCCACTTTATTCCGAAAATATTAAGATTACCCAGTTGAAACTTAGTAGGTAGATGTATTCTGTTAAACGCTTAACGAATTTAACACAAAAAAAAAAAAAAGATTAAGGGGCGGGCTATTACTTATGGGGGATTATTACTATTCTTCTCGCTCTTTTATATTGGTATCGAGTGAGTACACAAATTCGCATTTAAAAATTGTGTATTATTTTTTTACGCGTTTTATTTATAGTTAGTATTAAACCATTGTCAATTCACAACTTAAAACGGGAGTTATTTCGACGAGCTCCGTTGTAAAAATCTGTCAAATGAGACCGGTCCCTAGATTGTTTCTAATTAGATAATCAGCCTGCCGGCTGACAATCCAAATCTCCGTGCAAATATTTTCTTCTTCATTGTCACATTTGTGACCCGCGGGATCCGTGATCTGTCGCGGGCTCCACTCTCCGTGCTTCTTTTCATTGTGACTTGCCGCGGGCTCCATTCTCTGTGCTTCTCCACATCGTGAGTATCGTGACCGGCTGTGGGCTTCCACTACACTACGTGTGTGTTTTGAGGATTATCATAAATAAATTGTATTTTATTAAATTATATTTCTGTCTTTCACTTCTTAGATACAATTATCCTTAGGCAGATTCTACTACACTTTTCTTTCGTTTACCTCCTTAACGTTACATAATACTTTATTATCATAAAATATTTACGAATGTCACTAATTTTTCCCAAAATATGCCATTTTAATTTAAAAACGGTGGCCACACTGCAGCAAAAGTAATGTTGTGACAGCACAGAAACAAATATCGATATCGACTTTATCAATAGGTATGTTATTCTGGCAATAAAATATTGGAAAAAAATACTAACGTTTTTTCTGCCGAAAGAGGAATTTCGTTTTTTCAGAAAAAAACAGTCTATTATTTATTTTGACGGAAGCGGAATGTGACGAAAGTGGCCTAAATTATTTCAGATTTCCAAAAGATGCAATGATACGAGATGCCTCGATCCAAGCTTGTGCAAAACATGTTTCCTAAATGTACTCGCACAATTTGCTCACAGCATTTTGAAGCTTCCTACTGTTTTATAATACAAGCTAATAAAACTAAACTCAAAACTCAAAATAATTTATTCAGTCTAGGCTGTTACAAGCACTTGTGACACAGAATACATAATAGTACAAGTCTTGTGAATGTCATAAAAGCTACGCCATCGGTTCGCAAACCCTAAGCGGTAATTGTTAGAGTAAATATCTTTCAACTAGTTGAGAAATTACTGATTATGTGACTGTAGAAAGTAAAATGATGGAATAAAAAAACCGGCCAAGTGCGTGTCGGGCCACGCGCAGTAGGGTTCCGTAGGTACATTATACCATACCATATTTTAATACCGCTATCATTTTTAGGGTTCCGTAGCCAAAATGGCAAAAAACGGAACCCTTATAGATTCGTCATGTCTGTCTGTCTGTCTGTCTGTCTGTCTGTCTGTCTGTCTGTCTGTCTGTCTGTCTGTCTGTCTGTCTGTCTGTCTGTCTGTCTGTCCGTCCGTATGTCACAGCCACTTTATTCCAAAAGTATTAGGACTACATAGTTGAAACTTAATAAGTAGGTGTATTCTGTGAACCGCTTTACGATTTTTATACAAAAATAAAAAATATAAAAGATTAAGGGGGGGCTCCCCATACATGGAACTGAAACTGAAAATATTTTTTTTCATCAAACCAATACTTGTGGGGTGTCTATAGATAGGTCTTTAAAAATGACATTGAGGTTTCTAAGACTATTTTTTTGTAAAGTCAACCGTTTGAAAGATATATGCCGCCAAAGTGGTAAAATGTGTGTCCCCCCCCCTTTAACTTTTAAAGTAAGAGGGTGAAAAATCTAAAAAAAATCTAAACTATAGATCTTAATAAACACTTTCAACGAAAATTGTTTTGAACGAGATACAGTAATTAGTTTTCGAGATATAGTACATTTTCCAAAACCGCAAATATAACTTTGTCATTCATACAAACACTGTGAAAAACAAAGTTATTTTTTCAGACGAAAAATGATAGCGGTATTAAAATATTGTATGGTATAATGTACCAACGGAACCCTACTGCGCGTGGCCCGACACGCACTTGGCCAGTTTTTTTCGTCTGAAAAAATAACTTTGTTTTTCACAGTGTTTGTATGAATGACAAAGTTATATTTGCGGTTTTGGAAAATGTACTATATCTCGAAAACTAATTACTGTATCTCGTTCAAAACAATTTTCGTTGAAAGTATTTATTAAGATCTATAGTTTATATTTTTTTTTAATTTTTCACCCTCTTACTTTAAAAGTTAAAGGCCCCCCCTTTAACTTTTAAAGTAAGAGGGGGGGACACACATTTTACCACTTTGGCGGCATATATCTTTCAAACGGTTGACTTTAAAAAAAATAGTCTTAGAAACCTCAATGTCATTTTTAAAGACCTATTTTTATAGACACCCCACAAGTATTGGTTTGATGAAAAAAAATATTTTCAGTTTCAGTTCCAAGTATGGGGAGCCCCCCCTTAATCTTTTATTTTTTTTATTTTTGTATAAAAATCGTAAAGCGGTTCACAGAATACACCTACCTACTAAGTTTCAACTATGTAGTCCTAATACTTTTGGAATAAAGTGGCTGTGACATACGGACGGACAGACAGACAGACATGACGAATCTATAAGGGTTCCGTTTTTTGCCATTTTGGCTACGGAACCCTAAAAAGAGAAATCAAAACGAGGTATTAGTTAATAATTTTATGTTTTGAGTAAGAGGTGCGATACATATTGATAATATTAAACAGAAAAAAAATACGACGTCCTTAGTACAAGCAGAAAGAAGCAGACCCATTCCCACTGGCAGCACCCGTTCACGAGCATGACGCATGAACCACTTTCCTTAAAATAAGTATAACAAATAAAGATTTTAAATATAGTTATTCCGTTTTAAGGCCTACTTAAACATAGCGGTCTCGGCCCATCACTACACCGTGGCTATTTTGTATGGCATTTTCGCAGCTGTTGTCGCGTACGTGATACGTACCGCGTGTTCAGCGAAACTTTTAGGTTGCGTTCAAACGATAACACACGACCGGATGTCAACCCGAACTCAACTCAAACTCGCCTCAACCGCAGCTCACCTTGAAATACATCGCTTACAATTTTGAGTCACTGTGTAATGTTCAGGTGAGTTTAAGGTGAGTTCGGGTTGAGTTTGAGTTGAGTTCGGGTTGAGCGCGCGGCGTGTGCAGTAGCATTGACAAAATATAACGGAGCTTATTAATGTGTCATAAAACTCAAAATTGAAAGCGCTTTATTTCATGGAGTGGGCTCCGGTTAAGTTGAGTTCGAGTTGAGTTTGAGTTGAGTTCTGGTTGAGGTCGGGTCATGTGTTATCGTCTGAACAAAGCCTTATTGCCCCCGCGGACGCACCCCCGCGAACGCACCTCGCGTCGCGCGCCACCACACCGCTGCCACCGCTACCGCCTCTGATAGCGGTTAAATTCCGCTATGGTTAAAACAACGCGTTATCCGCATACCCATTGGGATATCGTTACCGCCAGTAGAGGATACCGCTGAGATTTGAATCGGCCTTCACTAATCTAAGAAATTAGTCTTTGATTTGATAGATGCGAAAACCTACCAGTATTTGAAAACTCTTGCTTAGTTAAATTGACCGGGTAGAATTTCTTGCAGTATCATCAATTTTACTGACTTATCCTAATAAGTCAACCTGTAGATTTTGACGACAGCCAAAGGTTGCCTTAGCATCATCGAAGGGCCTAAATTGAAAAAAAAACTTCAGACTCATATTTGAATTTTTGTCATCATAATTCAATCATTATAACATAAATTGAAAATGTGAGCCGAAGAAGGTATCGAGAGTAAAATATCGATTGTGTCAAGCACTAGCAACGTTTACATGAAAATGACGTCATCGCGTGTACTGACAGGTTGGTTTCTGCGTGTGCATGTATTTGTGTGCGTAAAGTTTAAGCTCGTGTTTGATAATTTTGTCGTGTGCGTGCGTAGCAACGTGATCGAAAATGCATTAGTGTTTTACACTATTTGTGTGTGCGTTACCTCGTCCCCCGCGGAAAGTGGCAGACTTTTTTGTAAAGAAATTAGTTCTCGTGACGCCTCCTTACTTGGTTAAATGCTCTAAGTTTCTAATATATTAATTATCTTAATATAAAAAAATCATTTGCAAACTTTGTAGATAAACAAACAAGCAAACGAGAAAGCAACCTAATAAAATGTGTTTGAAGAAAGTCACTGTGAATGCCTAAAATCTAAAAATTCAGCAAAAATTGATTATTTCTAGCAAAGGGAAAAAGAACTCTGCATAAGAACTTGTTCGTAGATAATAATAAAATGAGAAAATTAAATGCGTAGATATTAAAAAAAACAGTTATTTTAGAACTTTTGAATGTATTGTCGTTGTCATACCTAAATCATGATTTTGTATCATAACTGTGGGAGACGCGGCAGCCCTGCACTCAATGTAGTCATCTAATCTAATTCAATGGCACCTCGCAAACCAATTGGTGGTGCCATCTGTCACCCACCATCATGAGATCACATCAGCTCAAATGTATTCCTGAGGGGATTATAATGGGTAAATGGGGACCTTGACAGTGTCACAGGGCTGTCAATTGCGCTCGATAATAACATTAAGGTGACTATATCCCTCAACAAGTGGCGTCCTTTTTTATGCACAACCTTTACCTCACCTGATGTTAAGGGCGCACCGAGCCTCCACTAGCGCCGCCAATCATGAAAAAATCATTACAACGAAATGACTACGTTTAATAAAATTCTATAAAATTTTAAAACTAGAGTTAATTATTAACTATTTTTGTTTAGGGCCTAGTGCAGGATTCAGGAAGGGAATGGGATGCATGGATCAGGTCTTCTCCTTGAGGTGCTTAACCGAAAAACACCTGGCAAAAGCACAAAAAGGTTTACTGTGCCTTTGTGGACCTGGAGAAGGCCTACGATCGAGTTGACAGGAATGAGCTATGGAAGGTGTTGTCCGAATACGGATTGGAGAGCAGACTGATTCATGCACTGAAATCTCTCTGTGAGGATTCCCGTGCATGCGTCAGGATTGACGGCGTATACACTGACTGGTTTAGCATCTCTAGGGGTGTCTGACAGGGATGTTTTGCGTCACTATGGCTCTTTAATCTGTTTTTGGACAGTTGTGTGAAAGGTCTGAAAGAACGTGATTGTGGAGTTACGATGAATGGGACTCAAATCAAGTGCCTCCTCTACGCTGACGACCAAGTTATACTTGCGTCTTCTGCGCAAGAGTTGCAGGAAATGATGTCTATTATGAATGATGATTTTGTGAGAAAAGGGATGAAAGTGAATGTAACTAAGACGAAAGTGATGGTGTTTGAGAGAGATGAAGAAATGACTGACTGTACGGTAATGTTAGGTGGCGAAAAAGTGGAACAAGTCCGTGAGTTTGTATACTTGGGGAGTTTGTTCACAAGGGACGGAAAGAGTGAGGAAGATATAGAAAGACGAGTGAAGAAAGGAAATTCGGTGAGTGGTGCTATACACTCGGTTATGACTAGCCAGATCGTTTCGGCAAAGGCGCGAATGGCTATTCATAACGGAGTGCTGGTACCGACACTGATGTATGGAAGTGAATCTTGGGTATGGCAGAAGAAGAATGAAAGCAGAATAAATGCGGTAGAGATGCGATCGTTGAGGAAAATATGTGGAGTAAAATTGAGTGATAGAGTGAGCAATGATGTGATTCGTAAAAGGTGTGGTCTGAAAGATGATGTAGTGACAAGAATTGAGAAAGGAATGCTCCGGTGGTTTGCTCACTTAGAGAGGATGAATGAAAGGCTAATCACGAAAGAGATATATTGTGCGAATGTAGAAGGAACGATTGCGCAAGGGCGTCCCAAAAAAACCTACGCGAACCAATTAGAGGTTATTATAAAAAAGGCTAGTGTACGCAGTGACAAAAACCGCAGGGCATGTATGAAAAGATTGATGGATGTGAATGAAGCGAAAGAAGTGTGCAAGGATCGTAGCAAGTGGCGATCCATAGTCTCTGCCTACCCCCATGGGAAACAGGCGTGAGTATATGTATGTATGTATAGGGCCTTCCATAAATTACGTCACACGAATCTCATGATTTTTGACCCCCTCCCCCGTCCTTGTCGCAGCTGATCACATTTGAGACCCCCCCCCAACCTAGTTTGAAGCCATATATTTTACAATTTTACATCCAGAAATAATTATTGAATTAAAACAGAACAGAAGTTCCGAAATTTGTTATATTTAAATTTTGAAGTGTGACGTCACGAAATTTGCTAACCCTCCCACCCCCTTGTCACTAGTTGTCACACAATGTCACACTTCGTCGACCCCCTCCCACCCCCTTGACGTGTGACGTAATGTATAGATGACGGATGACCCCTATGCGTTAATTCTTAGTTTAAAATGTTTTCGTGTAGTTACAATCTGGACTTGGATGAATTAACCACCTGGATTAACCACCTGGATTAACCACCTGGATTAACGCCTAAAGTGGCCACTTCTATAGACTATTTACAAACAATAATTTCAGTAAAATATAGTTCGTTGTAATAGTAGGCAAAAAGTGCTTAAAGTGGCCTCTTTCTGCTCTTTTGCTTACTACTACTACTACAACGAACTATATTTTACTGAGATTATTGTTTGTAAATAAACTATAGACCTTTAGCTTCAATTTATACATGAATTTTCGATACATTATGTGCTTAACGAGCAATTATAAATTTAATTAAAATGAGGGCACTACTTAGGGGCCTTAAGGGGCCTACCCTACACCGCCTAAATATGTATAATTTTTACCACAACGATATTACCGTGGACGTCCATGTATGGAAAATATGGAGACGCATGTCACACAAAGTTGCAAAAAATGTCTGCCCGGCCGGGAATCGAACCAATCACCTCTTGCATGGTAGACCGGCATGTTGGTTGATCACTGCAGCACTCGGCTCGTGATATTCCATGATATTCCATCGTTAGCGTTAAAATCGTATCATATTTTAATGTCTCTAATATTTTATTTGATAACTCTTTAATATTTTTCATTCCTTCTGTGTACTGGTACGTACTATCCACCGCAAATGCAATCGCGGACGGAAGCTAGTCACCACAGAATAAATAATAGTACTTGTTGTACTATTATGTATTCTGTGGTATTACCACATATTACATAATACTTTACAGTGGGCTGGTTTACATTATCTTAGTATTTAGTAGAGTGCTTAGTAGCGTGCGAGTAGATTCGAATGCGAGTGCTTTAGTAGTTTTGGTGCCTTTCCAGTGACCGTTTACACGCTTCCAGTAGAGTGACATTTTCGCCATACCGAATACCTATTATTTAATTTTAATAATTCAATTACACGTCACGCGTTCACCGGCAAATGCACTCTACTAAAGACGCTACTAAAATGTCGATTTACATGCTTCCAGTGCGAGTGCGAGTAAAATATCGCGCGGGGGGTGAGCGGGCGCGCAGGGGGTGCTACTGGAAAGCGAGTAGAAAGGCTACTAGAACGTTACTCTCTTTAGTCATAAGACGACCGTTTACATGTTTCCACTAAAGCACTCTCCTAAAGCACTCTACTAAAGACTAAGATAATGTAAACCAGCCTTAAGTAAGTACTAATAACTGTAAATAGCTTACCTACAGGTTAGCATAGTTAGGTCTCTCACTAGAGTAAATATAGCTCTGAGTTACATAAATCGCGTTGATAAAACGCGATTGTTACAAATGTTTTATTAGTGTTAAATATTTATTCTCATACAGAGATATTAGCTGTTCTCATATAACAAATGGCGAATGAACTTTATTCACGTGCTTAGCTTATAGTCAAAGTATTGAGTAGGTATTTTATTTAACAATGGTTTTGTCATATTTATAATTTAGTTCTAATTAAGCTATGTAATAATGATACATCAATAGGGATGTTGACTTACTTATGTGCACTTTTTTTCTGCTTTTGTTTCTTTCAAGTGAAAAAATATAGTAGGCGAGCCCGCAATATAATAGGAGTAGGATACTATATTATGTAGTAGGGTTGACAACCCTAAGTATACATGATGACCCCGTGTACGACAGCACATCACTTGATAATGATGTCGTGTGTATTGTGTATGTAAGTACACAAATCTTAATCTTAAGATAATGAGGAAATCATCATTACGTCTGCTTTGATCCCAAGATAATGTCAAAGCACTCTCAATAAGGAAATCAGACCATAACCAACTAGACGCGTCACAAAAGTCGGAAGACCATAAATATACCGTAGAAGAATCAAGACGCAATATAGCACCAATCACGATCCCATTCTTCATTATGGGGAATATCTGAAAAAAAGGGGTGAATATTTTTCTATAGGTAGGAATAAGCTCCCTTAGCAATCAATTCAGTTGCGTCAAAAAAAATTTAATAAAGTCATTTCTATTTCACAAATGTATGGAAGTAACAGCAGAATGGAGATTATACCTTAGCCACCACCTGCCGCAACCACAACATGGTATTAAAATTAAAAGTTACAAAACAAAATGTCCAAACTGAACTGTGACCGAACTGTTAGGTTAAGTAGTAACCGTGTTGATCGCTAAGGTTTAAGCTATTGTTTCCGGCGGGCTGATTATCTAATTAGAAACCACCTAGCGACCGGTCTCATTTGACAGATGTATGTGATACATTGCTACTTCTTTTTGTGGTGAAAAAAAAACATACCGAAGAAAAGTAGCAATGTATGTCAAATGAAACCGGTCGCTAAATAGTTTCTATTTAGATAATCTGGGTGCGGATCTGCACATAACAACGTTAGGTAAAGGCACAGAATAGATATAAGTACTACCGTGTAAAGGTATAGATAAAAATACATATTGAAATAAAATAGTATCGGCCATACTTTAAAACAAATAACGCTACATTTTTGCCAGTTTACCGTTCACTAATTTTATGATCATTATCGTGTATAAAACTTAGTATAGTGCAGATTATTATTAGACTAGTCTGACATACCTACTACATACAAAGTTTAATTTTACTGCTCATACTTAAACATAGTCGGTCTTTAAATACCATAAAGAGATAACATACAATTAACATCACTCTAAGCGAGATTCGATATTATGTAGACTCAGAGTTAATCTAATTATGAACGTTCTTTAATCGACACACGGATGGTCTGTTTCTTCCATGTCTTATTTGGTAAACAAACTTCACCCAACTCTTTATTGAAAAAAACAATTTTAAAATACAACAAAATGGTTTTCACACATAATAAATTTATAATGACAATTTGATTAAATAATTTAAAAAGACGTATGAAAACTGTCAAAAGCTGTTTATCAAATAAGACAAGTATCTGTTTATCCTTACTTGTCTTAAGTATTTGGTAATCAATCTTCATCCCACTCTTATTGAAAAAATCAGTAATAAAATACAACAAATGATTTTCAAAATATAGAATACGAGATTAGTTGCTAATTATTAGTGACAATTTGATTAAATAAAACAACATATTTTTAAATGACCCACGACAACTGACAAAAGCTGTTTACTAAATAGGGGAAGTATCTATAAAAAGTATAGATTAATTGCATTCAATTTTGTACAAGCATCACTGTATCTTATCTTATCAATCTTATCATCAAACACCGTCTTATTGAGTGCGAGTATATTGAGTTAATCGATGCCTATATTTACAGCAAATATTTTATATCAAAAAATAGCATATCATCATACGATAAATAATAAGAATTCTTTCCAAATGTTTACATTTAATAATAGAAGATATCATAAACGTGACTCAGTAGCTCAGTGGTAAGAGCATCAGACTGGACTTCCAAAGGTAGCGGGTTCGATTCCCGTCCGAGAATATAATCTGGTGCGAATGTGTAAACTTAGCAGGTGCAGGGGTTCAGCGACGTCGGGCAGAAGAATTAAAACTCCAGCTTTTTTTTACTATTTGTATTTTCAAACCATAGTAGGTATATATTGAACTGAACTGAACTGAACAATTTTCATACAAAACAGCCTTATTTAAGTACAAAATGTTTACTCGCACTTAGTGGCTAGTTAGTTTTCTACAATATAGCTATTAGCCAATTACAACGCATACAGTTTGCACACGGCACTAATTTTTGCACACGGCACCAATCTTTCCTGTCTCTTTCCAACATTATAGTGCTATCTCTTTCTAACGGTGCAAACAAAATCGCTAATAGTATCTATACAAGAAAGATAAATAACAAATCAAAGGTCTTAATTCCTATCTTAATTTCTACATGTAAAATATACTAGATAAACATAATTTAGTGTTCAAATAAGAGAAAATAATGTGATAAAACAAAGTAATTCTACAAAATATCAAAATTTAAACTATCTTAACTATATTTACATATTTTACAATCGTTCTGCCGTCAACATTCCACCCCCTGGTTGCGGATTTACTCCCAACCATCATGCCTCTGTAGGCAGAACTACCACTTTAACTGCAGGGCGGCGTAATGTCCCACGGCAAGTCCTTATGTCTACTATCCTAACTTGGCCATCCGCTCCAGGGTAAACCTTTACTATCATACCTCGGGGCCAGACGTTTCTGGGCAGAGTGGGGTCGACGATTAACACTAAGTCCCCAACTTTCAACGGTGCCACATCCTTCGTCTACTTCGATCGCTTTTGAAGTGTCGGCAGATACTCTGACACCCAGCGGCGCCAAAATATGTCGGCCAATGCTTGCGCAGCTTTCCATTGTTTCTTCGTTGTCAGGTCTTCTTCCGAAAAATGTCCAAGTCTGGTGGTCGTTGACGCGGTACCCAAGAGTAGATGGTTCGGAGTTAACGTTACTGGGTCGTTCGGATCCACAGAGACGTGGGTCAGTGGTCTACTATTGATCGTAGCTTCCACCTCAGCCAGCAGCGTTAGTAACACTTCTTCTTTCGGCGCTCTCGCATTCAGGGTTACTTTCAATGCGGTTTTCGTGGAGCGTACTAACCGCTCCCAACATCCTCCCATGTGTGGCGAGGCGGGCGAGATGAATTTCCATTTGATTCCAAGTGTGGTAGCTGCATCTTCCAGCTGATGGATTTCCAGGTTCTTCCACGCGTTCCTTAGTTCTTTATCAGCTCCTATGAAATTCGTGCCCTGGTCGCTGTAAAGTGTTTCAGGCTGACCGCGGCGCGCAATGAAACGTCGGAGGGCCATGATGGCCGAATCAGCGCTAAGAGAGGAAGCGACTTCCAGGTGGATTGCTCTTGACGTCAAACAGGTCAAGACGATTCCCCAGCGTTTCTCATGACGACGTCCAATGGTCACTTCCATGGGTCCAAAATAATCAATTCCACAGTGAGTGAATGCACGACGATGATGGGCTAATCTGGCGGAGGGCAAGTCCCCCATCTTCGGTGGTTTCGGAAGTGTTTTTCTTATCACACACATGGGACAGCTTCTCGCGACTTTCTTGACAGCTGGTCTTATCTTCAGTATCCAGTACTTTTCGCGGAGCATGTTCACAACTGCTTCATTATTAGCGTGATGAGCTAATCGGTGGTAATGCAGAATTATCAACTCAGTCAGTCGTTCCTTTGCATCCAGGATAATAGGATGTCGTTCCTCAAAGGGTACATCGGCTGTCTGGATCCTTCCTCTCACTCTCAAAAGTCCATCCTCCATTATCATTGGATCGAGAGCTTTCAGACGACTTTGTTTCGGTAAATCCTTGCCTGCTTTCATATTTTCTATGTCTACTTCAAACGCAGTTTTCTGAGACTGAAGGATCAATATCTTCTCAGCTTCTCGGATCAAGTCTCCAGTGACCTCGGGCCGTTCTTTCAGCCTTAGGCGCTTGATGTAGGCCAGCACACGAGCCATTGTTCTCACCGCCCGAATCCAGGACGAAAAACGCTGGACTTCCAATATAGTGGGCGGGGTTTCCGTGATGGTGTGAACTCGATTCGGGCGTAGTTCACTGGTCTCTTCATCGGTGGCATTCGATAAGCCTTCTTTCGGCCACTCATCCTCATTTTCCTTAAGAAAGTCTGGGCCTGAGAACCATATCGACTTTTCTGGCGTCCAACCCTTTCTTGTTGCTTCGTCAGCTGGGTTTTGTGCTGTCGGAACCCATCTCCATTCATCGCTTCTGGATCTCTCATCTATTTCAGCTAAGCGATGTGCCACGAACGGCTTGAAATCCCTCGGGTCCGATCTAATCCAGTGCAAAACTGTTTTGGAGTCTGTCCAAAATACTCTTCTTTTTATCTTGAAGCTATGTTCTTTCTCCACCATGTTTGCCAGGCGGCAGGCTAGCACGGCTGCTTGCAGTTCAAGCCGTGGCATCGAGACCATCTTCATGGGTGTCACTTTGGCTTTTCCTGAGACGAGCGCCACTTCCCTTTTCTGGTCAACGAAGTACGCGACGGTGGCATAAGCTTGCTCGCTCGCATCGCCGAAGATATGAAGTTCAACTTCTTCTTCCTCGATCCCATAATGTCTCGGTATTTTCAGTTCTCTAAGCACATGAAGACTTCTTATCCATTCTTTCCATTCTTCATGACATTCTTCGTTTATTTTCTCGTCCCATTTGACGTCGGTCTTCCATATCCGTTGCATTAAGATCCTTGAGCTGATTGTCACTGGGCATATCAAGCCTAGTGGATCAAACAGACTCATTATGAGTTTGAGGAACTCTCTCTTTGTGGGCACTTCCTCGCCACTCGCAACTTCTTTCTTGATTTTCTTGAATGACACGTCGAAACTCAGGGTGTCATCACTCGTTTGCCATACCAGACCCAACGTTCGTTCTGTTTCTCCACCAAGCTTTGACAAATTCACGCTTTGCGGTGCCACGTACGGGAGCTTTTCACGCAACTCAGGATGGTTGGTCGTCCACCCCCTGATGTTGAAGTTCCCTTGAGCGTGAATGTCACTTATTTCTTTAATCATCTTGATGGCGTCTTCCACATTTTCTACACTATCTATGTAATCGTCCATATAGTGTCGTTTCTTAATAGCCTCAACCGCTTCTGGGAACTCTTCTTTAAATCTCTCAGCGTTTCTGTTTAACACGAAGATTGCCGATGTTGGAGAAGATGTTGCTCCAAATATCATCGATTCCATTACATATATCTCAGGGTCTTCATGTTTGTTCGCACCTCTCCACAGAAACAGCTGTGCTCCTTGGTCTTCTTTCCTTATCTTTACTCTAAGGAACATATCCTCGATGTCCGCGGTGATTGCGATCGGCTTCTGGCGAAACTTAAATAGTATTCCTAAAAGGGAGTTCAGTAAATCTGGGCCGCTCAATAGCTGGTCATTCAATGACGTCCCTTTATATGTCGCAGCTGCATCGAACACCAAGCGCAACTTTCCTGGTTTATTGACGTTTGTCACGCCAAAATGCGGGAGAAACCAAGTGTGTTCGGAAGGTATCGGTTCTTCCACACGTTTCGCGTATCCTTTTTCAATTAACCTGCTTATCTGGGCGCAGTAGGCAATCGCGAAGTCCGGGTTTCTGTCCATTTTGCGCTCGATTCCTCTTAGGCGTTTCTCAGCGTCGTTAAAATTATCTGGCAGCTGGACGTTATCTTTTCTCCAGAGTAGTCCCACCTCCCAACCTTCATTGGTAAGGCGCGCAGTCTCATTGAGTATGGTCTCAGCTCTCTGTTCTTCAAAGTTCACTCTCTTTTTGGCGACGATCCCCATATTTTCAATGTCAAACTGCTGTTTGACGAGATCGTTCAGCTCCGCCATGCAGTTTACGGTGTCGGGCTCGTCGCTCTTTGTACTTACCGGGCCATGAATTACCCAACCTAGCTTGGTCAGGGAGGCCACCGGTCTTCCCGATTTCCCTCGCCTTATGTCGCCGCCCACTATTGTTTCCCAATTGTCTTGTCCTATGAGGACTAGTGGGACAGCGTCTCTCATTTCTTCAATTCCCAATCCTTTCAAATGATCACTATTTTCGATCACACTCTTTGGCACAGTCTGCGGCGGCAGGTTCATCTCCCTGATGGTCCTCATCTTCAGAATGCGGGGTTCTTCATTTGGTCCCCATAAAGTCACACTTACTAACCTTGATGAGTCATCTTCAATCGAGTGTCCTCCGGCACTGAGGATCTGGATCGGTGATCTCGGACCTCGCAATTCCGTGGCAAGAGTCTCGTCTATCAACGAAATAGTGGCACCGTCGTTAAGCAGAGCGTAAGTGTCAATCAGACGACCCCCGTTTTTCACTTGTACAGGCACTACCTTCAGGAGTGACTTCACACAACGTCTGTCCCCGAGGTTAGTGACACGCTCAGTCTGAGTAGAAATATCAAAAGGTTGGTTACCTGGTTTATCCACGTGCAGGAGCGTGTGATGGCCATAATTACACTTAGCACATTTCCTATATTTACACCTTAATCGACTATGATTGCCACTTAGACACTTAAAACATAACTTATTGTCTTTAACAAAGTCCCAACGTTCATTTACACTTTTGTCACGAAAACTGTCACACGAAGCTAACCGATGATCACTTTCACATAGCACGCACTTTATTTCACTGTTGTTATGCACGTTTACTTTATGCACATTTTTCACACTGGCACGGTTACTCACAGTTTGATTCCGTGGTGTCACCTGCCTTTGCGCAGCCGCAGGTCTGCTCCCGATGATGTCGGCAGGAAGCACGAAAGCTGCGGTGTCGGCGAGCTCCTCCAAGAAGTCCACGAATATGATGAGGGTTGGTGACACACGCAGATCGACTCCACCGGCGATGGCTTGACTCCGTGCAAACTTGGAGTACTCGTGGCGCTGGGTCGGTGTTAGTTTCTCCAGCAGCTCACTCACAAGTTGTGGGTTGTTGATGAAGCCGTCCGCCTTGATGTTTCTGAGTGTGGAGATGCAGGAGCGGACGGTGGCACTGAAGACACGAAGGCCATCGCTGTCATTGTCGGCGGTCTTGGGTAGTGCTCGAATCTTCCCGATAGCGCTCTTCAATAGGAGGTTTGGATCCCCGCAGGTGCGCTCTAAGCATCTCAGGATCTCGCCAGGATCGGAGCTGGTGCGGAGAAGGTCTTCAACCAGTTGCTTCGCCTTGCCATGTATTGCTGATTGTAGTCTCGCAAGGTTTTCTGATGGCCGGAACTCGTACTGGGCAGTGGAATCTTCATATTTCTTCTTAAAGGCAAGCCAGTCAGCTGGATCCCCACTGAAGTTAGGCAACTCGTAGAAAGCTCGTGGCATAGGGCGTGGTTTGGCCATGTCTCGTAGGGTTTCGGCCAACTCTTCAATCGCCTTCCCGGGTTGTCGACGTCCCCTTGATGAATCACGTCCATCTCGGCCAGAATGCGGGGTCTTCTCACGAGCGGGCTCAAAAGGTGACTTCTGGATCCACTCCTGGATGCGATCTTCTTTAGGTGGTTCTATTCTCGCTAAGGCCTCTTCCTCTTCTACCTCCTCTGCGTCTAGTTCCGCCAGTTGCATTGCCTTCTTTTTCTCGGCGAGACGCTGTTGCGCTGCGCACATTTCAAGTTCTGCTTCGTATTCGATTCTCTTTCGTGTCGCTTCTCTGTGTGCGCGACTGGAACGGGACGACGTGACACTTGGAGCTTTTCGGGGCGCTCGTACGGTGCTCACGGTCGGCGTTGCTTCATGATCTGGATCTCTGGTCGTGAAATCCACCACTCTTCCACCAATGCCGGAAGACGGAATCTCTGGGATGTATATTTCACCAGGTATCCCTTGGTTAACCGTCGACGGCGATCGGAGTGGGCGGACGAACGTAGCTACCCCGGAGTCTGCGGGTTCCGTATGTGCAGGATCGCTCTGGGCCGTTGACGTTCCGCCTCTCTCCTTTGCCTTGCTCCTCGTCGGGTACGACATGGTTGCTTCTTCAAGTATCCCAGGAATTCTTCAAGTCCCAGACTGAATGATCCAAAAATATTCTAAGTCTTGGGAATTTTTCTTCAAATTTTCTAAGTCCTGGGTGCTGGCAGCGAAATCTTCTAAGTCCCCGGCGTATCCGGCTCGAAGGACCACTTGTAAACTTAGCAGGTGCAGGGGTTCAGCGACGTCGGGCAGAAGAATTAAAACTCCAGCTTTTTTTTACTATTTGTATTTTCAAACCATAGTAGGTATATATTGAACTGAACTGAACTGAACAATTTTCATACAAAACAGCCTTATTTAAGTACAAAATGTTTACTCGCACTTAGTGGCTAGTTAGTTTTCTACAATATAGCTATTAGCCAATTACAACGCATACAGTTTGCACACGGCACTAATTTTTGCACACGGCACCAATCTTTCCTGTCTCTTTCCAACATTATAGTGCTATCTCTTTCTAACGGTGCAAACAAAATCGCTAATAGTATCTATACAAGAAAGATAAATAACAAATCAAAGGTCTTAATTCCTATCTTAATTTCTACATGTAAAATATACTAGATAAACATAATTTAGTGTTCAAATAAGAGAAAATAATGTGATAAAACAAAGTAATTCTACAAAATATCAAAATTTAAACTATCTTAACTATATTTACATATTTTACAATCGTTCTGCCGTCAACAGAATGTGTGACACAATGCTACAGTCTGTTAATCCATACTTGTCTTATTTGGTAAACAATCTTCACCCGACTCTTATTGAAATAATCATTTATATAAATTCAACAAGTGGTTTCCACACATAAATTTCGAATAAAATCTTTTATAATTAATAACAATTTGATAAACTTACTGATTTATTTTTAAGTAACGATTTAAGTATAAAAATGTATGAGAACTGTCAAAAACTGTTTACTAAATAAGACAAGTTAGGAGTAATGTGTCACATCCATCTGTCAAATGAAGCCGATACTAGCGATGTCGACGACACTTGCGCGGTAGACCCACTGATCTATATTATTCTGTTCAGCCCTAGGTCCAGTGCTGCCACAGCTGAATGTGTTCGGGCGACAGCTGGGCGTGTCCCCAGCGGTAATGGGCATGGTGACGGCTGTGCTGCCCCTGCTGTGGGCGGCCGCGAAGCCACTCTTCGGATACGTGGTCGATTACTGGCCGGTGAGATACTTTAAGGTCTTAGCCCACTTACACCTCTGCTCCAACACTGCTCCCACCTAACACCGCCCTAAATTAAGGCGACTGCTCGCAGTCCACGCGGCGACAGCTAGCAGGCACTCAGCAGTTCACGCGGCAACATCTAGCTCAGCAGTGCTTCCTCTCGGTGTGCGGGTATTCTCTTCAGCCCTAGCCCCAGTGTTGCCCAAGCTGGGGCCGTACCGGCTAACGAATCGAACTTCGAAAAGTCTGCCGGGTTTCAAATTAAAACAGATAAATCGAGCCCCAATTGGGCCAAAATGGCAAACCCTAATTCATGAGGTCACACAAATATCCATATCTTCCAAATAACTTCAACAAATAGTACAATAAGTAATTCCTTACTTCAATTTATCTTTTTTAATTTGAAACTCGGCAAATTTTCCGAAGCTCGATTCGTTAGCCGCTACGGCCCCTGAACGTGCTCGGGCGGCAGTTGGGCGTGTCCTCAGCGGTAATGGGCATGGTGACGGCTGTGCTGCCCCTGCTGTGGGCGGCCGCGAAGCCACTCTTCGGATACGTGGTCGATTACTGGCCGGTGAGATACTTTAAGGTCTTAGCCCACTTACACGTCTCTGCTCCAACACCGTTCCCACCTAACACCGCCCTAAACTAAGGCGACTGCTCGCAGTCCACGCGGCGACAGCTAGCAGGCACTCAACAGTCCATGCGGCATTGGCTAGCAGTGCTCCCTCTCGGTGTGCGGGTATTCTCTTCAGCCCTAGGCCCAGTGTTGCCACAGCTGAACGTGTTCGAGCGACAGCTGGGCGTGTCCCCAGCGGTTAATGGGCATGGTGACGGCTATGCTGCCTCTGCTGTGGGCGGCCGCGAAGCCACTCTTCGGATACGTGGTCGATTACTGGCCGGTGAGAAACTTTATAGATTACACCATGGGTTTGCTGTGGGAGTATACATATTTTATAGTCACCTTTTGTGGTCTAGTAGTTCACCCACCCGTGTAAGACGCAAGGGTCCCGGGTTCGATTAACCAGGAGGGGGGTACATTTGTACTCAGTAGAGCTTATTTCAAGTCCGTCTGGCTAGCTACCACCATCAGTTAGATTTACGCCATAACAACAATTGCTGTGCTCCGGCAGTTAGAGGTAAGATAGCCAGTTCCTCAGTAGCGAGGACTCCGGGTGTAGTGCGCTTACACTTTCGGCAATCTCGTTGTGATTAAAATAAGAAATAAAAAGAAAATGCATAGAACATTTCTCACAGCTGTGGCAAAGCAATACGAGTATACTCACAATTATTCTTATAATATTTTTGATGTGATGTCGTTTTAATTGACTTTGTTTTCATTGATGATGTAATAATTATTCTATTCTTTATTACAGACTCACAGAAAGCTGGTCTTCATGCTGCTCATAACATTGATGACCAGTTCCTACTGCTGTCTATGGTTCCTACCAATGCCCGAGGAACCAGAGATAACGCAACCACCTATAATCCAAACAGTGTACAACCTGAACGAGACAGTTTACTTAAGAACTATTGACGATGAAAACCCTTTGGAGAGATATAGTTGTGTTTGGAATTGTTCAAAGTTACAAAGATTTAACTTTTATCTACCAAATGAAACGTTTGTTAATACTATATTTGTTGATACTGTTGTTACTCCGGAGTCTTGCTTGAAGTTTAATATGGATTTAGGTGAAAGTGATTATGTGACGTGTATACTTAAACCGAATTGCAGTTTACTGTGTTTTGAAGACGATTTAGAAGTTAACGTTACGATTATTAATAGAATTCGAAGGGATATATCGAATGGGACAAATGAAAATCATATTGTTGTCGATTTAAATAAAGAAAGTTTTACGTCGAAACATATTTATTCTAAAGTTACTAAAGTGACACATAGGGATGTGGAGGTGACAAGTGAGGAACAGAGTTTTTATATGACGTCTACTTTTTGGGCGTTTGTGGTTTTGATGTGTGTGGGAACTGTGGCGTTCAACGTGGCGAATTGTATTGGTGATGCTGTGTGTTTCGATGTCTTGGGTAAGTTGTACTTTTAGGTATCATTTACACAGCTCAGTCATGCCTCAGTCACGTTAACGATCAGTCAAATTTCAATACAATTTTTGACAGTCACGCGACTTCGCGTCTCGTCGAAAAGTCAAAATTGTCCATGGTAGCGTAAAGCAGAGAAAAGCTAAAATGTTCTCAACAAAAGACTATAAATATCTGAGTTGTAATTGTTTCATCACTGTATCGTGATTGTAGCACTTCTAGATTCGGTCTGTAAGTTAGCAGTTGTGCAACGCTCTTCCATGCTGCTAATTTGAAAATAATTCCATGCTATTTAAGTCTAAAGGCCTATTCAAATCAGAGCGGTATCCGCTACCGCTGTGGGTAGCGGTAATACCGAGCGATATCCCGCTGGGTATTTGGTACGGCATTTTCGCAGCTGTCGTGGATACAGGATACCGCGTACCCATTGGGATATCACTACCGCCACCAGTAGCGGATACCGCTCAGATTAAAATAGAACTTTGCTTCGAAAAGACAGGATTCGAAAAGTTTGAACGCTTGCTGTCAAGTTCATAGATAAAATAAAATACTTAGGCCGTATACAGAGAGAAAGCAGGTTGACGCAGTTTGAGACAGGTTGCTATACTAAAATGGACCTTATCCCCGCGCATTATATTATATTTTCGCTATACTAAGCGCTTGTAAGCGCTTATATGCGCCGGTCCATTTTAATATAGCGAAAATATAATATGTATAATGCGTATAGCGAAAATATAATAAATATAATATGTATAATATATTTTCTCGCAAGGATTTAGAAATTAGCTTATTCTTAAATTCTGAAGATATTGATGTGTTATGTGTTACAGAGCATTGGTTGAAAAAGCACGAATTAATTTTAAGTTTGGATAATTATAAAGTTGCTAGCTCGTTTAATAGGAAATCTGCTATAAGAGGGGGTTCACTTATTATTCTACATAATAGTTTACATTGTAAAGAGCGCAAAGATGTAGTATCCCTCTCAATTGAACGAACCATTGAGTTGTCTTGTGTGGAACTGGATCAAATAATTATAGTATGTGTATATAGACCCCCCACCGCGAATTACTCTGAGTTTGAGTCCACTATGGAGGAAGTGTTAAAAATAACTTGTAGGAAGAATAAAAAAGTCGCGATTTGTGGAGATTTTAACGTCGACATCTTAGATCCTAAATTAGCCAAGCTATCGAGTAGGTTCATAAACCTATCTAAATCATTTAATTTACTACATACTTTTAATGAACCAACGCGAATCACACCCACATCGGCAACCTGCTTAGATAATATTTTTGTAACTGTAATGTTCTTGAAAAATCAATTTTGAATTGTATTAAATCCGACCACAGTGGACAATTAGCCTCTATTGAGCACCATCATGTTCCGCCTAAACGGGAAATAATGTGTAGACCAATAAAAAAACACTGTATTGAAAAATTCAGAACCAATGTCACAAGTAAAATTGAAACATTACCAGAACCAAATTTTAAAGCCAATAACTTATATAATCATTTATTTAGCGTAGTTCAAACCGAATTTAGTGAAACTTTTAAGCAAAAAGTCATCAAATGTAACGATAGTACGAAATTTAGTGACTGGGCCACACCCGGTATATATAAGAGCAGAAGGAAATTATACGAACTTTATGCAGAAAAAGCTACTTCCTGTGATCCTAACTTCATTGAATTTGTCAAGAAGTATTCACAAACATTCAGACAGGTTTGTATCCTAGCAAAGTCCAAGTACTTTGCAAATAAAATAAAATTAGCTGATAATAAAATTAAGGCTACTTGGAATATTATCAATAAAGAAACGGGCAAATCAAAATCCAATATAAATTCCTTCTGTTTAAAATCTGGTAATCAAACTTTTGAGTCTGACAATGAGGTCGCTAAAGTTTTTGAAGATTTCTTTGCTAGGATACCAGCAGAAACTACCAGTACTCTTAGTGCTTGTCCCAACATCGCTGTCTCCCTCCTGGAGTCTAGTGTTGATAAGTGCAATGAAGCTTTTTCCTTTAAATATATAAATAGTGCAGATATCATTAAAGCTTTTAAAACAATTAATGTTAAAAAAACAGAAGATCTTTGGGGCATGTCAACAAGCATTATTAAATCAATTATTGATATACTAGCCCCTTACTTGGCTTTTATTTTTAACAAATGTATTGATGAAGGGGTCTTTCCTGACTTAATGAAAAATAGTAAATTGATTCCTCTTTTTAAATCTGGGGATAAAAGTGACCCAGCTAACTTTAGGCCAATATCAATACTTCCAGCACTTAGTAAAATATTTGAAAAAATTATATATTCCCAATTATTAGATTACTTCACATACAATAATATACTTCATAAAAATCAGTTTGGATTTTCCAAGGGTAAAAATACTACTGATGCTGGAATTGCACTTCTCAAACATATTCTTGACGCTTGGGAAGAAAAACAAGATGTAATTGGTATTTTCTGTGACCTTTCTAAGGCATTCGATTGCGTTGATCACCAAACACTATTAAAGAAGCTAGAACATTATGGTGTCTCTGATAAATCAGTTAGCCTTATGAAATCGTATTTGTTCAATAGAACTCAGAAAGTAGTGATAAATAAAACTGAATCTACTGGAGCCCCCATCAATATGGGTGTGCCGCAGGGATCAATATTGGGCCCATTGCTGTTTCTAATTTATATAAATGACCTTCCCAACTACGCGAATAATTTATGTGAGACAGTACTATTTGCGGATGATACTTCTTTAGTTTTCAAAGTAAACAGAGGTAATAACTGTTCGGACGAAGTAAATAGTGCCCTCTCTAAAGTTTCATACTGGTTTAATAGTAATAATTTAGCACTTAACCCCAAAAAAACTAAATGTGTAAAATTTTCATTGCCTAATGTTGAGCAGACAGAATTAAATATTAATTTGAATGACGATGAAGTCGAGTTTATTGAAAGTACAAAATTTCTAGGTATTACACTAGATTCTCGACTTCAATGGGATCCACATATCGAAGCCTTGTCAAGTAGACTTAGTTCAGCAGCATTCGCTGTTAAGAAAATAAGGCTTTTAACTGATATTGAAACGGCAAGGTTAGTATATTTTAGTTATTTTCATAGTGTAATGTCTTATGGACTGCTATTGTGGGGCTCAGCTGCCAGTATTGAAAATATTTTTGTACTCCAAAAAAGAGCTGTTCGCGGCATATACAATCTTCGGCGGAGAGATACCTTGAGAGAACTGTTTAAAGAAATAAATATTTTAACTTTGGCAGGCCAATACATATATGAAAATTTAGTTTATGTAAGAAAACACTATGATTCATTTGCTAAGAACAGCAATAATCACCAGTTTAATACAAGAAATAAAGATAAACTTGCCGTTCCAAGATTTAGGCTTGCAAAAACTAGAGGTTCATTCATGGGGAAAGGCATAGCCTTTATTAATAAAGTTCCACAACAAGTAATTGATCTTCCTTTGCATGAATTTAAAAACCATGTTAAAAAGACGCTCATGGGTAAAGGTTATTATAAAGTAGACGATTATCTTAAAGATCAAAATGCGTGGAAATGATGTAACACATAACTACTATGAGTACTTTGTTGCCAATATAATAAGTCTATGTTTGTTGCCAATAATCCTGTCACCCTGTTGTAATTATCTGGTAACGATATATTTAAGTTTGTAAATATCGTTACTTATTGCTATTAAAACTGATAAGTTTCTTGCGCCCGTTCTTCTTGTCAGTTAAAAAAGTCTTGAACGGGTGGTAGGAAAATATAGACGATTCAAAAGTACTTAATAATTAAGTTTATTTGAATAAAGCTATTTTTGACTTTGACTTTGACTTTAAGGTCCATTTTAGTATAGCAACCTGCCTCAAACTGCGTCAACCTGCTTTCTCTCTGTATACGGCCTTATATGTAAATAGTAGGTATTGTCATCACATCCTTTTATTTACTGATTCAAATACCATTATTTTAGTCCTACTATAGAAGTCTGCAAAAACTACCCCCTCCATTTCAGGTACAGAAAAGGCTTCCAAATATGGCGCCCAACGCGCCTGGGGTACAGTGGGGTACGGAGTGACCGCGCTGCTCGGCGGGTGGTTGGTAAATAATTATATTTATTTGCAATAAATAATGTTACAGTTTACAATGTACTACTCTGTGTAAAAAGTATCGGGAATATGTCAATAAAAAGACCCGCGTAAAAGAGGTCGTTCTAATTTTTTTACTGCATGTTGGTAGCACTGTACTGATTAAGCGCGCAAAATTTGAGCGGGATCTGTCATTTAATTTGTTTTAAACTACTCTTTTTGTTGGTGATAGTTTTGAGTCCTCGGCGATTTTTACAATGGAAAATGATAATGCACCATCACACACAGCCATTATAGTGAAAGAGTTATTAGCGAAAAATTCAACAAAAGTTCTCGACCAAGCACCGTATTCACCTGATATGGCTCCGTCTGACTTTTTTTTATTTCCCAAGTTAAAATTACCACTTCGAGGAAAACGTTTTGAGTCGATAGAAGCCATAAAAGAAAATTCGCTGAATGAGCTAAAGGCCATACCGCAAATAGCCTATGAAAAATGTATGGAAGACTGGGTGAAGCGGTGGAGATGTTGTATTGCAAGCGATGGGGCCTACTTTGAAGGCGATAAAATAAATTTAGATGAATAATTTGTATTTTTTGGACACTCCATACAACCGCGCCATTATAAACAGATGAAGTCAGATGACTTTTTTGTACACGTGCAAATGTGTGTGTAAGTCTAGGGCTACCGTGCAATTTGTACTGTATGAGCGGCGTTCAATTCATAATTCTAACGTTTTGGTACATAAAGTTACGACGCTTTGCTTTGAATATCAAAATAAGCTAACAGTTGACAGATACGACTAAAAAGTTACGACGCATTGCTTTGAATATCAAAATAAGTTGACGTTGACAAACACGACTAAACGAGCATACGATTCGGCACACGAACTCGCGGGGTGGGGTGAGGTAATTGATTCTGGGACGGGGTGGAGAGTGTCCTTTCTGTACGGTAGTACTTATATTTATTCTGTGCCTCAGGTTAAGATCGCTTGCATGTAACGCCGTGGACTCGCTCCAGCCTGTGCGTCTACCGCGCAAGTTTCGTCGGCATCGCTATCGGCTTCATTTGACAATTTTTTTTTCTAATATTCAACTATTTGCCAATATTCAACTAGTTTCCAACCTCTCGGCTTCAGCCATAGTCTGCCACTTAGGTCCAAATCTGGCAACCGCCTGAACGCCCCTCTCACCCAATCTGGCTACTACAAAAAGTCTTATACAGTCAAGACTACAATTCTCTGGAATAGCCTGCCAAGTGAAATCCGCCACTCGGAATCCCTTGCTGTTTTTAGGAAAAAATTGCACGCATACCTTCTAACTAAATCCTAGTCTGCAACAATTATTATATATGTCTATGTTTATGTAGTGTATTCATATTGTATATCTTTATATGTAATTTATATATTGTTTTTTAAGTGTAAAATGCAATGTTCTGTGTTTTGTAGATATGTTGATGGCACACTGCCTGTTTTAATAAATAAGTTATCCTCTGTAACAAAGGTTTGCCTAGAAGAGATCGCTTCCAGCGATAAGGCCGCCTTTGCCCACTGTAGTTTTAATATTATTGTTTGTAATTATTCCTCTAATGTGTGAGCACTAAAGAGTTTTATCTATCTATCTATTTGCAATTGGTCACCAGACCGTAAGCGAATTGGTTGGAAGAAAGAATGGAGGAGTGTAGTGAAGCGGTCATCACCGCTCCTCCTAATTAAGTACGTGGTCTCTTTTTATTACCCGACTGGAAGAGGGTTATGTTTTTCGCGCGTATCTTGTAAGTTTGTATGTAATATTCTTTATTACCTCATATCTTTCAAACGGCTGAACGGATTTCCATGATTTACATATCGTTAGATTTGTCTCGTCAGCCCAAGTGTTCTTAAGAAGGTGGCATTATAAAAAAACCAAAATGGCGGCTGTACGGTGCTATTATACGTAGTGGGGAAAAATTTTTTTTTTTTAGAATAATGCAATATGGGTGTCAAATTAAAGGGCTTATTATAAGGATTTCAAAAAGGTATATCATATAAATAATAACTGAAAAGAAATAAATAAAAAATTAAATTAAAAAAAAATATAAACCCGCCTGCATAAAAAGACAAGTCAACTGAGAAGATGGAAACAAGATTAAATATTATAGGCAACATTATAACATGCAGTCGGAGGCATATAACTCAAATCATTCATAATGTCACTTTCTTTATGCATGCCTCCGACTGCATGTTATAATGTTGCCTATAATATTTAATCTTGTTTCCATCTTTTCAGTTGACTTGTGTTTTTATGCAGGCGGGTTTTTTAATGCGTTGCGCGTGCAGTATAATAATGGGTTTAGGATGCTGTTGGGGTTATGTATTGTTGTGAATTATTTAATTGATTTATTTATTGAAATTTTATTCTAATTGTTTTGCCCTGATCTACTAACATAGGATTTAAGTCAATTGTTACTAACAAAAATGGATGTAATATCTGAGAATTAAATAAATAATAATTATTATTAGCCTTCTCACTACCATTGTCTAACAACTCTGTAATGAGAGGGTTTGGGTGATTGTGGAGGCGGTCTTTGTGGCTTTTTCGATATGGCTCGATCTCAGTCGCTACAGTTGGTATTTTAAGGTATTCGTGGTTTCGTCGTTCCTCGCGAACCAAGGGGCATTTACTATCGCCCTTAGGATGCTATTTTGTATCCGCTGGAGGCAGAGAATATTTGATTTACTGGCCACACCCCATAAATTGGATGCCGTACGTCCAAATCGATGTGACATTTTACTACTTTCCTTTGATAAGTTTTTATTTATGACAAAAAGTAGTAGCAATGATGTGTCACATCCATCTTGTCAAATGAAGCCGATAGCCGATGACACTTGCGCGGTAGACCCACCGGGCCAAAGACCTAGGTTTAGTTCGTGCCCGCTGGAACGAAGTGCGCACACATGAAGTTTTCTGCAAAGTGGTATAGCACGTGAGTGGCCGATTGTATGTTACGTTATTTGTGTACAGGTAGACGCGGTGTCGCGTGGCGCTAGTAAAGACTTCACGCCCGCGTTTGTCGTGGCGCTAGTTGCTACGGCAGTTGACCTTTACAGCTGCAGAGCTTTGACTGTGAGTACAATATTTATTTTATGAAATATTTGACATCCTTAAGGGCCCTGTACAACGTGTAACAGAATTAATTTCTAAACCAGAATATGGTAGATAAGGATCATCAAACTGAACAACTTTTACTATGGGACGAACACTGGAATCGCGAAAAAAGAAAATCAGCTGTTTCATACAAAAATTAATAAGTGTATGAAGCAGCTGATTTATTTTCTGTCACACATTACAAAATTATTGTAATAATATAAAGTAATGGATGTTATTATTGTACCATGGGTAAACAGTTGTGTGTTGTAAATAATTGTAATTTGTTAACAGTTGCCGTCTTTATCCAGCCCTGACGACAGTGGCGCCGCGCTGCGTCAAGTGTTGAAAATGCCGCGTGTTTTAGTGTTCATTACATTCGCTGTCGTCGCTGGCACGTTTGATAGCTTCATCATATACTATATGTTCTGGTAAGTGAACTTAAATCATGCACAATCAGCCAGCGAACTAAAATCAAGAGAAAAAGCATTCCGCTCAAATAATGGCACCACACGAAAATGACAACTAAGTGGATAAAAATGACCCTGATGATGGGCGGAATACGTGGACTTCGGCTTCGTTGAAGGTCTTTTTACATCCGTTATATGCAAAAACCACGTCTGCTAGCTCACATTGATAACTTTTCGGCATGTTCATATGTCCTGAATTGTTGAACTGTCACAATGTTGAAGTCTTCAGGCACCTAAACCAAACGTGGATGAGAAACTCTGAAAGGTGGGCATATTTAACCTGCTTGATGAAAGTTCGCGTACAGAAATTAAACCAGTTTAAATTTAAGTATTCAATCCTACTTTTCAAAATATGTATTATATTTTTATGTACCCGACAGGCAGAAAAAAGTTATTTCACGTAATGTGTGTGATTATATGTTTAATGTTATAAAACTTTTGTTAATAAAACATGTTTTTACTTTCTGCATTGTGAAAATGTTTGGTACAAGCATAATAAACGTTTGTATTGTCTTTATTTGTTTATGTTATATTATTTATTATTGAAATGCTATAATATAATGATAAAAAATGAAACATCTGCAAGAATGCGACCCATATCACTGCGTAGCAGATACCTTTATCTACATACCTAGCCCTATTTCGTTTGTGTACGCCGTAGGCCAAATGAGCGAACAAAATGCCCAATGACCTTTCTCAAAAGTTTAGACTTTTTGTCAAGTTACTTATACCACAGAGTATAAAATAGTACTAAACGCACAGAAGCCCATCCGCATGAGGACAAGCAAATAATGTACTACTCTACTACTACTACTCTCACTGTGTCGTCGTATCTAGATTTAATTTATAAAAATTCCTTCCATTGCAGGTTTCTCGAAGAGTTGGCAGAAGAAACGGGCAGCATGGCCAAAATAAAGCTCATAGAGGGCGTTGTGGTCGCAGCGCAGAGCTTCATTGGAGAATTGCTGTTTTTCTACTTCTCTGGTAAGAAATGAGTTAAATATTTACCGTGTTATTTATTTGAAAGACATTTTAAAAACTGGATTTTAATATCTTAGAAAAATATCTTATGTTTTAACATAAGATATTTTTCTTTTGCTATGCCCATGACTAGGGTTGCCAGGTCGCCTAACCTAATAGCCGGACAGACCAGCCAGTTTGGCCGGACATTTGGATCAAAAAGCTGGACACCCTAAATTATTAAGGATATTGTGTCTTAGTAAGATATATTTTTTTTACGTAAAATTAGTCTTTTTGATACTCGGTGCTCGCTTTCTCGCTCTTACGCACGCACGAGTCGCGTCACGCTACCGAGGTGCGAGGTAAAGTGCGGTGTGGGGCAGAAACGACGATGCGCCTCGCCTCGCACCGCTCGCTCGAACGACCACGTGCGTGAGGGTAAATGTAAAAAGCCTAACAAAAGCCGGACAGGCCGGACACCTTTTAATTTGGCCGGACACTCAATCAAAAAGCCTACCTATGTCCGGCTTTAGCCGGACGCCTGGCAACCCTACCCATGACCATGGCAAAAGCAGAGTTGCCAAAACGCCAAAAGTGATAAAAATACAGATAATAGACACAAAACCAAATATTCTATTATTAATGTGCGCTAGTATGCGTAAATAGTTGTATTGTATTTCAATGTATAGTACCTACCTGTTCTCGTCAATGTTATAAGTATTTTTTTTTTATTTCGAAGTAAAATAAAATGATTTGACTATAGGACCACCATGACGCTGTCTGTCTGTACACAAGTACAGCGTCATGCTCATGATGTACCATTATTTAAAAATAGTGTTGTCTTATTTATTCAATTAATCAAATTGTCACTAATGATTATATTAGTGACAACTTGATTTAATAAGACAACATTATTTTTAAATATGTGTGACAACTGTCAAAAGCTGTTTACTAAATAAGATGAGTAAGGATAAACAGATTATAGTAAAAATAAAATAATTTAAGTTCCGTTTCATGACATTCTAGATGTAACACCTCGTAACTGCAATTTTGAGTGTTTTTGCTTTTAATGCAGAAAGATTCACACGGTGTTACCGGTGGGAAATTGTAAATGCCTACTCTAAATTACATCTTAACGCCAAAAAAACGCATGAAAGTTGTTTTTTGTCGCTCCTGTGAAGTTGGTCAATCTGCATAAGAGGTGTCTATACATCTCGACCGACGATAGAAGTTTTATTTTTTATTTTTAGGTAAAATAATAAAGCGATTCGGCTATGGGACTACCATGACTGTGTCTCTGTGCTGCTATGGCGTGCGTATGGCGTTGATATCCTTCATACAGCACCCGTGGCATCTCGTCTTTATAGAGGTAATTCAATTCAACATTAGTTCCCACTAATGTTGAATTGATACAAATAGTGGCATAAGTATCCCTACTTATGCCACTATTTGTATGGGAACCAATATTTTTTTGTTATGGCTGGTCACATACAGACGGAATTCCTTAAATACGTCGAATAATCCGGAACGCAGCTAATCCGTACAAATCTATGGACCTACCACACACATGCGGGATATTTCCGTATTGAAGTCTCATACATTAACGATAACATATTTCGGAATTCCGAATCGGGATTCCGTCTGTATGCACTTAAAGATAAGACTTGGCACACTTGTTCCTTAAGTGGATCAAGAACAAGTGTGCCAAGTCTGTGAAATTCCAAAAATCATAAATTTTCCAGTGACGATAAATTTCTAATTCCTTGTTATTCTAAGTTTTAAGCTAAAAAAAATCTCGCATGGGCGTAGGAAAAAATAGACAATTCAGAAGCATTTAATTTTTAAGTTTAATTGAATAAACAGTATTTAAATTTGTTTTTCCCCAGTCAGTAATGCAAGGCCCCACATACGCTCTATGCTACTCGACCATAGTGGGGTACGCAGCACAAGTAGCTCCAGAAGGATATTCCGCTACCGTACAAGGGATAGTAGCTGGAATGGACGATGGTGTCGGTAAGTCTTTGATACTATGTAAATTGTAAAGTATGGGACCTAGGTTGGAGACTTTGGGTACTCCTAAAAGAACAATGACCATTTCCCATACAAGCGTTGACCGGTGAGATAGGTTTTTTAAAGTTGATGTATAGTGATAATAAAAATATGTTTGAACTAGCGATCCGCCCGGCTTTGTACAGGTAGAGTCAGTCAAATTAGGGTTTAACTTGTACATTTAAAATAACTTAACGGGACCTTTTTGAATAAGTTTGGACACCTGCCAGGATGACGCTCCTGAAATTCCAGGTGAGATATCCGGGATATCCTGGAAAAAATGGAATTTGAAGGAAATTGCCTAAAATCGTTATGAATAATGCATTTTATTTTCATTTGGTCACATTTTTTTACATACAAGACATTTTAAATTTATTATCCAGTACATTCCAGTGTCTAAAAACCTGGAAAAACTGGAATTTTCCTGGAACTGGGAGGAAAAAGCAACAAACATTAGATCTTATATTCAATTAATAAGATATGAAAAAGCGGGGCTGCCTGCCACAGGCATTTTGAATGCCTAATGGGTTGGTCCTAATTTTTTTTTGTAAAATCTGTATTTTTTGGAAACGAAATAAAAACATTTTTATTTTTATGAATTATTTATTTTTTATATGACAGAGGGGCGCGGCCGGCCGTGTCGATCGCTCGCTTCCCGCAGAGCATTTTTCTTGCGCGATTGTTTTAATTTTGTGATAACTCTTAAGATGTTCTTTTAAACTATACCGGGTGTATGGGACAGCTTGGCCAAAACTGAAACAGTAGCTTCAGACCATGATTTATGATTGAAAATAGCTGGAATTTTCCTCAGGAAAATTTTCTAATTTTCCGACTTTCTTCCGAAATTATCAACACATCACAGATTAAGTGGAAGAAAAGTCGGAAAATTAGAAAATTTTCCTGTGGAAAATTCCAGCTATTTTCAATCATAAATCATGGTCTGAATCTACTGTTTCAGTTTTGGCCAAGCTGTCCCATACACCCGGTATAATGTACAGGGTTAATAAGTGCATGTAATGCTTAACCTTTCGAGGCTAACCCGCCGCCCGGTTTCAAGTTTCGCAAACCCTGACGAATTTAAATTTCGATTAAAATCTACCGCGCTTACAAGTCTTATGGACAGTATATGCTGCCATCGGGTCTCAATTCAAGTGGGTAAACTGTATACCGGGTGTAACAGACCCTCAATGAAGCCGAGGTCTACGAATACTGCCCATCATCAGGACCATTTCTGTTCCAAATTATTGCTGGGATACGATTTTAATTTTTGGTGTTAAAAAAGCATTGCTTACATTACCACGCAATGTAACGCGTACAACAGACCTCGCCTGCGAGTGTATGCTATACAGCTGCGTGCGGCCGAGTTTAAAGGCCACATTTATGTGCGTGCTCATGAGATACATTGAGTGATGACGTTTTGAAGCCATTATTTGTTAAGAAATACATAAAATTTTGATGCTTTTGTAGACAAAATTTAGAAAATATCGAATAAAATACGATTTCATAAAATAAAATAAAAATTACCTTTAATAACTTCGTAGCTATGGGTTTCCCAGGTATAGTCCAAAAGGCAAAAATGATCCTGATGATGGGCGGAAAGCGTGGACTTCGGCTTCGTTGAGTGTCTTGTTACACCCGTTATACAGGGTTTATAATATATTCCGTGGTCTCCTCCCATTGGTCAGGGTTCGCGGTGGGTTCGCTGGTGGGGGGCCAGCTGTACGCTCGCGCGGGCGGGCGCGGCTCATTCCGCGTGCTGGCGGCGGTCGCGGTGGTCGCGTCTGTGGCGCATGCGTTGCTGTTCCGAATGGTGCTGCGGAAGGCGGAAAAGAGTAAGTGGTTGTGTTGTGTTTGTAAATTTCTCGGGTTGATGTTTAATGATTAAATCACTCTGATTTAAATCACATTTTAAGTCAATTTTTTTTCAAATCATTGATTAAATCAAATCGCCGTTTTTTTCCTATTCAAGTAAAAAAAATTAAATAATTGATAGACACATACAAATGTATGTTAAAATTAATTTTGTGTTAGAATCACAGCATAACACTGTTTTTTTCTTAAAATAAAACTCCTAAATAATTCGTCCTTTATGTTTTCTACCAGACATTTTTAACTTTTTTGACGGGTTGAAGGTCCCATTTTTAGGTTTTTTACATATATCTCGGAAACTATGAGTTGACATGTGCCGGAACATTGTCCCCTAATATATTCGCGCCTTTAAATAACTTTTTTCTCTCAAACAGAAGAGAAGCAAGCATCAGAAGTGACGTCACAGGAGGAGGGCGATAAAATGCTGCCAGTCACAGAAGAATATAATAACACCATCTATCGAGACACGGTGGTACCTTTAAACAGTAAAGACGCGGCCAGTTAATGACGCAGGTTTGACGATTAGTTAGCGTCATTTTTGCATCACTGCTACATTTAATTTTTATTGTAATCATCTTCAAATTTAAGAACTGCTGTTCTTTCCCGATAATGAAACATACAGGGTTAAAAACAAGTTAAGTTTGCCATTTTCATATCTTGTCAAAAATTAGTTACATAAAAAAACTGGTAATCTTAAATGATACTTAGTTATAAACGTTTGACACATAACAATTATTTTGTCAGTTGTTGCGTCATTCTTAAATTATATTAAATAATTCGAGACTGCTAAGCGACCAAAATAAACATTTAGCAAATTAAGTTTTAAACAACAAAACGATGAAAAATGTATTAGATATCTTAAAGTTAATTGTTATTAGATTCTGGTAGGAGGAGTGAGAAAAGGGCATTTCTCTTGGAGTTTTATTTATTTAAGATTATATGAGCTTTTTTTTCGTCCCTTTGGACAATGTATCTTTTTTGAAACGCCTCACACTATTCCCGACTTAAAATTAATTTTTTGTTTTTTTTTTTTATGATTTTTACATAACGAAAAGGACTTCATACGACAGGACTTTTGTTACGGACCTAAGGACCTAAGAACGTTTTTTGACATTAGAAAGACGCTGAACGCTAGCATTGTGATTACGACGCAGCTTTTTTGATAATCTACAATAATATGAGAAGATTAAATAACTATGAAATTGCAATGGTTAAGCATAAAATTTTCTTTGCGACATTCGCAAATTATTTCTCATTTTTTACGTCATTGATAAAGTATTTAATAAATTTAAGTTAATTAGTATTTTAACTAAGAAAGAGCTATGAAATTCCATTATACAGTGATTATACAGTGTGTTTTTTGAACAGTGATAAAATTTTGTGGTGTGACTTAGACCATCAAACTGAACAACCTTGCCTATGGGACCAACTAAATCAGAGCAAAAAACGGCAGCTGTTCCATACATTTTGGTCAAGTAGATATTGATGTTTTCTATGGAACAGCTGAATATTTTTTTGATCTGATTAATTTGGTCCCATAGACAAAGTTGTTCAGTTTGATGGTCTAACTAAGCCATACGACAAAATTTGATCACTGTTAAAAAAACCACACTGTATTGTTTATGATATGACTGTTTCATAAACATTTGGTTATAAATTAATAATTACCCTATTAATAATATTTGCGATGTTATAGAATTTTGCCTTATTATAATGTAAGAATGGCAATAAAATATAATTGAATTTAAAAGACTTAAGATTGACCAAAAGATTTTTTATACACAAATAGTGGCCATTTTTAGTAAATTATATTGTAGTAGCGACTAGACATGTGCGCCAATGGTCATTTGACCGGCGGCGGCGTCTGGCGTCTAAATTGTCGGCGGCGGCGGCGTCATCGGCGTAATCGGCGAGGATATTCAAAATAAGTAGAATAGAAGACTTCCAGAAGCTTTTCAATTTCGTCATCGTCGAGGGCAGAATGCCAAAGACATGGAACATAAGTGAAGTGAAAGTGAGGTGATTCTGTTCTATAAAAAGGGTGACAAGACCCTCTTGAAGAGTACGAATCTTACGAAACGTTGCGCTCGCAAGTTCGACGACTTCCAACCTCCCGAACAAGCCGCGTTCTGAAAAGGCTTTTGCACCATAGACCACATCCATACGCTGCGGCAGGTTATACAGAAGACCGGGGAGTATAATTTGCCACTTTGCTTGGCGTTCGTGGTCTATGTTGAAGTCTTTGATTCGATTGAGACCTGGGCAGTGCTGCAGTCTCCAGAGGTGCACCAAATAGACTAGGTATATCGAGGTGTTGAGGCACTTATAAGAAAATGCCACCATGCCGTGTCGGCCCAAGTACAGAATCAGAGCACAGATCCCATCTAACTACAGCGAGGTGTGAGACAGGGAGACGTTATTTCATCTTTAAGCTCTTGGACTGGAAAGGACTTCGTATCAACATTAATGGCCAGTACCTAACACACCTTGGTTTTGCCGATGATATAGTTCTTATGGCTGAGACCATGGAAGGCTTGAACACAATGCTCGAAGATATCCGTAGTGCCTCCCAAAAAGTGGGTCTTAGAATGAAGATGGATAAGTCGAAAATCATGTCGACTGCTCATGTTGTACCCACTCCACCTCATGTTGGGAACACTACACTCGAAGTTGTTGACCATTACGTATACCTAGGACAGACAGTGCAGTTAGGTAAGTTCGACTTCGAAAAAGAGATCTCTCATGGAATCCAGCTCGGATGGGCAGCATTCGGGAAGCTTCGACAAATCTTCGCGTCCAACTTACCTTAGTGTCTCAAGACAAAAGTCTATGCCCAGTGTGTGTTGTCAGTATTCAGTTACCGCGATAAAACGTAGTCGCTAACTACGGGTCTCATAAGAACCCAATATGCAATGGAGGGGGCCATGGTCGGCATTCCCTGCGTGATCGAACCAGAAATGAGGAGATGCGTAAGAGAACTAAAGTAACCGACATCGCTCGGAGGATTGTTCAGCTGAAGTGGCAGTGGGCGGGACATATTAGCGAGAAGAAACACTGGCGGTTGGGGCGAAAAGGTAGAAATGACGACCGCACACTAGACGACGCTCCTTGGGTAGGCCCCCCACAAAGTGAACCGACGATCTGGTGAAGGTCGCGGGAAGCCGCTGGATGCGGGCAGCGCAAGACAAATCGTTGTAGAGATCCTTGGGGGACGCCTATACCCAGCAGTGGGTGTTGTGCGGATAATATCGACGGGTGAAAGCCTATTTGGTTTAAGCGACACCTAGGGCCATATAGAGTTATATACATATTTGGAATCAGCGGATTTTTCTGCGTCGATTGAGCTAGGTCCCATAAATATCGGAGCACTTTTTTGGCGCTTAAACCAATGAAAATTTCGGCCTCATTTTAGAGCATTGGTGTATGAAACGCCAAAAAATCAATACCATTTTTAGAGACAGTGGATATGAACCATACAAATGTTTGATTAAAACCCGTTTAAACTGTTTGTGTTTTCACAATAATAGTACTCGATGGCGGTTAAAGCGTTTTGCCTCCAACTACTTTTTAGGAGTAACCGTCGCTTAAAACATTTTGCTTTACATAAAAATCATCAAGGCTGTCGCTTAAAACATTTAGCTTGAATCTAAAAAAAATATGTCATGTCGCTTCAACCTTTTTGCCTTTATATATTTTCATCATAACATGTTGTTTAAATCATTATCGTCTGTATGCAAAACTTGACTATAATGTCGTTTCAGAAATTTATCCGCACTCTATAACTTAATTGAGTGTCGGTCCAACATATCTCAAGTTTTCCTTGTGTTACTTGAAGCACTTATCAAAACTCAAAATAGTGATATCTATGTCCGTTCAGACATGCAAATATTATTATGTGTCAATTTTGCAACGTTGCATCAAACAATGATTGTTTGCCGCCGACGTATTTGACTCGCGCGGGTATGTATCAGCCTCTCCTCGTTCCTACTGAAGACACTGGAAAAGATACTAGATAGACATATAAGAGAAACTATAGGCAAAAGTAAAAGACCACTACATGACAACCAACATGCTTATATGGAAGGGAAATCCATCGAGACAGCCCTCCACAACATGGCAGTCAGAGTAGAGAGATCAACTTCAAACAAATAATACGCTTTAGCGTGCTTCTTCGATGTTGAAGGCGCCTTTGACAAAGCGTCTGCGCAATCTATAGTGGAAGCCCTAAACAGAGAAGGTGTAACAAAGCAAATATCAGGTTGGATCACCAACATGTTACAACACAGATCTATACAAGCAGAACTATCAGACACCAAATACACCATCAAAGCTAGAAGAGGCTTTCCCCAAGGAGGTTGTCTGTCTCCACTGCTATGGTGTATCTTAATAGATGAACTAGTTACAAAGATCACTGCTATGCACATATACATCCAAGCGTACTCGGATGACGGCCTGTTACTTGTAAGAGGCAAAGTTCTAAGCGTGGTCAGAGATATAATGAGAAGCGGAATTATGACAACATTGAGATGGTGTAGGGATAAGGGACTGAACCTCAACCCTACAAAAACTATACTAATGTTGTTCACAAATAAAAGAAAGATTGATAGCATGATCCCAATAAACATTGAGAATGTAGAACTTGAGATAGTAAAGGAGTTTAAATACCTAGGGATAGTCTTAGACAGCACCCTAAGTTATAGAACACACATAAAAGAAACTAGCAAAAAGGCAATGACAGCTCTCATGCAGTGCAGAAGAGCCGTTGGCAAGAATTGGGGCATGAAACCCGAAGTGGTCCAATGGATCTATAGGGCAATCATCCTACCGAGAATTCTCCACGGAGCACTAGTACGGTGGCATAAGGCACAACTAGAATATAACAGAAAAGAACTCACAAAGGTACAAAGACTAGCTAGCATCATGGTAACAGGAGCCATGAGAACAACTCCCACGGCCGCCTTAGAAATGATACTAGGCCTTAGTTCTATAGATCTTGAAATCGAAAAGAGAGCTACAGAACAATGGTTTAAGCTGAAAAGCACTAACCTATGGATAGGAAGACATACTGATAAAGGTCACGCAGAAATAGGGAAGAAGTACGAAGATAACCTTTCTATGATACTGGTTAATAATGACCTAATAAAAAAAGAAAGGATATTCGACAAAAAGTACAGAATAAGCATCAGATCCAGAGAAAACTGGAAACTAGAACAAGACGATCTGGATAGCACCGCGGTATGCTACACTGATGGGTCAAGAAAAGAATCGACTAAGCTATCGGGTGCTGGGGTATACATAGCTAAACCCGATACAAAAGGAGCCACTTTCAATCTGGGCAGATACGCCAGCGTATTCCAGGTGGAAGAATTCGCGATACTGGAGTGTGCGCACATGAGCAAAAGTGAGATAAGCAACCATAACATAGGAAAAATAATAATATACAGTGACAGTCAAGCTGCCATCAAAGCCCTTGACAAAACGGAGACTACCTCAGCCTTGGTGAAGGAATGCAAACAAAGCATTCAGGAACTTGCAAACTTGGTTGAGGTGGAAATTGCCTGGGTACCTGGACACGAAGGTAACAAAGGCAATGATGAAGCCGATGAATTGGCTAGGATAGGGGCTGGTGAACCTTTCATTGGCCCTGAACCAAGACTGCCAATCACACATAGAATTACTAAGAACATTATTGAAATTCGAACAATCAAAGAAACCAACCAAAGATGGATGGAAAGAAAGGACTGTAGACAGTCCAAGATCTTCATCAAATCGGTTGACAAGAAGAAAACTAGAGAATTGCTGAAACGATGCAGGAGAAATATAAGAACGATTGTAGGTGTACTGACAGGACACTGTCTACTAAACAGACACCTATCAGTGATCAAACGGACAGAGGATCCCATCTGTCCGCAATGTAAAGAAAAAGAAGAAACAAGCTACCACTTCATGGCAGAATGCCCGATATACGCATCACTGCGCTGGGAGCTCTTTGGGGTGGATAAGCTTAAGGAAGAGGATCTAAAGCAGTTAACGATAAGTCAACTCAGCAGGTACTGTAAGCGTACAGGTAGGTTCGAGGGTCCGACGCCGGTGGGGTAAATGATAACCCACCTCTCCCTCCGGGGATTTGGGGAAATGGGTGAAATGGTCCCAATCAAGGTGACTGATCACCCGTCTGGCTTCGCTGGTGTCCCCCCTTCTAAATAATAATAATAAATAATAATATCATTGAAGTTTTTAAATGAGAAATTATTGCATGGTATCATTCACCATTCTTTAAAAAGTTATACAAACAGATGCGATTTAAAACAAATGCTGTTGTTTTCAAATTGTTGTTTAAGCCATTATGATTTTACTCTGAAATATTTAACTTTGGAGTTTGAACAAAATAGATTTATTCTATCCAATTGATAGAATGTCGGTTAAAGCACTTAGCCAGACTCTGAAAGACAATCAAAGTAACACTTAAGCCATTTTGCTTGGAACTGTCAGCAGAATAAAGTGGCGGTTAAATCATTTTACCTTACTCCATTATATGGCTATTTTGAATGAAGCGACATTTTTTTTCAAAATTTTTATCTTTACAAAGTGAAGAATGTAACCGGAATTTGAGACTTTTAAAACGAAACTAGTTTGTAACACTTTCAGGCAAAATTAACAAACCGTTTTGTTTTAATAATTTTTTTTCCGAAATTAAAAACTTTGAAACGCTCTCCTGTAAAGTTCCAAAAATGTCGCTTAAACCAAATAGGCTTTCACCCGTCGATATGATAAAGATTAAATTATAAAATCACTATAAAAAAACTTCAATGGCAACAATCAAACTAATCCAAAAAAGAGAGGAAAGGAATGAAAAATTATGAGATAATTATGTACTAGATGCAAGTTATTTCAGCTTTTTGTACTTGTTTCTTACATATATTACACTTGGATTTTGACGCCGATGATGCCGACGAAAACTTCGGCGGCGGCGGCGCGGCTAAAATGACCGGCGGCGTGCGCCACGCCGATCGGCGCACACGTCTAGTAGCGACCATAAAAAAACGGGTTGTATATTTTATTTTATTTTTGTTTTATTTGTGCCATAAAGAAACTTTTTATACGTAAAATCATATTTTTGCGTTATATAATTGTTGTATTTTTTAAAATATATTTTAACGATAAGTTAAATACTGGTTATCCAGTCATTTGTAACTTTATAAGTTTTATCTTATTTTAACGAAGCGTCAAAGCATCTATTTTCTTTTATTATTTATATGTGCAATGTTGTATGCTAATAAGAGGAAGTTAAGTGTTATAAATATGGGAAAATGATGGTTTTTAAGCTATGTGTATGTTACCATAAAGCACAGTTTATATATTTGAAAAACTAATATATAAAGTGCATAAAGCCTCGAATATATAAGGAGACATTGTTGCGGAATATATAAAAAAAACACTAATACTTAATTACGAAACCTTCACACCTACGCATTTAAGTTTATATAAAGAGTTATTACTCTTTATATAAAACACAAACATTTAAACTTAATGCGAAGACTAAGGTTCAAAATTAATTAGTTATATATTTTTGACATGTTTCCTAACATGTCCCCAAATGTATTCGAGGCTTAAAACTGCTCGACTAAAGGCTATCGAATCGACTGATCTCTTTGATATCATATTTGAACAATCCAGGTATTCAATCGTATGTCTGACTGTAGTTTGTTTATCCTTACTTGTCATATTTAGTAAACAGCTTTTGACAGTTGTCAAATATCTTTTACATGTTGTCTTATTAAATCAAATTGTCACTCTAAACAGCTTTTGACTGTTGTCAAATGTATTTTACATGTTGTCTTATTAAATCAAATTGTCACTCTAAACAGCTTTTGACAGTTGTCATATTTCTTTTAAATGTTGTCTTATTTAATCAAATTGTCACTCTAAACAGCTTTTGACAGTTGTCATATTTCTCTTAAATGTTGTCTTATTTAATCAAATTGTCACTCTAAACAGCTTTTGACAGTTGTCATATTTCTTTTAAATGTTGTTTTATTTAATCAAATTGTTAACAGCTTTTGACAGTTGTCATATGACTTTTACATGTTGTCTTATTAAATTAAATTGTAACTCGTAAACAGCTTTTGACAGTTGGCATATGTTTTTACATGTTGTCTTATTTAATCAAATTGTCACTCTAAACAGCTTTTGACAGTTGTCATATGTTTTTACATGTTGTCTTATTTAATCAAATTGTCACTCTAAACAGCTTTTAACAGTTGTCATATGTCTTTTAAATGTTGTCTTATTTAATCAAATTGTCATTCTAAACTGCTTTTGACACTCTGTTGTTATAAGTCTTTTAAATTTAAATCGTTATTTAAAAATACATATCTTGTCTTGTTAAATCAAATTGTCACTAATGTGTGGAAAACTAATAGTTGTATTTATAATCGACTTCTTCAAAAAAGAGTAGGGTGAAGATTGTTTACCAAATAAGACAAGTAAGTATAAACAGACTAATACAGCTGATCATCCAAAAAAAAGCGGTATAAATCAGACTTTGACCATGCCAAACTCCGTATGTCCACCGAAACGCGATATGTATAGCGAATTATCACCATACCCCGTTATAGGGGGTGCACGAATGTTAGAAGCCAAAGACAAAGTACAACAGAAGGTCTATTTTTGATTAATTTCATGATTCTGCCTAATCCCACTCAACCTCTGAGAGAATATATCTGTAATACATATATTTTAGAAATTCTATTCAACTGACGGTTTTGATTACAAAAACAATCAAATATTAATTTATTTTAATATTCGTATTAAATTAACAATACAATTATTATTAAGTTTAACAGCGCGGTTTACACAATTAATATTTAATGTGATTTTCAAAATATACAATTAAAACCATTTCTAAATTTTTAACCTTATAACTACGCCGTCGCACGGAAAATAACCAATTCAGGCTGCTAAAAGACCTTTCAAAGTCTACCGTGGTTATAGGTGCATATTTAAATTAAGAGAAATAGTTTATTGTTGAACGATTTACAGGCGAATTGATCTGTACTTCCTTTCCCAAAATCAAATCATTTATTAAATTTAATGTGGAGAATCCAACATTTTTTTCTATTATTAATTTTAGTTTTTGATAAATAATTTTTCCTTTTGGATCCATAGAAATTTCTCTGTAAGTTTTTTGAACTAAATTGTAGTATGAATGGCGCTGCTGCCGAATGTATAAGCCGATTGTTTATGAGTAGAATAAACGTAGGCAAATAGGTGGCCCAAAAGGTATTTCGCTTCTGATTATTTTAGTCTGTGAATCGTTCTTGCACCGACGATAACGGGGTATGTTATATCACGTTTAACTGTCAAAAGACAATGGATTATGACAATTGAGTGTCGATATTAGGCTCAAAGACCAATTTCGGTCTTTCGTTCTTTCGGTAAATTTTAGTAATTAGTATAATAACACCTAAAACGATAGTTCTCTACAAAGCGCACTGTCTAAAGTGAGGCAACTAAAGCAGCCAAAATGGCGTTTATGGTTTTTATTCTCCATTATTACCTAATCATACCCAATAAGTACAAAACAGTTTCAATTTTCCTACATTAATTAGATTAGTTACTATATTATTTGGTTTTAATTACGATTAGATAACGTATGAAGGATATAAATCTGAAAACTAAGTAATTCTGGCTTGGTATTAGTTGCCACACTTTGTATACAAGGACACGGTTTCTAGGTGTTGTTATTCTAAGTTGGAAACTACAATTTCATTAAAATAAATTAAAAAAAACCGGCTAAGTGCGAGTCGGACTCGCGCACGTATGGTTCCGTACCAAAATCCGGGAAAAAAATGTTTGTTGTATGGGAGCCCCCCTTAAATATTAGTTTTATTCTGTTTTTAGTATTTGTTGTTATAGCGGCAACAAAAATACATCATCTATGAAAATTTCAACTGTCTGCCTATTGTCGTTATTAATAACGAGCAAAAAACGGCAAAAAAATCACGTTTGTTGTATGGGAGCCCCCCTTAAATATTAATTTTATTCTGTTTTTAGTATTTGTTGTTATAGCGGCAACAGAAATACATCATCTGTGAAAATTTCAACTTTCTAGCTATCATGGTTCATGAGATGCAGCCTGGTGACAGACAGACAGGCGGACAGCGGAGTCTTAGTAATAGGGTCCCGTTTTTACCCTTTGGGTATGGAACCCTAAAAAAGGTTTTTCAAAAGACGTTTTTAAAACGCACTAAATTATTACAAAAAAAAATCGGACTAAAACATTAAGGCCGGCCACACACAGACGGAATCTCGTTACGGAATTCCGTACGTACGTGATTCCGAACGCAGCAGCTGCATATAAAATCTATGGGCTGCCACACACAAAAATGGGTGACTTTATAATACAAATAGAGTAAGTAACTAGTTATTCAGAACGGGCGACCAAATTACTATTTGGGCGACAACCTTAGGGCACACAACAAAACGATTAAAATTTGGATATATTTTATTTAAAAAAGGTGACTATTATCCTAATCGAGATGACAAAAATACCATGTTGGGCAGCTTAAATCAGTTTTATAGTTACCTACTTGGTATAATACTAAGGCTGAGTTGCACCATCTTACTTTAACAATAACAAGCTTGTTAAAGTACCGGTTAAGCATAAGTTAGCCAACAAAAGAGGTTGCCAGCCAGCATGATGTCCTTTGACAAGTTTGACGTGACAAATAGGTAGCATTATCATTTGACGATAACTTTAAGGGCCTTATCATACTAGCGGTTTGCGAGCGTTCTCAAAGCGGAGCGGGCGCGCAGCGAAAACGTTGTGGGCGCGCCGCGGCTGCACAGCGAGTACGTCGCGGACAAGTGGCAGATACGCAACGTTTTCGTCGCGTGTTTGTAGAGAATTTGTTACGTCGTCGTATGGCGTCCACACGGCTACTGCTATTCGCGGCGATCTCGTTGCGCGTCCGCAACGAATTCGCTGGTTGTGCGCGGCGTGTTCGATGCGCGCCCGCAACGTTTTCGCTGCGCGCCCACTCCGCTATGAGAACCGCTTGTATGATAAAGCCTTAACTTTGACAGCGTTTTGGTGCAACTCACACTTAGTTGCCCATTCAGTATTTTTGTCACTCATTTAGAATTTTCACTGCTAACTTAAATTATTTATCTCCCACATGTAGTCGCCCGTTTTACGTTTTTTTTTGTAATCCACAGCTAGTCGCCCGTTTAGTTATTTTGTCGTCCATAAAATAAACCGCTGCACGGTTTAGTATTTAAGTATCCCATTAACAGTCGCCTTTAATTATTTCCAGTCACCCAATTAATTAATTCCCTTGTTTTATTTAATAATTAAAATAACAAATTATCATCTGTTAATCCAAGAATTAACTAAGATGTCAAATACAATTTAAAAAAATGTCGTAAAAAAACATATTATGATGGCAATAATAAACAAAACAAAACACACATACCTACTTAAAACTATTTATATTTTCTTTACTAATTTTTGTATGAAACAGCTGATTTTTTTCGCGTTTTCATAGTTGGTCGCATAGCAAAAGTTGTTCAGTTTGATGGTCCCTATCTACCCTATTCGGCATTAGGGGTTATTTTGTAACACGTTTAATAGAGCAAAGATGTTGCCAAAAGAAATAATAAAATTAAAGACTGCGAATTAAATATATATATTTTGTTGTATTATTCTTTATTTTTATTGTATGTTGGTTTGGTATCAATGAAGTGTTCGTTTACAATAGTTTAATTATTTTTATTATATTTATAAGTTGTTTAAATAAAAGGTGGTCTGAACAATACATATGAATGTTATTTGTTACATACCTACATTAATTCCAAAAATAAGGTGAAAATAATATAGGTATTTATATTTCATTATAACTATTTTTTGATCTATTTATTAAAAACGTAGGTTGTTTTATTAAAAACGTAGTTGTCAGGTCACCTTTATAAAAAATAACCTTTTACATACACCCGTATTCAAGAACGACCCTGACCTATGCGAACGCACAGCGTTGCAACTAGGGTTACCAGGGGCCGTACCGGCTAACGAATCGAGCTTCGGAAAATTTGCCGAGTTTCAAATTAAAAAAGATAAATTAAAGTAAGGAATTTCATATTGTACTATTTGTTGAAGTTATTTGGAAGATATGGATGTTTGTGTGACCTCATGAATTAGGGTTCGCCATTATGGCCCAATTGGGGCTCGATTTATCTGTTTTAATTTGAAACCCGGCAGACTTTTCGAAGCTCGATTCGTTAGCCGGTACGGCCCCAGGACCAAAATTCAGAAATCCGGTTGCACGAGGTTGAAAATCCTGATTTTTGGACAAAAATCGAGTCTCCTCAAATAAAAAAAAAAATGTAAGCCATTTAGTTTACATTAGGCACATCTTATATATTTATTATCTGCTGGCAACAGTCTTAAATTTATAATTTTTTTTTGTAAAATTTTACCCAAGTGGGTGGTTTATCATAAGAAAATTATGGGCATCTTTCAGGAAATGACCCATTCATAGAGCCTAGTCGCCGCGCGCTTTTTAATTTGCGGCAATGGTGGTTTAGACAAAATCATTACAATCAATCATGGTGTAATGATTTTGACCAAGCACGATTGAAAATCCGGTCTCGAGTAAAATCCGGGCGGAGTCGGGTCTGAGCCCTTAAAATCCGGTCAAGACCGGATTTATCCGGTCAGATGGTAACCCTAGTTGCAACAGAACTCAGTGATTGGTTCGTTTGTTTTACGTAGTTGTTAGGACACTGTACGTCCGCCACTGTGAGACCTCATAGTAATGTTTGTTAATATCGGGTCATTCTGAACTTACCATCCAAATTTCAAGGATGTGTCCAGTCCTTGAAACTAAACAACTTTCTCTAAGAAACATGTGTCGGATTTCGCTACAAAATTTTGATCATCCCATACTAAATTGATATTGTGATCTCTTTAATTTGTATGGATAGTCGATTTTTTTACATATTTGGCCATGTGTTCCTTAGAGAAAGTTGTTCAGTTTCATGGACTGAACACATCCTTTAAAATTAATATGGTGAATACAAAATGACCCTGTATTAGGTGTTTCGTACTAAATGTTAAAATTGCAGGTTTAAATGTATATAAAAACATCAAATGTTATTTTTTGTAACAAATTATAAACAAAATAAAACACAGTTAATAATTACATAACATTTTGTTTAATTTTTTTACATGAATAGGTGACTAATGCCATATTTACACGAGTCAAAATACAGACTGTAATATACACAACAACTTTATCTAGGGATACAGGTGTTATTTTCATACAAACGAGGTAACTTTGAAGCCTTGGTTTTCTGCCAGGAATGTACCGTGCTGTAATCTAATGATGGCCATCCAGGGACTGAATGGAGTAGATTCAGATCGCTATACACACCCAACTGATCTGATCAGCATTCTTAAAGATTAATGGGTCAGAGTTCTCAGTTTAAGGATTTCCATACATTTTCATGCTATTTTCGCGGTTTTTTGAAACATGTCCATTACGTTTTTAGAATGCTGGTCAGATCAGTTGGGTGTGTATAGCGATCTGAATCTCCTCCATTCACTCCCTGGATAGCCGTCATGAGATCACAGCACAGTACATCCCTGGCAGGAAACCAAGGCTTCAAAGTTACCTCGTTTGTATGAAAATAACACCTGTATCCCTAGACAAAGTTGATGTGTGTAGTTTTGCAGCTGTAAAATAAAAAAAAAACCACGGCGAAGGACACTTCGGAGGGGGGGAAGGGGGAGGGGAGGGGTTGGCAACCGGCAATTTTGGATTCAGCGGGGTCGAATTAATAAGAAAACATTGGTTACCAAAAAGTAATACAATTTGCTTCTAGACCTTCACTTTTTCAAAATCTGGTCTTGTCTCGAAGGCAGGGCGGGAAACCGGTTTCTAATTAACCAGGTTAATTTCGATCTCAAACAGGTTTTTTCGTAAGTGTTCACTCGGAGATCTGCTTCTGGGATAAACCTGGTTAATTCCACGACGCGCGTGAATAGTGCAGCGATATATTTTGTCTCTTTTTATCTGCGGGCGGGATTTATCCCAGAAGCAATATCGCACGCGAATCGGTTCAATACTTATGAAAAAACCTGTTTGAGATCGAAATTAACCGGTTAATTAGAAACCGGTTTCCAGCCCTGGTCTTTCGTTTCATTGCTTTGCATCGGGTGGGCGGAGCGAACAAAATCATTTTGGTATTAACCAGGTTTTGGGAGCGGAATCAAAACCAAAACGGTCTACGAGCTTAACCAGAAATAATACCGGTTTCGACGAGCAGAATCGAAATAAAAACGCTCTTTTCAAAATGTATGAAGCTGCGCGAAACCTGGTTGCAAATTTTAACCAGGTTTTCCAGCCCTGCTCGAAGGGAGCCGATGTAAGGCAGCCATTAGACGCTCATGCAAGCGTCAGTCAAATTCCATCAGTCATGACCAGAGACCGGACTTGCGGTGGCACGAATAAAATTACGTTAAATAGTGCGTGGACAAGTTAATTATCTATTTGTGTAATGTATCGATAAAAAATATAATTACTTAAGTATCGTGCAAAACGAGTAAAAATCAAAACTAGATTTTTTCTGCAAGGCATTACGAACTGAATAAGTAAAAACCGGACAAGTGCGAGTCGGGCTCGCCCACCGAGGGTTCCGTACAGACCTTACATCTACATACATAAAATAAAGCTATAGAAAAGTTGTGTCGGTACAAAGGAAATATTTTGAAAAAAAAGTGGTTGGTAGTTATTAGTTTTTTATATGAAAACTGTACTACGGAGAGTTCAAGCTTTATCCCAGGTTCTACCTACAGAAATTATGTGAAAAATTGCTTAGATTATAAGTTGGACTCCAAGCTACCAAACTGTAAAAAAATACCATCAAAATCCGTTCAGCAGACTGCTATATATAGATAACCATTTGAAATCCTTTGTCGCCACGTAGAAAATAACCCTTCCAGGGATTACGACAAAGAATTGACCACGGGCGAAATTTGAAATGGAATAGTACATTACTGCAGCGGCACTCAAGACAGGCATTGAAGAACATACGTGAGTCCATCAATGCCTAGTTGCGGCCAAGGCTTGTGTAGTACTTTTAAACTTTTAACTTTTTAGTTTTAAAAGTTTTAAGCTTTTTATTTTAATTTTAATTTACTTTCAGTAATTGATAAAAGAAAATGGAAAGTGGAATGTGCACATAAAGGCCTTTCGTTTGATACACATATTGAAAAAAAAAATCCGGTTTTTTTTTCCTTTATTTCCAGTTTTTCATTTTTTTCCAGTTTTTTGGAAAGTGCTCATCAAGGCTTTTCATTTGATACCCATATTGCAAAAAATATATTTTTTTTTTGTTTTTTTTTTTTCAGTTTTTTGGAATGTGCTCATCAAGGCCTTTCATTTGATACCCATATTGCAAAAAAAAATTACCTTTCGTTTTTATTTTTTTTTCAGTTTTTTGGAATATGCTCCTTGATGAGCATATTCCAAAAAACTTTTCAAAAAACTTACATTTGATACCCATAGGTATTGAAAAAAATTTTTTTTTTCGTTTTTAATGTTTTTTTATCTATTTGGAATGCGCTCATCAAGGCCTTTCATTTGATACCCATATTGCACCAAAACAGTTTGTTTTCGTTTTTATTTTTTTTTTCAATTTTTTGGAATGTGCTCATCAAGGCCTTTCACGTGATACCAGTACCCTTAGCACGAACAGCTATCGAGAAAAAAAACGCGCGCCTGTATACCGAATATTAAAAAAAAATTTTTGGAATGTGCTCGCTCATCAAGGCGACATTTGATACCTATATTTGTGTTTCATTGAAAAGTTCGCTCCATTTCTGAATTACACGTGTGTAATGAGTTTTAATTTAATAGAAACATTGCTGGACAGACGCCGGCAATTTTGTATGAAAATCCATTATTACACGTTAGTAATGGATTCTCATACAAATATTGACGGCGCGGTTTAGGTCTGTCCGTAAACTCCGATTTAGCACGAAGAAGGTTGTCAAAATAATGTTCGAATTTCCAAGCATTTTGAGAAAAAATAAAATAATTACAAACCCACCGCACCTGTTTATACAGGTGTGTACAATACAAGTACTGTTGATTGTCAACAGATGGCGCTGTATATCAATAGTACACTGTATAATGTTCTGTGAAATGGTTTTATCTATCGCAATGTTATTAGAGAAAATGGGTGTATTCCAACAGGACCCTTTGGTTGTGTGAAGCCGAGACTTTTATTGTAGTGGTGGCTACCTCGGCTGACCTTACCGAGTAAACTGTCTTGATTATACTTGGTGCCAAATGCTCCAAGCAACATTGGAATGCGATGCACCCGCATTTTAATGTAAACTGAATCAATCTACCACTGAACTATTCAACACTTGACACTGGCAAAAATTACTTCCAAGAAGAAAGTAGATTGCCAAAACAAAAATAAGAAGAAGAAGACCCCCGTCATACAGCGTGACATACCGCCATGTTGCGAAAATATTTAGAGCCAAATTTATTACTTATTAATTTTATTTTTAAAAGTAATTAACTATATCAATATTTGAAAGGATCTGAATAATTAATAATAATAAATATTGATATTTTAAAAAGAATTAGTGGCGCGATTAATCCAAAAGTAATTAGAAGTTAAACTATGACCGCGCATACCGTTGTTTCACCAAGATGATTAATAATTACGTATTTTAATGACCATATTTTATTATGATTTAAATACAAATATACAGTTTTCAGATTTATTCCTGTAAGTGTAGTATAAGACGCTATTACCTGCCAAATTTCATAGTTCTAGGTCAACGGGAAGTACCCTATGAATTTTGATTCCTTTGAGAGTATCGAAAATGCGTTTTTTGCGCCCTAAACGGCAGTATCTTTTTTTTACGTTAACTTAGAAGTTTGATTTTTTTACAGCTTCAAGGGCCCGTAGACCTTAGTATATGGTTTAAATTTCAATTCGATACCTCCACGCGTTTCCGAGATAAAGGGTCTTGACAGACAGACGGACGGACAGACAGACAGACGGACAACAAAGTGATCCTATAAGGGTTCCGTTTTTTCCTCTTGAGGTACGGAACCCTAAAAATCGTGAATTGTAGAACAAAATAAAATGCACTGCAATTTTTCTTGATGCAAAGATAGCGAAGAAGAAGATGCGGTCTGGACCGGCAGCATATAAGCAAAATTTAACTCTCGAGTTTTGATGGTGATCCCTGATTGGTCAAGAAACTCAGTAGTTATGTTTTGCGCGCAAACTCTAACTCCCCAGTTTCGCGCTAGTTCGATAGTGATCTCTGATTGGTCAACAAACTCAGTAGTTAGGGTTTGCCCGCAAACTCTAACTACTGAGTTCGCATCTTCATTTTTTTTGTCAGTAGTAATGTATAGCGCGTAATGGGGAATGTCCGAAAAAAATCAAATAGGCTAAATATTTTTTTATAGGTAGGAATAAGCTTCCTTAGTTATAGAAAAAAATTTCAAAATTTTCGATTGCGTGAAAAAATTTAAAAAAATTAAAGTCTCTTCGACTTCATAAATGTAAGAAAGTAACAGCAGAATGGACCTTTGCCAACACCTGCCACTATGACAACAAGAATAAAAAAAACAATTTTGACATTTTGTGTTGAATATTTTTTTTAATACCATGTTGTGGTTGTAGCGGGTGATGGCAAAGGCATTAATCTCCATTCTGCTGTTACTTTCCTATATTTGTAAAGTCGAAGAGATTTTTTTAGATTTTTTCACGCAACCGAAAATTCTGAATTTTTTTTTCTATAACTAAGGGAGCTTATTCCTACCTATGAAAAAATATTCAGCCAATTTGATTTTTTTCGGACATTCCCCATTGTATAACTGATTTCAGGGACTTTGCTAGTTTAGTTATAACAAGAAGTTTTGCAATATATTTTCATCAGTAATTTATGGCATAATGATTAGGAGAAAAATTAATCAAATTTAGTTTAATAGTCTGTACCTACTGAAATAAAAAGATGTTTACAAATAAACGATAAACCAAAAAATATATACGATAATGTGTAAAGAAAGGCGAATACCTTCAAACCATTTAGCCTTATATCATAATAATAATTAAATCATTTATTCAAGCGACCATGGGCTCACATTGTGTTAGTATACTTAACTTATGTTAGTAAAAATTACCTACAAATTACTTATACTAGGTACTGTATTGAGATTAAGAATAATAATGTTGAATTGAAAAAACATTTTATTAAGAATGTTTCTGTGCAATAAATATTTATTTTGTTGTTTATTAAGTACCTATTGTTTTATTCTCAAATGTTTTAACCCAAACACAGGAGAAGTCTTCTTCTTCATCGTGTCGATGATTCTAGCGTCCACCAAAGCGTGTTGTCAGGCAAAATTCACAACGGCGGCATAGCGCAACCAAATAGGACAAGTTAGAATAAATGCATTTTAAGTAGATACTAACTTGCAATTATGATTCGTTGCGACGCAGGTTTGGTTTTCTGGACAATCCATTTGGTAAATTTTATTCAGCATTTTTGTATCCATATGGATACACTGGAGAACTTGGCATATGCCACAGTTCTCCAAACTATAATTTTGGTCCTTACCTATGAAATTGGCGTTTTTTTTCTCACACACAAAGAACCATATAACTCTAGCGATTTAAATTATTTATCAGTTGCTGGATATTACGGCTATATCAAGTTGACGGCTATGCTTATAATTGGATGTAATTTGATTGTTCTGAAGAATAATTAAAGTGACTTATTTTTTTTGGCAAAAATGACCACTTAATCTGTTGTAACGTAGCCTAAACTTATTTTTTTCGAGTAAGTTATGTTGCTTAAGTCATCTTAATGTTCAAACATTTGTGCTTACAGAAAAGTTTTGTTGCAATAGCGTTCACAGTTGTTAAATAAATTGTGAAAAATTTTGAAATAGAAAATGCAACTTTTTAAAAATTCTCCATACAAAACGTCAATTTCATTCATAGGCAAGGAATATTTAGTTTAGCAGAAAAAAAAGCTTTTGCGTTCAGGTCTGGGTATACTGGATTATATTCGCAAAAACTTGGAAGATTAGAAATCATTTTTAAAAAATAAAATATTTTACCACAGTTGAATGTCCGAAAAAAATCTAATTGGCTGAATATTTTTTTATAGATAGGAACAAGCTCCCTTAGTCATAGAAAAAAATTCAGAATTTTCGGTTGCGTAAAATAAATAAAAAAATTAAAGTCTCTTCGACTTCACAAATGTAGAAAAGTAACAGCAGAATGGAAATTATACCTTTGCCAACACCTGCCACTATGACAACAAGAATTAAAAACAAAAAGTTTTGACATTTAGTGTTGAAATTTTTTTTTAATACCATGTTGTGGTTGTAGCATGTGATGGCAAAGGTATAATCTCCATTCTGCTGTTACTTTCCTATATTTGTGAAGACGAAGAGACTTTAATTTTTTAAATATTTTCACGCAACCGAAAATTCTGATTTTTTTTCTATTACTAAGAGAGCTTATTGCTACCTAAAAAAAAAAATATTTTTTCGGACATTCCCCATTGACAACTGAATTTTGAAGCTCGCTCATTGGTGGATGCGCACTCAGTAGTTAGAGTTTGCGGGCAAAACCTAACTACTGAGTTTTTTGACCAATTAGAGATCACTATCGAACTAGCGCGAAACTGGGGAGTTAGAGTTTGCGCGCAAAACCTAACTACTGAGTTTCTTGACCAATCAGAGATCACCATCAAAACTCGAGAGTTAGATTTTGCTTATATGCGGACCGGCACAATTGACCAATCTGCCATTGTTTTACGCATAAGCAGGGGGAAACGTGTAAAATATTACAATGACACTAAGGCCCTCTCTCGTACCATAAAAAGTCAATATCGCATTTTTTGAAGATGTGCCATTATACCGCTGTGTGTGCCGTGTGCGATATATTATTTCAAAAAATATAGTAGGCGAGCTCGAAATATAGTAGGTAGGATACTATATTATACAGGGTGGAATTTCTTAATGCCACCTGGAGGGAAAGTACTCTAAACAATGGAGATAGCTAATTTCACTCAAAGGAAACATTCCTTTATTTTTAAAAAGAAACAAAACTGCATTCAAAGTTTTTTAAAAATACGCTTCCCACACCCAGGAATCGAACTGGCCAAAATTCGAAAAAACAATATCCTGTAATTTTATGATATCAATCGTTAGGGTCAAACATAAGGATCAAATCTCTCTAACAAACATGGTATATTAAATGAAAGGAAAACCATGAAAGACAAGATTAGACTTGGCTCTATTATGTTAGTTAGTTCACAATAAATTATCTATGTAGAACTATTTCGATAAGATGTTCATAATCAGACTATTACGCATCCATTGCATGCAAATGACTTCCTTAAAATAATAATTTTATGTATCCAGCAACATGGGGCCAATTTCGAACAACTAATTAGTTAAGCTTTTTTCTCGTTCAAGTAAAATAAGTTTAGATTTAATGATTTTCCTTTCATTTAATTTAACATGTTTGTTAGAGAGATTTGAACCTTATGTTTGACCCTAACGATTGATAACATAAAAGCACAGGGTGTTGTTTTTTCGAATTTTAGCTGGTTCGATTCCTGGGTGTGGGAAGCATATGTTTAAAAATCTTTGAATGCAGTTTGTTTTGTTTTCAAAAATAAAGGAATGTTTCCTTTGAAAGAAATTTGCTATCTCTATTATTTAGAGTACTTTCCCTCCAGGCCTCCTACTCAAATGGCCACTTTTCTATTCGTTCGCTAACTTAAAGCTTAAAAATAAGCAATTAAACGATCAAGTCTCTCGTCGCAAGTTTATGTAAATCACAGACATTGTTGTATTATATGGAACTGACAAGCCCACGACACGTAATTTTGGAATTTATGGCTTATTTTTAATTTTTAAGTTAGCGAACGAATAGAAAAGTGTCCATTTGAGTAGCCCCACTGGTGGCATTAAGAAATTCCACCCTGTATAGTAGGATTGGCAACCCTAGCTTCAACCTCTTGATGTCAGCTACCTTATCATAACGAGATTATTTCTAGTTTTTCCAGAACTCTGACCTCTCTTTCCCACATATATCTATCTCTTAAATAATTTATAAGTAGATGTAAATTTTAGAGCCGTCAAGAAAACGACAAAAGTGAACACATATACTCCCTCAGTAACTTCGGTTTTTCTGAACTGGCCAGTGGTCTATGTGATAAACTGATAAATAAACATACGAAAAAAAACTTATAAAAACTTGCAATAAATTGTGCATTTAAAATAATGCTATAGATTTTTTATTGAGATACTTATAAGTGTCGTGTTAAGTGTTGTTGCTAAAATGTATTTTAGTGCGGTTATTTTTGTCATTTTTGGTAAGTTTTTTTTATGCATGCCTTCACCTCACCTGGGGCCGTACCGGCTAACGAATCGAGCTTCGAAAAGTCTGCCGGGTTTCAAATTAAAACAGATAAATCGAGCTCCAATTGGGCCAAAATGGCGAACCCTAATTCATGAGGTCACACAAACATCCATATCTTCCAAATAATTTTCCGAAGCTCGATTCGTTAGCCGGTACGGCCCCTGATGTTAAGTGACGATGGGCCAAAGGTGGAAACGCACTACACCCGGAATCCTCACCACCGAGGAACCAGCCGGAACACAACAATTTTTAGGGTTCCGTACCAAAATGGTAAAAAAGGAACCCATACGGCCCGGTCACAGCTCGCCGCGGCAGGCGGCGCGGCAAGCGAATTCGCTAATCATTGCGCGGTCGTGGCGACGAGCTGAGAGACCGCTATTGAGATAGCGCGCAGTGATCACTGAATTCGATTGCCGCGCCGCCCGCCGCGGCTAGCTGTGGCCGGGCCGTTATGATGTGACTCAGTCTGTCTGTCTGTCACAGCTGGATATATAACTACTAATGGTATCAACTTGAAATTTGGAATAGTTTAAGATGACATTTGCCCAACTATTTTGCAAATAAGAAATAATTAAAAAAATAAATACATTTTTTATAACAGGGACTGAAAAGGGGTCTTAAAAATTTCAAGTGGGGCTACTAGGGCATGTGGGGTATCATATAAAAGAGCGCCACTTGCACGTTTTCAAACATTTTATTTGTTTAAGGTCGCATAGTTTTCGACTTATGATGAAAAATGTAAAAAAAATACCGTTCCCCCCCCCCCCTTATCTACGAATTTTGCAAAGAGAAAAATCTGAAATAATTCTATGTGATAGTAATTTATGTAAAGATTACAGAAGTAGGAAAAATAAAACGATGTTTCAATATAACACACTTTTTAGAAATTCAAAAAACAAACAAAAACTTTATTAGTTCCACTACCAGTCAAAAGATGGCGCAGATTAAATTAGTTCCACTATCAGCCAAGAGATGGTGCTGACCTAATACTAAAATAATAATTGGTGGCTAGTTCTAATATAATTACCTACTATTTGCCATACAAATAAACGAAGAATAAGTTCCTACTTAGTAATAAAAACAGTTTGCATGTATGGCGTATTCCGTGTATAGGTACCCCATACATGATTAAGGGGCCCCCCCTTAACCGTTTATTTTTTTATTTTTGTAATAAAATCGTTAAGCGGTTAACAGGATACATCTACCTACCAAGTTTCAACTGTGTAGTCTTAATACTTTCGGAATAAAGTGGCTGTGGCATACGGACGGACAGACAGACAGACATGACGAATCTACACACACACACACACACAACACATACACACACATATTTTATAATTTCTGCTTTTTAGGGTTCCGTACCCAAAGGGTAAAAACGGGACCCTATTACTAAGCCTCCGGTGTCCGTCTGTCTGTCTGTCTGTCTGTCACCAGGCTGTATCTCATGATCATGAACTGTGATGGGTACGTATCAGAATGTCTAAAGTTAGAATGTCTAAACTTAAAATGCCAAAGTTCAAAATGTCAAAAATTTGAATGTCTAACGATTAAAATGTAAAACGTTCTAAATGTCAAAAACGAAAATGTCAAACGGTCAGATAGTCCTAAGTTAAAATGTCTAAGCTTAAATGATCAAAACTTAAAATGTCTAATATTCAAATTACCAATTCATAATTAATTCCAATTACATTTTTTCATACAAAACTGTAAATCGCAATAATTTTTGTTTGGTTTGTATTTTGGATTTTTTATTTTGTTAAATATTACTAGATAAATAATGTATTTCTTTATCCAATTAATAACATCACAAAAAAAGTTAATTATGATTAAATTGCGAATCATTTTGGTGTTATGTTAATACTTTGTATGGGAAGCTCACAGTTCGCTGGAGTAACGGATACTAGCGCGGTTTTCTTGCGGTTTTATTAAAAGTAGTTTGATAATTAGTTAGTATTTGGTTTGATTTTGGATTTTCTTGACGTTTCAGCATAGCCATAGTCTAGAGGGACTTTGAAAATTGTTGTGTTCCGGCAGTAAGAGGTAAGCCAAGTATCTCAGTGGTGAGGATTAAATATGTTCCAATCGCAAATCATTTTGGTATTACCTACCACAGATAATTATGTATTACGTTTGTATGGAAAGCTCACTGTTTGCCGGAGTCTTTTTTCATGGAGGGGATCGCTTATTCTCCTGCTTTAATGTTTGGCGATAAGTGTAGCAGTCTACCAAAATTGAAGTTGAGAAAGTGTGATTTGAATAAGTTAAGAAATAATAACAACTTGATTACGACAACGTCAGCGCGTGCACAACACGGGCGCAGTGCATTGGTCGAGCGGCGTGCGCTCCGCGTCTCGTAGTGGCTTAGTCTTGCTTGACTGGTGATCTCGGCGAGTGCATACTCGCCATAGATCACCACCAATTGATATATTGCAATGAATCAAAGAAATGCACACAAAAAACTGGAGGAAAATAGGCGCACGTTAAGGACTCACTTAGGTTCGCGAACCTGCAGCAAAAAAAATATCCTGTGCTGAAAATAGTTTGCCATACGTATGCGAACTTGATTCGCACAGGTACATACTATAGCAAAAGTGAAAATAAAAGGAAACAAAATTTTCTGTCACCTAAGTTTAGATGTGTCACTAATCTGCAATACCCTAATAATAATATCTATCTCCAAGAAATAAAGTATAAATCATCGGATTAATGTAAATATGTATCTTAAATTATAGTTTGATCACTTTTTTCTATAGCCTGAATATACCTAAGATCTATGCTCTAAAAAGTAAGTTACGGGCAGGAATAATACACCTGCCTAAAATATTAAACCTGTCACTATAAATCTAATCATCTAACTATTAGCATCGATTAATTCGTTCAATTATCGAAATTATAGATCTGTTACCTAATTAATAGAAAAAATCCTAATAGGGGCGGAGTTTTTATAACGGAGTTTTTAAAACCATTTTTATATTGTTTGGTGATTCAATTTCAGTGACACTTTTATTATTTTGATAATTGATATTATTTCCAAGTAATTTTTAATTAATATTTAGGTAATCGTTTTAACATTATTTGGTGATTCGATTTAGGTGAGAGATCTACTATTTTAGGAACAAATATTATTAACTAGGTCACTGAAGACGCATTTATTAGGTAATTGATAAAATCATGCCCTTAAAGTTATAGAAAATGAATATGATAAAGAGGTAAAAATCATCATTTATATTTACATCATAATATAAAAGCTTTACATCTAAGTACCTAAATAATCACAGTAAGTATATTATAATAGTAAAAAACATTTTTTTTACACAATAGTGTAATAATGTTACATCTTAGTTAAATAATCACAAATTTAGAAAACGTAAGTATACCCTCCTCCATGTTACAATTTAAAAATTGTAACGCAATTACTAGAAACTACAAAGAATTGCTCAAAAAATTTTGCAAGGCGATAAACGAAAAAAAAGGCGAATTGTTGTTTTCAAATCATTGTAAACCTTTGACTTATGGACCATTGATATTTTAACTAGTTTGATGTTTGAACCTATAGCGTGTCTATAGGCTATATAATAAATATCTTGCGGTGCGATAAATAAAAGAAGTCCCGTTGGTATAGATGTGTATAATCACAACTTACAGGTGTGCACAAGATATAAGCTCACAAATTGTTTTAATCCCAGAAGGAAGAGAAAGCACAGTTCACTATAGCGAAAGGAAAACGTTATCTTAGCCTTAAGTTCAAATCATGTCTGTAATGCCTGTCTAATTTGAGGTGGGCGCTAAACACATTCTTATGACTACAACCATCTTTTACTCATGTGCTACAACGGTTGTTAACGCTAATAAGTTTTTGTATACATGTCATTATTAAAAAAAAAATTGATGGCCCCAGAATTATATATTTTAAATGATTTTGTGATTCCATATTCAATTCGCAATTTTCTAACACACCATTGCAAAATGGTCGAACTAAAAAAGATAATATATACATTTATTTTCCTGTTGTTACGGACAAGTTTTGCCCTAAGGAAAACACGTATTATCTACATATTACCGATGGCTCGTGTCTTCTTTCTCGTGAAGGTCAAAATATAATCAGTTAATTTATATTTGACTTTAATAACCTCAGAAACCTGTAAGTAGTGTTAATCGGTGTCAATTTGTTTTACCATTGAAAATGGTCATCAAATGCAAATTACCTGAGACGTATTGTGTGCACTTATGGTTGCCAGATGGTCGGGATTCACCGGGATTCTACGGAATTTCAAGTGATCTCCCGACTCCCGATAAATCTAAAAATCTCCCGGAAAAACAGCTGTTACGAAAGTTCTCTAGAAAACAATAATTTTCGCGGATCACAGATTACAAGATTAGTGGACAAAACTGACTAAAATCGCGCTGCGCGGCTGTTTTCTTTTACTAAAAAAAATTAAAAACCCGCCTGCATAAAAAGACAAGACAACTGAAAAGATGGAAACAAGATTAAATATTATAGGCAACATTATAACATGCAGTCGGAGGCATGCATAAAGAAAGTGACATTATGAATGATTTGAGTTATATGCCTCCGACTGCATGTTATAATGTTGCCTATAATATTTAATCTTGTTTCCATCTTTTCAGTTGACTTGTCTTTGTATGCAGGCGGGTTTTAAATTTTTTTAAATTTAATTTTTTATTTATTTATTTTTAGTTATTTTAATTTTGCTTCTAAGTCCCATCTTACACGGCGCGACTGAAAATAAACTGGTTGAAAACTCTAATCACCAATGAGTTGCTAAACAGTCACATCACTAGTATTTCAATGGCAGTTCGTACACGACGCTACCAATTGCCAACTGGTTTGCAACGCGTCGGCAATGCGTTTGCAACTAATCACTCGCAACCGCACCCTGATTATCTAAAAAGAAACTATTTAGCGACCGGTTTCATTCCACATACATTGCTACTTTTCTTTAGTATGTTTTTTTAATCCAAAAAGAAGTAGCAATGGATCACTATCATCTATGAACTGCAACCGGTCGCTAGGTGATTTCTAATTAGATAATCAGCCCGCCGGTCATGCTGGTCGCGCGCAACTGATTGCAAACTGCAAATGGAAACTGAGGTCTATTAACAAAAAAGAATTACGATAGTCGGACGATCTTTTGATCGATTTACTTGATTTTGAACCTTATACATGAGTTAATAATGCCAAGGAGTGGGACCGAACATCGTACGTTTATCGCCATACTTTATCGTAATTAGGGCTTGCAAATATTCGATGAAATCCAATATTCGAATATTCCAAAATTTTTAAGGAGGTATTTGCATATATTCGAATATTATTCGAATAATTCTGTAAAATAAGACAGATGATCGTAATTATTAAATATTGCTTATATTTTCAAGTCAAACTAAAGTTAAATGCTTCGTTTATTGGGACGCATTGTGTAAAAATTATCCTCAATTGACATTTTTTTTGCCTTCGCCCATGTTTTTAGTTTAAAAACTTCTTAGTAGAGTTATATATCTTTAAAGGGGAAATTATTTTATATTTATTAGTCCGTTTTTCTAGTTAATTTTAAAAACATGTTTTGAAACTTTTAGATTTTATGCATTCACAATGCTATTTTTATATTAAGATTATTTATACAATTCAAAAATATTAGAAAAAATCGACTCACCCATAGCGACTCGGTAGCATAATTGGTTAGTGCATTGGGCCGGAATCCTAAGGGTGCGGGTTCGAGTCCCGTCTGAGCTGCTATGGGTGAGTCGATTTTTTCTAATATTTTTCAATTGTATTAATAATCTTAACATGTTTTGAGCCCAAACTCGATGGATTTGTATAAATTCATTACAGAGTTCCTATGGTTTTCGTCCGGCTCCATCATCAGACTCTGGACACTATTTCCCAACAGAGTACTAATCAAGGCGAATCAAACAAGCCCAAACTAAATGGAGTTGTATGGTTTTATTACATAGTTTTTGTGGTTTTCTTCCGACTTCATTATCAGACACTGGACACTATTTTTCCAACAGAATACTTGTCGAGACGAATCAAACGAGCCCTCGATGGAATTGTATGGTTTTATTACAGTTCCTGTGATTTTCTTCCGGCTCCATCATCAGACCATGGACACTATTTCTCAACAGAGTGATTGCCAAGACGAATCAAACAAGTTCAAACTAGATCGATTTGTATGGTTTCATTACAGAGTTCCTGTGGTTTTCGTCCGGCTCCATCATCAGACTCAGGACACTATTTCCCAACAGAATACTAGTCAAGACGAATCAAACGAGCCCAAACTAAATGGAGTTGCATAGTTTTATTACATAATTTTGTGGTTTTCTTCCGGCTTCATAATCAGACCCTGGACACTATATATTTTCCCAACAGAGTACTTGTCGAGACGAATAAAACGAGCCCGAACTCGATGGATTTTTATTGTTTTATTACAGAGTTCCCGTGGTTTTCTTCCGGCTCCATCATCAGACCCTGGACAATATTTCCCAATAGAGTACTAGTCAAGACGAATCAAACGAGCCAAAACTCGATGAATTTTTATGGTTTTAGTACAGAGTGTCAAACATAGGCCCTGACTCAAAAGCACTATTTGAAGCTAAGAATATGCCAAAGAAAATGAAAAGAAGCTTAATAGGTGTTACGCTGAAAGACCGTCAAAAATCAGAGGAAATAAGAAGAAAAAAACGAAAGTAGAAGACATAATAAGGAAAATAAGACTGTTAAAATGGCAATGGACGGGTTAAATGGCAAGAGAAAGCAAGGAAAAATGTACCACAATTATTACAGAGTGGCAACAATGGGACAGTAAAAGAAAAGGAGGAAGACAAACCAAAAGATGGGCAGATGATATTATGTAAACTGGAGGAACACTTTGATCGCGAAAAGCAAGAGATAGAACGGAATGGAAACAGCTGAAGAAGGCCTACGTGTCGCAAGACACGCTGATCTACTAAAGCAAAAATGGAATAAAATGAACAAAAGAAAGAAAAAATATTTATTTGAGACAATCACACACTTGTACTTGTTAAGACGAATCAAACGAGCACAAACTCGATGGGTTTGTATGGTTTTATCACAGATTTTCTGAGGCCTTTTGATTCCATCATCAGATCAGCTCAATGACACTATAAGATGTCTTTGTCTTCCTATTCTGTCCTATGTTTTAAGTTTCAAGTCTTTGACTTATTAGGAAGCTAGATTAAAATCGTCAATTTGTGGAAAAACCAACAACATAGGTAAACAAATAAATAAACGAGAAAGTGTACGTTAACTATAGCTTTATTCTATGCTCACAAAAGCTATTCGGGTATTTAATGAATGACTTTTGCCTAAATCAAAAAAAGTGGAAAATATTCGAATATCACCGACTTGAGTATTCGAATAGCAAAATAAGGCGAATAGTCGAATAATTCGAATATTCGAATTGCAAGCCCTAATCGTGATAGGCGCTTTGTGTAGGTTTTTCAACTAAATTTGGTACGCCGTGGTAGCGCCGTGTACGAATCTTTGTCACTAACTAGTTTGCAACTATAGTTTCAAACTAGTTTCGTCAGTTTTGAGTCGCGTCGTGTAAGAACGGCCCCTAAAAACAGCCACGCAGCGCGATTTTTAGTCAGTTAATCCACTAATCTTGCTTGTTTATACTAAAAAATGGCCGGGCAACAATACGATTGATAGTCGACCGGTGGTCGGGCGTTTTCAGCGCCCCACATACGAGGGCGCCCAGTGCAGACGCACCGCTTGCACCACCCTAGGGCCGCCTTTGGATTTTATAATGGCCAAATCTTAAACGGCACATGGTAGCGAGCGATAAAATTTCAGGGTGATATTGCCAAGTTGTTATGATTATGTGTTGCCACCATAACGATTTTGTCGCTAAAGGGAATTTACGATAGTAATTGTAGGACTCGCTCAATGAGCGAGTGTTTATAAAGGGACGCCTGCGGCGCCCCTTTATATCCGGCGCCCCGGGCGGTCGCCCGTGCTCGCCCCCCCCTAACCTATATTGCCTTTATTGTTTTTCTAATTATGATTTATTTCTTTTCAGCAACTTCACCGGTTTGGTCGGAAGAAATCACTGATGATGCAAGAGGTGAACATATGCCTAGTAGGTAAGAAATACTTACCTAGGTACCTACCTCATAAAATACTTACTTATTTACTTCGCTGGCTCAGCGACCTGAATTGGGTTTTGGCCTGATCCGACGTCAGAGTACGCCATTTCGCCCGGTCTTGTACCAGTTCAAACCATATGGGTGTATATGTTACCGTTAGAGTACGGAATCCGTTAATCCGTTCAGTGGTTTGGGCTGGGCAATAGTCTGTCAGACGTCAGTCACCCCTTCACTTTTATATAAGAGATTGCACGCGTTTGTTATAACTCGATTTATGGCCCTAAAAGCAATTAGTAGGTATGAACCTCTATACTAAAAAGTAGTAGTAGTAGTAGATTTTTTGAAAATACTGAAACAAGTGCCAATACCTAAACTAAAAAAATGAAGTTTTAAAATGTTGGTTATTGTGTAATTTTTCAGAAACTGCTTAAGAAATAGATTTTTTTTATATCAGAAATAAGTTCTTCGTTATTGATTTATCCGAAAATGATACCACATTTGACCTATTAGCTAATCCTGAATTGTTATAGTTTTTAGAATGAAGCCGGGAAAAGTGCGCTATTCAACCCGCCGCCGTATGGAACTGTATGTAAGGATAGCTTGGCCCAGCTCAATATTAGTTAGAAACAGCCTACAGATCAGTTTCTATCATGTGGCCAAACTTTATCACGACTTGTAACTCCCAACTTTTTTTTGTATAGTGGTTCATACCTACTAAATGTATTAGGGCTCACTTTACGAGCAAGTGTGTTAAAAAATTTATTATGTTAACTTTTAACTTGAATACGTCATAAAAAATATTAAATTAAATTTCAATCCAAATTAGTGATGTATTTTTCAGTTTTTCTCACATATCACAAAAACTAGCACATCAAAATGCATTTTTTTTTGCGTTTTATGATACATAGAAATATTATCAACAAGACGACATAAAAGTCATTGCTCTGAGTTGCATATTTCGAGAGTTATTGTTTTTTGAATTTGACCCTTACAAGCACTATATATTAATTTTCGAAAATGGTAAAAATTCAAACTCGTTAAAACTTGCTTTTATGGTTCAATGAAGTTTATTTTCAGATAAAGTTATCAAATTAATTTAAAAACTGAAACCAAAAACTAAATGATTTTAGTCCATTTTCGAAAAATCTTTTTTTATTGTTTATGTAAGGGTCATATTAAAACAACAATAATTCTCAAAATATGCAACTCAGAGCAATGTTTTTTATGTAATTTTGTAGATAATATTCCTGTGTATTATGAAAATGCAAAAATTCACATAATGTGCTAGTATTTGAGATATGTGAGAAAAACTGAAAAATACAACACTAATTTCGGATTTATTTATTTTAGTATTTTGTATGACGTATCCAAGTTAGGGAATGCAAATCCGTTTATATTTCAAAATCCGGATTTTTAAAAACGGATATTTTGTCAAATCCGGATTATCCGGATATTACTGATTTTTCATACCATGTTACTTGCAGAATAAATAGTTCTAGTTCTATTTCTATTTCTATTTATAAAAATATTTTCTTTTTTATAAAAATAAATCATTTATGTCCATATCGGTTCACTAATGTGATGTCTCTTATATTTATCTAAGTGAATTCAATGAAAGGACAATATTAATCAAATCCAATACTTTTTTGTCATAAATACTGCAATATTATGATGTTACCTGTTGCACAAATGTAATAAAATAGTGTATGATTCGCTTGCGATTTGCGAGTAGGTGACGTAAGTGATCGTTCGCATGAGCGCTTTTGCGACGTTTTATCGCGCGATTTTTCTGAAGCTTCGAATAGAACACAATGTGACTGACTGTGGAACGGGATAAAAAATATCGCGCGTTAAAAATTACTCGTACAAACACACAGTAGAAAAGTCATATATGTTCTATACCGAAGCGTTAGAAAAATCGCGCGATAATACTTCGAAAAACCGCTAATAAAACTAAAAATCATAGACTCTATAAAAGATTATACAAATGCACCTATTCATAAAAATAAATATATCATAATAATATATTAAAACTGTGATACTAATATGATTAAAAATGTACATAACTAAACAACATAATTTGTTGTTTAGTTTATGTGAATTTTAAATATACATGGCACTTAATGTGATAAAGCCCTGAGAGATTGAGAGACGCGCCGTCTTAACCACTCGTTCTTTAGGAGGTTAGGAGGAAAGTCACCCGCGCACCATCCGGAAGACTATACGCCACCACGCCAACGGGAAGAAGAGACTCTACGCGCGCCAGTAAAAACAACCAAGAAGTTCGCATAGAAAATGATGGCAATTTTACATTCTCCAGCCGACAAGAAGCAAGCGCGCCACACGCACTAATGGAAGTGATACGAAGATTAGATGCGCGCTCCGTACGATCACCAAGAAGCGAAGCGAAATGGAAGATGGTCCAGGTGCCTCTACCGCGCAAGTGTCATCAGCATCGCACACATTGCTTCTTCTTTTTGGCACAAATTAAAACTTATCACAGAAAAGTAGCAATGTGTCATACCTATCTGTCAAATGAAGCAGATAGCGATGCCAATAACACTTGCGCGGTAGACCCACTGGTCGAGCTAGAGACGCTGCAAGAACACTCCGAAATTGACGATGAAGAAAGAAGGAGAGTTGAATCGGCAGGAACATCAGGAGAGCTGGTTCAACCAAACGAACTTTTTGGGACTTAATGTGACAGACCTGAGACACGGCACTAGCAAGACGCGTGAATGGCGTCATCTAGAAGCTTGCGCATCTACCGTTTAGCTAGTGCGAGAAACGAAGTGTTCCATTTATAGCAACTGAGTGGATAGCAATTGGAGGAATAACAACTAAAGTATTCCGCTTAAAGCAACTGTCAATATATTTGTAAGTCATTTTGTTAAATATCGAAAGTTGCTCTAAGTGGAATACTTCAGTTGCTATTCGCCCAGTTGCTATTCGCTCGATTGCTCTAATCGTAAGTAAGAATACTTCCGAGAAACTTGCTTGTTTTAATTTTTTGAAATTATTTCTTATTATTTGAAAAATCCGAATTTGATTTAAAAATGAGCGGATATCCGGATTTTTCGAATAACGGATTATCCGGATTGCATTCCCTAATCCAAGTTAAAAGTTTACATGATTAATTTTTTACTTGATAGGTGATATTATTAGCTTTCTAAAAGTATTTTTTTTACAACTGAAGAACTTTTAAATCAGGAGAAATGAATATTTTGCGGCAGGGCCATCTAAAATAAAAAGTCGAATTTAAAATGCCGGTCATTCCAACGAGGGTATAGAATAGACCCCAACATGTAGGGGGTTTTGTCGATAAAATTGATCATATTATCTGCCTTTAAAAGCTCCGACATCGCTAACCAAACAAATTGTATTATGAGGGGTATTAAAACATGAATGTAGGTTTATCACATAGTGATAATATTGTCACATGAGTATTTTAATACCTATGTACAGTTGCATAAAAGACTTCCCTTCTTCCCCACGACACTACCAAGGCGCACTACACACCCGTTATTTATTTAATTTTTATTTTTATTTGGGAAACTAACAATATTTTAATACATTTGGATTAAAAACACCCATGATATTTGTCTACACCCATGATATATGTAGGTATCCTTTATAAAGGGTTTTGAGTTTGACTTTATCTTTGACTTTAATATTCCTCCTCCTCCTCGTTATTATATCATCCGAAAGTGTGTTATAATGTTGTACTGAATTTCATAATGTAACACTTCGCGCGTGGGCGCGGCGCGCGGTGCAACGCGACGTCCTCTCGCTCGGATACTGTTATGTTATGGTAGCAGTAAGCTAACCTTCTCAGAACCCTTTACAGAGGAGAGGATTTAAAGCATGGGTGTAGATAAAATACTCGTAAGTATAATAGTAGATTATTGCATCGAGCACAAAGTAATATATTATTTCACCGAGTGCCTGATTTAGAGCCCGAGCGTTAGCGAGGGCTCTAATCTAACAGGCACGAGGATGTCTATGTCTATGTCACTAATAAAAGATTCGAAAGATCTTCTATGACATTGTCGGCTTCATTTAGAATGTTTTCCGGAGTTAATGTGTCGCTACTTAGAATAATAAGTGTAATTATTCTAAGTGTCGCTAGATGATTCCATTTTAATTCGAAGCCGAAGCACTCAAAATCAGATAGTATCACACTTTATCGTTTCCAAAAATATTGTCAAGCAAAATTAACAAAGTTCCCGCTAAATCACTTTTTTAAATTTCTTTCATGTTTAATTTAAATCAGAGTTAGCAGCAATCATTTTTTAAATTTGGAACAAGTAGGATAGAAACGAATAATACGTACGTAAGAAAAAGTATTGATATCGGCTGGCTGAATAGAGCTAATCCATTGAGATTGGCACCTTTTGGTGCGATTAAAAAAAAACTGTGCAATAATGAAATTTCATAAATTTTTATTGCTCTAGAGCAGTGGTTCTTAACCTTTTTGGCTGGCGACCCAAAGTCGAAATATATTTGAAGTCCGCGACCCTAATCCTAATATATTATTTTTATTTTCCAGTGACAGGTACTAAAATGTGAAATGACATGTTATTTATTTTTGACTAGTGGCCACCCGCGACTTGTTTACGTGGAAATTTTTTTGCTATCCCTCGGGAACTAAATGTCCCTTTTCTGTACCACTGACAACATGTATGCAAAATGTCATGATCGGTTCAGTAGTTAAGACGTGAAGGCAGTGTTGGTTTTAGCACCACCAGCGCCCTGGGCGACATTTCTACGGATGCCTCCTATCAGCGATTCCAAGATTTACAATTTTGCCTGTCGGTTAAAAAACGGCCGCGCAGCGCTATTTTTAGTCAGTTTCATCTACTAATCTTGTAACCTTGCTTGTTCATAGTAAAAAAAAACGGCCGCGCAGCGCGATTTTTAGTCAGTTTCATCTACTAATCTTGTAATCTCGCTTGTCTATAGAAAAAAAATGGCCGCGCAGCGCGATTTTTAGTCAGTTTCGTCTACTAATCTTGTAATCTCGCTCGTTTATAGAAACAAAAATGGCCGCGCAGCGCGATTTTTAGTCAGTTTCATCTACTAATCTTGTAATCTCGCTTGTCTATAGAAAAAAAATGGCCGCGCAGCGCGATTTTTAGTCAGTTTCGTCTACTAATCTTGTAATCTCGCTCGTTTATAGAAACAAAAATGGCCGCGCAGCGCGATTTTTAGTCAGTTTCGTCTACTAATATTGTAACCTTGCTTGTTTATAGTAAAAAATAAACGGCCGCGCAGCGCGATTTTTAGTCAGTTTCATCTACTAATCTTGTAATCTCGCTTGTCTATAGAAAAAAAATGGCCGCGCAGCGCGATTTTTAGTCAGTTTCGTCTACTAATCTTGTAATCTCGCTCGTTTATAGAAAAAAAAATGGCCGCGCAGCGCGATTTTTAGTCAGCTTCATCGACTAATCTTGCTTGTTTATAGTAAAAAGTTGTTGTGATTATGCGTTGCCACCATAACAATTTTGTCGCTAAAAGGGAATTTACGATAGTAAGTAGGACTTGCCTGCGGCGCCCCTTTATATCCGTATCCTTATAGCCTCTTTATATTTACACTCTTTATACTCTTTATAATTAAAAACGTAAAAAAAATTCACTTTTAAAAGTCGTTTGGGGGCCCGCGACCCAACCCAATACCTCTCGCGACCCGAATTTGGGTCGCGACCCGAGGTTAAGAATCGCTGCTCTAGAGCATTAAAGACTCGCTTTGTACTGAGTTTTTAGTGTGATTGTGATGAAATTAAAGCATAGTTGGAAGAAAAATTCAAAGTGCCCATCGGACTTCTATTTTGGAACTCGTCTGGCACCCACTCCCAATGGACCTTCAGTCACAGAACATTTATTTTGGGATTACTTACACTTAAAATTGTTTATTTTAGGATTTGATGCTAGTTTTCTATATATTTTTTACAGTCCTATGACTGGTGGGGCTTGCGTACTTCCCCCGTACCCACCCAACGGAAACTACACGGTCTTAAACGTTCCCGGAGCAGTTCCTGGACAGAGCTCCTTCTCCGTCGCATTGAACATCAGCTGTTACCCCGGGTACGGCATCTCGGGCTCCGCGGAGAGATTGTGCGTCGGAGGCATGTGGCAACCTACTACCGTCTCAAACAACGAGTGTGTGCGTAAGTAAAACAATAAATCAATCAATCAATCAATAATCAATTTTATAAACTACTTATTAAATATGCCTATTTAAGAAAAAATAACGCGTACGGGAATAAATCTTTTATCATCATCATATCAGCCGCACGACACCCACTGCTGGGCATCGTTCTCCCCCAAGGATCTCCACGACGATCGGTCGTGCTTGGCCCGCATCCAGCGGCGCACCGCGACCTTCACCAGATCGTCGGTCCACCTTGTCCACTCATAGAGCGTCGTCCGTTGCTCAGTCACCATTCTAGTACCTTTCCGCCCCAACGGCCATCGGTTCTTCGCGCTATGACTGTCCCGCCCACTACCACTTTAGCTGAGCAATCCTTCGAGCGATGTCGGTTACTTTAGTTCTCCTAAGGATCTCCTCATTTCTGATTCGATCTCGCAGGGAAACGCCGGCTCTCTTCATTGCACGCTGGGTGACTTTGAGCCTTATGAGACCCATAGTCAGCGATCACGTTTCACTGCCGTGAGACATCCCTGGTTGCCGTGAGACATCCATGTTGCCAGTGTATGACCAGTGTGTGTTCACACTGGTCATACTTTTGTCTTGCTTGAGACACTGAGGTAAGTCGGACGCGTAGATTTTTTCCAAATTTACCAAATTATGCCCATTGGATTCGACGAGAGATTTCTTACTCGAAGTTGGACTTACCTTACTGGCCTGCTTGTCTTAGGTATACGTAATGGTCAACAACTTCAAGTGTAGTGTTCCCACCATAAACTGAAGCGGGTACAACATGGGCTGTCGACATGATTTTCGTCTTATACATGTTCATCCTAAGACTCACTCTTTGGGAAGTACTACGAAGATCTTTGTGTTCAGGTCTTCCAAGGTCTCAGCCGTAAGAACTATATCATCGGCAAAACGTAAGCGTGTTAGGTACTGGCCATTAATGTTGATGTCGAGTCCTTTCCAGTCTAAGAGTTTAAAGATGTTCTCCAGCGCTCCAGCTGTGAACAGTTTCTGAGAAATAATGTCTCCCTATCTCACACCTCGCTGCAGTTGGATAGGATTTGTGCTCTAGTTCTGTACTCAGATCATCATGGTGGCATTTTCGTATAAGTACCTCAACACCTCGATATACCTGTAGTCCACTTGGCACCTTTTGTGAGACTGCAGCACCGCCCAGGTTTCTATCGAATCAAAGGCTTTCTCATAGTCCACGAACGCCAAGCAAAGTGGCAGATTATACTCCTCGGTCTTTTGTATGACCTGCCGCAGCGTAGGGGTGTTCGGGAGGTAGGAAGTCGTCGAACCTTCGAGCGAGATGATTCGTAAGGACTCTCGAAAACAACTTTTAGATATGGCTCAGAAGTGAGATGGGTCTGTAGTTCTTAAAGAGGGACTTGTCACCCTTTTTAGGGTTCCGTACCTCAAGAGGAAAAAACGGAACCCTTATAGGATCACTTTGTTGTCCGTCTGTCTGTCTGTCCGTCCGTCTGTCTGTCAAGACCCTTTATCTCGGAAACGCGTGGAGGTATCGAATTGAAATTTAAACCATATACTAAGGTCTACGGGCCCTTGAAGCTGTAAAAAAATCAAACTTCTAAGTTAACGTAAAAAAAAGATACTGCCGTTTAGGGCGCAAAAAACGCATTTTCGATACTCTCAAAGGAATCAAAATTCATAGGGTACTTCCCGTTGACCTAGGACTATGAAATTTGGCAGGTAATAGCGTCTTATACCACACTTACAGGAATAAATCTGAAAACTGTATATTTGTATTTAAATCATAATAAAATATGGTCATTAAAATAAGTAATTATTAATCATCTTGGTGAAACAACGGTATGCGCGGTCATAGTTTAACTTCTAATTACTTTTGGATTAATCGCGCCACTAATTCTTTTTAAAATTTCAATATTTATTATTATTAATTATTCAGATCCTTTCAAATATTGATATAGTTAATGATTTTTAAAAATAAAATTAATAAGTAATAAATTTGGCTCTAAATATTTTCGCAACATGGCGGTATGTCACGCTGTATGACGGGGGTCTTCTTCTTCTTATTTTTGTTTTGGCAATCTACTTTCTTCTTGGAAGTAATTTTTGCCAGTGTCAAGTGTTGAATAGTTCAGTGGTAGATTGATTCAGTTTACATTAAAATGCGGGTGCATCGCATTCCAATGTTGCTTGGAGCATTTGGCACCAAGTATAATCAAGACAGTTTACTCGGTAAGGTCAGCCGAGGTAGCCACCACTACAATAAAAGTCTCGGCTTCACACAACCAAAGGGTCCTGTTGGAATACACCCATTTTCTCTAATAACATTGCGATAGATAAAACCATTTCACAGAACATTATACAGTGTACTATTGATATACAGCGCCATCTGTTGACAATCAACAGTACTTGTATTGCACACACCTGTATAAACAGGTGCGGTGGGTTTGTAATTATTTTATTTTTTCTCAAAAATGCTTGGAAATTCGAACATTATTTTGACAACCTTCTTCGTGCTAAATCGGAGTTTACGGACAGACCTAAACCGCGCCGTCAATATTTGTATGAGAATCCATTACTAACGTGTAATAATGGATTTTCATACAAAATTACCGGCGTCTGTCCAGCAATGTTTCTATTAAATTAAAACTCATTACACACGTGTAATTCAGAAATGGAGCGAACTTTTCAATGAAACACAAATATAGGTATCAAATGTCGCCTTGATGAGCGAGCACATTCCAAAAATTTTTTTTTTAATATTCGGTATACAGTACCCTTAGCACGAACAGCTATCGAAAAAAATAACGCGCGTAAAATCATTCGATAGTGCAATTTTGTATGGGAAGTTTGTACAACGCCATCTACCGCCGAATAGCTAAATTAAAATTTCCATAGATAATTCTCTATCGAGTAATTTTACGCGCGTTTTTTTTCTCGATAGCTGTTCGTGCTAAGGGTACTGGTATCACGTGAAAGGCCTTGATGAGCACATTCCAAAAAATTGAAAAAAAAAATAAAAACGAAAACAAACTGTTTTGGTGCAATATGGGTATCAAATGAAAGGCCTTGATGAGCGCATTCCAAAAAGATAAAAAAAAAATTAAAAACGAAAAAAAATTTTTTTTTTCATTACCTATGGGTATCAAATGTAAGTTTTTTGAAAAGTTTTTTGGTATATTGGAAAAAATAAATAAAAACGAAAGGTATTTTTTTTTTGCAATATGGGTATCAAATGAAAGGCCTTGATGAGCACATTCCAAAAAACTGAAAAAAAAAAACAAAAAAAAATATTTTTTTTGCAATATGGGTATCAAATGAAAGGCCTTGATGAGCACTTTCCAAAAAACTGGAAAAAAATGAAAAACTGGAAATAAAGGAAAAAAAAACGGATTTTTTTTTTCAATATGTGTATCAAACGAAAGGCCTTTATGTGCACATTCCACTTTCCATTTTCTTTTATCAATTACTGAAAGTAAATTAAAATTAAAATAAAAAGCTTAAAACTTTTAAAACTAAAAAGTTAAAAGTTTAAAAGTACTACACAAGCCTTGGCCGCAACTAGGCATTGATGGACTCACGTATGTTCTTCAATGCCTGTCTTGAGTGCCGCTGCAGTAATGTACTATTCCATTTCAAACTTCGCCCGTGGTCAATTCTTTGTCGTAATCCCTGGAAGGGTTATTTTCTACGTGGCGACAAAGGATTTCAAATGGTTATCTAATTATAGCAGTCTGCTGAACGGATTTTGATGGTATTTTTTTACAGTTTGGTAGCTTGGAGTCCAACTTATAATCTAAGCAATTTTTCACATAATTTCTGTAGGTAGAACCTGGGATAAAGCTTGAACTCTCCGTAGTACAGTTTTCATATAAAAAACTAATAACTACCAACCACTTTTTTTTCAAAATATTTCCTTTGTACCGACATAACTTTTCTATAGCTTTATTTTATGTATAGATGTAAGGTCTGTACGGAACCCTCGGTGGGCGAGCCCGACTCGCACTTGTCCGGTTTTTAAATATCAATATCACCTCACTTATGTTCCATGACTTTGGCGTTCTGCCTTCGACGATGACGGAGCTTCTGGAGGACTTAAAGTATCGTCTTATCGTCACCCGCTCTCATAAGTCGGAGAAGGCGGATGACGACGGGATCAGTTCTGTAGTGATTGCGTCGTCACCGGCCGCCTTGTTGTTTTTCAGATGTTTGAAAGCCATTAGTATGGTCAGCCTATACGAGATTAGTAACGCGTATTTTGTGTATGCAGCGGTGAGGTACGCGAGCGGCGGGAGAAGGGCGCGCGCTGTTCATCGCGCGCAAGTGCACATGCGCGAACTTATCCCCACTCCGTTTCCGTCGAAAAAGTGTCTTGATGTTTTTCTCGTACTGTACCTCGAGGTTACCTAGTACTTACTGTTACCTTCGTCGAACATGACCCCATAACCCCATAATAGAAACTCGATAAAGGTACTTAGCGTTAGTAGGTTTCTCCCCGTCTGATGCCGCTCGGTGATTTTATTTTCCCGTCAGTTCTGTTAGTATAACAAATTGTGAAAAGTCCGTAGGACGGATGGACGGACTGGACGGACGAGCACATCACTGACCTCTATTATATAAGTAGAGCACACATGGTTTACAGCCTCTGTCGCGACATCGGAGAACCGGTAGCCAACGTGGCAAAATGGCGGAAAAAGCGCTATCATCTCTTTACCACAGATAGCTGGCTAGGTATAGGTACGAGGGTGGATTGAAAAGAACCTTTGAAAAGAAGAAACACTTTTGACATTGAAAATGTCTTTTCGTTCGCTTCAGTATAGGCACCGATTTCACGAAAAAGTGCGAACTTTCTGTGATATAAGTATCTACGAGACGCGTATTTACGAGAGCTAATAGGTGCAAAAAGAATTATTCGAGAAAATAAAAAACGTAAAAAATTATGGCCGAAATAGTGGAAAAAATCTAATTTTTTTCCGATTTTTTGATTTTGGCGCTCGATGTTTTGGAAACGAAGAATGATATAAAAATTTTGAGAAAAATATCTCTGAACAATTTAGTCAGCTACAATTTGAGCGTAAAACAAAGACAAAGGTTAAGGGTTTGCCCTGTAGCTAGGGCATGGAACCGATTTTAACCGATTCCAAAATAACCGGGAAAAACCGATTCTTTTTTGTCTTGTGAGAATCGATTCTTAAATTAGTAAGAATCGATTCTCGATTCTTTTCGATTCTCGTTAAAAAAAACCAAATTCCCAATCTTACTGGCGCGCACAATTGAGGAGCGACGGAACAAAAATAGTTAACTACTTAAGAGGCAGAAAATAATGTGAAACTTGTTATAAGGCCTTTTATTTTTTTAAATCCTACCTAATACTGATATTAAGTCGAAACAAAATTGGGTTATTTTCGATACCAAAATCACTTCAATACAGACTGACGGAACAAAAATAGTTAAAAACGTATTTTTTGTAAGTATTTTAACAAAAATAGTTAATTTCTATACAAAGTACCTATGCATCTTGATATTAGTACCAAACAAACACATGTTTGTAACAAAATTAGTTAATTACTTTAGGGTTGGATCAAAATTGGTTAACTGCATTAAGGTTGGATCAAAATTAGTTAACTGCATTAAAAAAAACTATATCTCCTGATTTAAAAAGCAATTTTTTGGGATCTGGCATCTCGTACAATGATTTTTTCTACTTTTTTTCCCCTATCAAAAGTAAAATTCATTATTATTGTGGTAGGTAGGTACGTAATAAATAGCTTTCTGCTTTTTTTCCTTGATTCCTTCCTTTTATGTTTAACTGTTATTGTTCCTATCGTTAATTCCTGTGCAATTTATTGTTACTTTATTTATTGTAAGAGAAGACTATAAGAAATGAAACAGTACCTACTAGTGCTACTAGTAATAGTAACACACAGTAGGAGTCCTACTCCTACCTATCCTACTATAGACCCTGTAAGAATTAAGTAGCTGTTTCTTTTATGTTTTCGTGTTTTATTTTAAGTAAATAATTAGATATTAATGAAAAAAATGTTAAAAAAACGCGTTTTTTTCTTTCTTAACATGAAACAAAATTGTAAACAAAAAACCAAAAAAGAATCGAAAAGAATCGAAAAAAACCGGGTACCCGATTCCGATTAAGGAATCGGAATCGAAATTTTCGATTCTTCAAAGAGGTCCGATTCTGCATGCCCTACCTGTAGCTTAACCTTCAACATTGAAAATGTTTTTTCGAGCGCTTCAGTATAGCCCCCATTTTCGCTCAGAGTGCGACATCGCCTTGGTGTCGTAAGTTTTAAGGCTACATGAATGGTTGAAGCCCCAAATCAAAAGACGCGTATCAACGAGGGCTACAATATGTAGCGTGTAGACGTAACTTAGACGCGCATCGCGTCGCTGAGTTGACGTAGTTTGTTCGAAATAAATCTTAGAGTTATAGTTAGTTACTACCTTTCAATAAAATAGTAATGTTTATATAAATGATATATTTTTATATGAATTTCATACACACGAATCACAGAAAAGTAAATCCAAAATTGAATATATTTTTTATAAAATTCAATTATTAAATTTATTTTCAATGTACCAGAAGGTCAAGAAAGGCACGAGATCTGTGTTTTTTTTTTTCATAAATTATTTTTGTATTTTAAAAAGAAACTCTTTCAGGAATTTTTACACTACATTTTTTCAAAGTCGGTAAAAGATTATTACTTTTGGAAACAAAAAGCTCAAGTGACTTCTAACTTTTCTTAATGACCCTGTCGACCCTCTCGGCGGCACTTGTGACATCAAAACTCATCGAATGAAGATGCGAATCCTTCCTATTCTCTAGATTCAACCCACTGACATTTTCCTCCTACCAAACATGAATAAATGTCTTGGCGGGCAAAGATTTTCATCAAGCCAAAAGGTGGTGTCTGAAATGGGTCCTCATTTCTGTTACCAGTTTTCAGGTGATGAAAGAAAAAAATAATGGGTTAAAGAGGTAGGAACTCCGTTGGACTGAATACGCAGAGCTACAATAAGATTATGTAGAGAAATAAAACAAAATATTCCGAAAAAAGTGTTTCTTAATTACAAAGTCATGGACTTATCAATCACCCTCGTATTTTTTTAGGGTTCCGTACCTCAAAAGGAAAAACGGAACCCTTATAGGATCACTTTGTTGTCCGTCTGTCTGTCCGTCCGTCCATCTGTCTGTCAAGACCCTTTATCTCGGAAACGCGTGGAGGTATCGAGTTGAAATTTAAACCATATACTAAGGTCTACGGTCCCTTGAAGCTGTAAAAAAATCAAACTTCTAAGTTAACGTAAAAAAAGATACTGCCGTTTAGGGCGCAACCATAAAGTTAATATTCCACCGAAATTTTTCTATGTCTATGGGCGCAACAAACACATTTTCGATACTCTCAAAGGAATCAAAATTCATAGGGTACTTCCCGTTGACCTAGAACCAAGAACCTTATATTCATATTCTATGACACTGGACATTCTACTACTAAAGGATGGTTGGGGATGAGGTCATTCACCTTTGCAGATATCTTTTATCCCTCTCACACTGTGACTGGAATTGCCATGCTAATTACAAAATATCCCAATCCATAGTCAATTTACCCAGGTCATGTACAAAAATTAATTAGATTTTCTAAATAAATGTAAATATCGGCACACTTTAAATTAGTTACATGATGTAAAAATTTATTAGTACATGCCAAAGTAATTATTTAGAGGACAGATGAGTCCATTTTGTTATTACAATATTTTACGTTTAACAGTAATTTCTCCATATTTCATAAGTTACCAAATAAAAATAAGGTGGCATCACTGATGGAATTGTCTTTGATTTGACATGTCACTAATGTCAATGATTTTCCACCGCATCTCACGTTTATGTACAAAAATATAAAATTATTTAAATAAAATTCGCGTTACAAAGCATGTGTTGCATTGTGCAAAATTGCAAAAGTGTTTCAAAACCAAATTCTAACATTATATTTCACAAGTAAGTGTTTTTTTAAGTATTTTCAGCATTCAATTTTTCCTTCTCAGAAATCTGAATTTTAGCAGATTTCAAAGATTGTTTCCGATCTAATTCGGAAATATTATAGAAGTTAATTATAATTCCACCTTAATTACGTATTTTTTATTTCAATATAATAAATATAATATGTACAAATCTGTATTCATTTTCGACACATAAGAAGCTTTAGAAATATTATCTGCATATCGCAGGGTGACCATAATCACAGCAGAACTTTTGAATAAGAAAGATTTGGATGAAAAATTTACGTTTATCTTACCTAACATTACATTTTATGTTTTTATGCCACATTTAACTTTGAGAGCGGATTTTTTTTGTATTCTTAACAGAGAGAAAAAATGAAATGTAAACTAAAATATTATCTTACGGAGTTGAGTTAAACAATTTAGATCAGTTTCAGCTAAGAATCGGACCTACCTAACTTACTACCTTACTACTATACCTACCAGTTATTATGGTGTTTGACACCCATTGTTTATTCGTAGTAACAAAATAAAAATTAATCTTATTTTATTTTTCAGATTCCGAAACGATGAGGAAAGAGACAATTATAGTATATCCCAATTACCATTAGAGGGAAATTATTTTCAACGGCCAAAATAATGCAGTTTTGACATTTTATATTGCAACTTTTTTTAATACAATGACTAATAATGAGACTTAATTTTCTTTTTCACACAACCGAAAATTCTAAAACTTTTTTCTATTACTAAGGGCGCTTATTCCTGCCTATAAAAATATTCAGCCAATTTGTTTTTTTGGACATTCCTCATTGTACAAAATAAAAATACACGTGACTTTAGGGTGGAAGGGCAGGTGTGTATACTACCCGGCATATACAGGGTCACTGGAAATATGACGTATTTCTGCTAAGGGGTTATAGATGAGGTCAAAACAAATATTTTTTGTCATATAACTTTTTCTCAAAAAATTAATAGTTCTTGAGTTAATTGAAATTAAGTATTTTTTTACCAAAAGTACGTTTTCAGACACAAAAATTTAAAATAAAAGTTAACTACTCATTCGATTTCGGATTTTTTGTCATTTTGGAATAGAAAACAATCTAGTTGTTAATAATGAACAAAAAAATTTTCATAAAATACAGGTTTTTATAAAAAAATCAATTCTTAAATGCATTTAATTATTTTTATTTTTTCAGACTTTTCAGAAATACCATCTAATATCTTTAAAAAAATCCTAGTAACTAAGCGTGCATAATATTTTAAAAACATCACCATCTATTCAGCTTTCAGTTGAGGTATAAAACTTAATAATAACTTAAATAAAAAATGAGAAATTAAGACTTAACTAAATAGCAGTCACATTTCATGTAGCAAAAATTTCCTACTTCAAGAGCTTCGGAGGTGGCCGTATTATCCTACTTATTCCATAAATGTGAAAGTTTGCTTGCTTGGATGATTGTTAATCAATCACGCAAAACGGCTGAACGGATTTAGATGAAATTTGGCATAGTTTATAAGCAGGATAAAACATAGGAGGATACTATTATCTTGGTTAAAGGTTCCCTAGGGATTTTCGCGAATGTAAATGCGAATGAAGTCGCAGGCGGAAGCTAGTTTACCATAAATGGTACCGTACTTACTAAAAATACTTTCTTCCGAGTGAGTTTGAGACAGGATTATTTTCCGCCGTAAAACTTTATACAAACTGTATCACAAAGAACCATGCATATCAGCCATTTTTAATGCCCCGCTGCTGGAGAACTGGACTTCCTTTTGGCTTGTGGATGCATAAAGCGGACGGGCCATATCCACCACGTGGGCCCAATGTGGATTTGGTCAGTGTTAACGACTGTAAATGCAGTCTGAACCAAGGGCTCAATGTAAGGTACATTAAGTTAACACCGACCAATCCGCATTGGGCCCACGTGGTGGGTTATGGCCCATCCGCTTTATCCCAAAAGGAAAAGAAGGCCTGTTCCCCAGCAGCGGGTCATTAAAAATGGCTGATATGCATGGTTATTTTTGATGCTGTCTGTATAAAATTTTGACACATCGGTGGAAAATAATCCTGTTTCAAACTCACTCGGACGAAAGTGTTTTTAGTAAGCACGATCATTTATGGCAAACTAGCTTCCGCCCGCGACGTCATCTGCATTTACATTCGAGAAAATCCCTAGGGAACCTTTAACCAAGATAATAGTATCCTCCTATGTTTTAATCCGGCTTATAAACTATATGCGTGCCAAATTTCATCTAAATCCGTTCAGCCGTTTTGTGTAATTGATTAACAATCATCCAAGCAAGCAAACTTTCACATTTATGGAATAAATAAAATAATACGGCCACCTCCGAAGCTCTTGAAGTAGGAAATTTTTGCTACATGAAATGGGACTGCTATTTAGTTAAGTCTTAATTTCTCATTTTTTATTTAAGTTATTATTAGGCTTTATACTTCAACTAAAAGCTGAATAGATGCTGATGTTTTTAAAATATTATGCACGCTTAGTTACTAGGATTTTTTTTAAGATATTTGATGGTATTTCTGAAAAATCTGAAAAAATAAAAATAATTAAATGCATTTAAGAATAGAATTTTTTATAAAAACCTGTATTTTATGAATTTTTTTTATTCATTATCAACACTCAGATTGTTTTCTATTCCAAAATGATAAAAAATCCGGAATCGAATGAGTAGTTATCTTTTATTTTAAATTTTTGTGTCTGAAAACGTACTTTTGGTAAAAAAATACTTAATTTTAATTAACTCAAAAACTATAAATTTTTTGAGAAAAAGTTATATGACAAAAAATATTTGTTTTGACCTCATCTATAACCCTTTAGCAGGAATACGTCATATTTCCAGTGACCCTGTATATTGGCAAGAGAAAGAAAGGGACAAAAGATGCGCAGTAGCCATAAGTAAACACTAAGTTTATGGCTACTACTATGGCCTTTGCGTCTATTGCAGACGAGTTATATTCAGTGCCTGAGGCAACTTGTTTGATGTGATAATAAACCGATGCGAGAGCGACATACTCTCCCACAGGCCTGGCAGGGGAAGTTTGCGGCTGATGTATTGGAGCCGCCCTGGTGACGCTTCTCCCTCCTGTCAGCAAGTGTTCTGAACCAGGTCTCATCGCACAAAGTCCGACCTTCCGCAACACGCTTACGCCACTCGGATCGGTTGTCTGCGATCTTCTCCCAGCTACAATGATCTATTCCAAAGGCGATCATGTCCCGTTTGGCACAGTCTTTAAAGCGAAGCAACGGCCTTCCAACATCTCTTTTAGCATTCGCAATTTCGCCTAGCAGGACACGTCGGGGTAGTCGAGAAGGTTCCATCCTGTGCACATGCCCTAGCCAACGCAGTCGCCTTTGTTTGAGAAGTGCGGTTAAGCTAGGCAGCTGTGCTATTTCAAGGACCCTTTCGTTGGTGACTCTGTCCAGCCATGTTATGCCCAAGATCTTCCTTAGACAGCGTATATAGAAGGAGTTAAGTCGGCGCTCCTGTTTTGCATACGACGTCCAGGTTTCGGCCCCGTACAAAAGTATACTAAGGATGCAAGCCTGAAAGACGATCATCTTGGTCTTAATGGTCAGATATTTGTTGTGCCATACTCTTGTACTGAGCTTCCCGAACATGGTCGCCGCTTTGCCGATACGAATGTCGATCTCTGCATTAAGCGAGAGATTGTTCGACACAGTTGACCCTAGGTAGAAAAACTGGTCTACAACCTCGAGCAGTGCGCCGTCGAGTGAAATCGCAGGTGGAACCGAGCTGCCCTGTGATAGAATTACTGTCTTTCTGACATTTATAGACATGGCGAATAGAGTACACGCCTGAGAGAATTTATTGATCATGGATTGGAGTTCTTGAGCAGAATTGGCCACAAAGGCCGCGTCATCGGCGAAAAGAAGGCTATCGACGAAGAGATCCTCACATTTCGTTTTGGATTTGAGTAGTGAGATGTTGAATAACTTTCCATCCGCCCTGGTGTGAAGGTGTATGCCCTGTTTGTCATCGCCGAAAGCTGTTTGTAAAATAAGCGAAAAGTATATCCCAAACAGAGTCGGAGCCAAAACGCAACCCTGGCGAACACCTCTGCTCATGTCGAATGGCTCGGATGTAGTGTTGTTAAATACCACAGCGCCCTTCATGCCCTCGTGAAATGATCTTACGAGGCTCAAGAGTTGCGGTGGGCACCCAATGCTCTCGAGTGCAGAGTACAGACCCTCCCTGCTAACCGTGTCGAAAGCCTTGTTCAGGTCAACGAAAGCCACGTGCAGAGGATTGTTCTGCTCTCTGCTCTTCTCTTGTAGCTGGCGAAGTGTAAAAATCATGTCCACCGTGGACCGCCTAGGGCGGAAACCGCATTGGGCCTCGGGGTAGACGCGACTAGCGAGCTTCTGCAGCCTAGATAAAACAACACGACCGAAAAGCTTACCTACTATGCTCAGAAGGGAAATGCCGCGATAGTTGTTGCAGTCGCCGCGGTCACCTTTCCCTTTGTACAGTGTCACGATGTTAGCGTCGCGCATATCCCGAGGTACAGATCCTGCTTGCCAACACTTACACAGCAGATTGTGCAGTATGGGACTCATACACTCGAGTTTAATAATTTCGGCTTGGGTACCGTCACTACCGGGACTTTTTCCTCGTTTTAACTGCTCAACAGCCTTGATAAAATCCTCTAAAGAAGGTAAATTGTCTAACTCGGTCCATGTAGCCAGTTTGGGCATACCCTGTACTGCCTCCGGCTGCAGGTACACAGGACGCGAGTAAAGGCCAGCATAGTGCTCGGCCCATCGCTCAAGTTGCTTTTGGCTATCAGTGATAACCATGCCACTTGCATCCTTAAGAGGGGCTGTCTTTTTAATAGCAGGGCCTAGTGCCTTTTTGATTCCTGCGTAGATACCACCTGTATTCCCTATATCCGCGCTCGAAGTTTATGTTAAGTTTATGGCTACTGCGCATCTTTTGTCTCTTTCATTTTCTTGCCAATATATATGCCGGCATCTGTACCTAAGTCTTAAACCTCACCACGTATCTCCATGTTTTGACTTTTAACCAGCCGGACCGTACAGGACCAAGGGGTCAAGTTTGCTATTATCGTGACTAACGCCGTAATCGTGTTTCAATGGTGTTTGGATGGTAATGCTTTTTGACACAATTCTTGTTTTTGTAAACCCAAAATTGAAACACATTATTTTCCTAAAAATCCAAACCCGTTAGACACTGTGTCTCAGTTTTGGGTTTAAGAATCAAGAACTGTGTTAAAAAGCATTACCGTTCAAACACCATTGAAACACGATTATATGATGTTAACAATAGCAGACTTGACCCCCAGTGTGACCACCATTCCAAAACAGTATCGTCCATCCGGAGAGGAGCCAACCGAAAATAATCATTAAGTAAATATTTTGTGTTGCGCGCCGCCGCTGGCCAAAAGGGGGGTTTGAATGAATATATAGAAAGGTTATAATATATATATATATACCTATAAATGCAGTAATATTCTAAATGCGAATGTTTGTACGTTTAGAGATACCCAAACATACAAACTTTGGCACTAACTAACATCTAAACTATTCTAAACATTCAAATGTTTAGAATCTAAACACTTTTGAATGTTTGGATTGGTCGTCCAAAAAACTTACGCCGTAGGCATAAGTTGATAGTCTGTAGTAAGTACCTATTTGTAGTGACTGTCCTACGAATGGACAACATTGTTGTCACCCTAATGAAAGAGATGGAAAATATCGTTGACGTCATTCAAGGTTATTTTTTCGTTCTTCAAGCCCCAAAAGGTGACGCAATGTCCAGAGTCATATATAAGGTTCTTGCCTAGAACTATGAAATTTGGCAGGTAATAGCGTCTTATCGACGCTTAAGAACCAAGACCGTCTATCTACACTTTTGGTAATTTTTACTTTTTAATGCAGTTCTTTTTATGGTTAAGGCGCGGTGGTAGTGAAACTAGCGCCGCCACTACGTTTATTTTTATTACTCGTAAACCAAGTCAATATTTAAAAAAGCTCATGTAATAATCTCTTAAATTGTCTCTAATATTTTTTGAATAACTCTTCAACAGTTTTCATTCATTCTGTAAGTTTTAAAATCCATTTTAGCTCAAAGTGGCCACTTTTGGCAATAATGGATTTTAAAACTTACAGAATGAATGATTACTGTTGAAGAGTTATTCAAAAAATATTAGAGACAATTTAAGAGATTATTACATGAGCTTTTTCTAAATATTGACTTGGTTTACGAGTAATAAAAATAAATGTAGTGGCGGCGCTAGTTTCACTACCTACAGCGCCTTAACTTACGCATCGCTTCCTTTAATCAGTTATCTCAAATTCGCATCAAATAAGGAGTTATGAGAAGATACCAATACCACATAAGTAACAAATTTTAACTAATACCAGCTATCTACAGTAATTTTAAAACTAATGAAGCTCTCTTGAAATACATGTAAACACCTAATTTCAACATTTTTTTCATGCCAATCCTGTAAATGTTCAGACATAATTATAATGAAATTGTTTGAAAAAGAAAGAAAACCATTTTTCGTCTCCTGTAAAGTCGACTTTTTGTAGATAGATGGTCTTAGTTCTTAAGCGTCGTTATACTACACTTACAGGAATAAATCTGAAAACTGTATATTTGTAATTAAATCATAAAAAATATGGTCATTAAAATACGTAATTATTAATCATCTTGGTGAAACAACGGTATGCGCGGTCATAGTTTAACTTCTAATTACTTTTGTGATAATCGCGCCACTTTTTAAAATATCAATATTTATTATTATTAATTATTCAGATCCTTTCAAATATTGTTATAGTTAATTACTTTTAAAAATAAAATTAAAAAGTAATAAATTTGGCTCTAAATATTTTTGCAACATGGCGGTATGTCCAAGGAGGTTTATAATAAGGAGTGAGTACTCTACAAAAATTTTCACCTATCGTTTAAAAGAAATTCAACTTTATTGCATTGCACATAGAGTTGAAATTCTATCGACGACATTGACTGAAGGCACTACTGTGTGAAAGAGACAACACCAGGTGGAGGTCGGTGTCTCGTTCGCACAATTGCCATTACTAAACAATAATACCACGATAGTAGGACTAAAAATATGTACGTTACCAATCAAGTAGTGTATCAAAATTAAAGATTCGGAGTGGGAAGTCGAATATATACTATTTAAATATTAATTTTAGAATGACACATAATAATTGTAATATAAAACAGAACTTTTTTGATTTAATTAGATATCTACAATAATGCTAATCAGCAATCATCGGTGAGGTGGTAATAAATAGAAGTGTCAATCCTAGCAACTCCGATTTTGACCTTGAATTTCAATTTAAGAATTTCAATCTATAGGAAATGTTACTTTACAAAACTAGTGTGACCATAAATACTTCACCATTTCAGATTTCCAGAAAAACGAAATTGTTCTATTGAAATGGCTAGAGGTCGCAGGCGAGACGGTAAAATTAATAATAATAATCAAATTCATGTTTGTGCGCCTATTTCAATGAAACTCGGTTTCTGGTACTATTTCAACATGAAAATAACAACGCAATGTTGAAAATTTTAAAAATCCAAGATGGCGGCCTACTTTTTTGTTTTTGGGCCGATTTCGATGAAACTCGGTTTTTGGAACTATTTTGACAAGAAAATAACAACGCAATTTTTAAAAAAACTAAAAATCCAAGATGGCGGCCTACTTTTTTGTTTTTGGGCCGATTTCGATGAAACTCGGTTTTTGGAACTATTTTGACAAGAAAATAACAACGCAATTTTTAAAAAACTAAAAATCCAAGATGGCGGCCAACTTTTTTGTTTTTGGGCCGATTTCGATGAAACTCGGTTTTCGGTACTATTTTGACAAGAAAATAACAACGCAATGTTGAAAATAAAAAATCCAAGATGGCGGCCAACTTTTTTGTTTTTGGGCCGATTTCGATGAAACTTGGTTTTTGGAACTATTTTGACAAGAAAATAACAACGCAATTTAAAAAAAACTAAAAATCCAAGATGGCGGCCTACTTTTTTGTTTTTGGGCCGATTTTGATGAAACTCGGTTTTTGGAACTATTTTGACAAGAAAATAACAACGCAATTTTTAAAAAACTAAAAATTCAAGATGGCGGCCAACTTTTTTATTTATGGGCCGATTTCGATGAAACTTGGTTTTTGGAACTATTTTGAGAAGAAAATAACAACGCAATTTTTAAAAAACTAAAAATCCAAGATGGCGGCCAACTTTTTTGTTTTTGGGCCGATTTCGATGAAACTCGGTTTTCGGTACTATTTTGTCAAGAAAATAACAACGCAATTTTTAAAAAACTGAAAATCCAAGATGGCGGCCAACTTTTTTGTTTTAGGGTCGATTTTGATGAAACTCTGTTTTTGGTACGATTTTGACAAGAAAATAACAACGCAATGTTGAAAACTTACAAAATTCAAGATGGTGGCCATCTTTTTTGTTCTTGGGCCGATTTCAAAAACAAATTAGCAGCCATTTTGATCTTTTTTTTATTTTTCCATCAGTTTATATTGAGTGGTTTTTTTCTTGTCAAAATAGTACCAAAAACCGAGTTTCATCGAAATCGGCCCAAAAAACAAAAAAGTTGGCCGCCGCCTAAGATTTTAAGTATTTTAAAAAATTGCGTTGTTATTATTTTGTCAAAATATTACCAAAAACCGAGTTTCATCGAAATCGGCCCAAAAACAAAAAAGTTGGCTGCCATCTTGGATTTTTAATTTTTTCAATATTGTGTTATTGTTTTCTTGTCAAATTAGTCCTAAAACCGAGTTTCTTTAAAATCAGCCCCAATCACAAATAAAAGAGTTGGCTGCCATATTTGTTTATATTTTTAACATTTCGTTGTTATTTTTTATCAAAATAGTAACAAAATCGAGTTTCATCAAAATCGGCCCACGAACAATATAGTTGGCCGCCATCTTGTTTTCTTGTTATATTTTTAACATAATGTCGTCGTAAATCTCATGCACCCATTTTATTAACTTCACAAGTAAAGAAATTGGTGCAAGAATTTTAGACCTTATTGACATATTTACCAAAATAACAGTTTTTAATGAAACAGCAAAGTAAATGAACAAGTATAATTATGGGAAAAAGCAACCGAATTTCAAAGGTCAATAAAATGGAAAATCGTTTGCATCTTTTTTTGACTACAGATCACTAGACAATGTTTTCCTACTTTTACTTGTTTTTCCAACATTCATTTGTTTTTCCGAAGTTCACGCACATTGTATTTTTATAAAAAAATGGAATAAACTTTAAAGTTGCGTAATTATTTACACTTGAGCTTAAATTGAATTGAATAAACTAGATTTTGTATTGGTTGAACTACCATATTTCAAAAAATAAAAACAAAAAGCAATTTAATAAAAACGTGATAAATAAATTGTTCCAAATTTTTTTTAATAAATAATTATTTTCTGTTTTTTAGTTAACGAGCTAAATTAAAAATATACCACTGCCTATCAGAATACTCGTCAAGACCATTCAAACGAGTCCAAACTCGATGGGGTTGAAAGGTTTTATTACAAAGTTCCTGTGGCCTTCTTCCGGCTTCCTTCATCAGACTCTTGGATACTATTACCCGACAGAGCACTCGTCAAGACGATTCAAACGAGCCCAAACTCGATGGGGTTGCATGATTTCAATATTGAGTTCCTATGGCATGGCCTCCAGACTTCATCATCCAACCCTGAACCTCGTCTCCCGTCAGAGAACTTGTCAAGACAATTCTAACAAGCCCAAACACGATGGGGTTGTATAGTTTCATTCATCATAGAGTTTCTGTGGCGTTCTTCCGGCTCCATCATCAGATCAGCTTAATGACATTGTAATATTGCATTTCCTTCCATTTCTGACCTGTGTTCAAAGTTTCAAGTCTCTAGCTCATCGGGAATTCAGTATAAAATCGTTTGCAAAATTTGTGCTCAAACAAACAAAAGAGCAAGCAACCTAATAAAAACGCGGTAAAAAGTGTTAATTATAAATAAAGAACTACCTAGGTATTTAAGTTTATATTAAACAGTTTAAAGTATTATGTATGTCTCCGGCCAACCATACGGTTTGGTCACCCTAATGAAGAAAAGGACACATACATCTACTTGACCTCTCTGTCGGCTCGTTTTGGGGCGAAGCGCTCATTCCGGTTTATAGTACTATTTCCATGGGTATGTCACGCTGCATGACAGGGGGTCAAAAAGAGTAAAACAATCAACGGAGTGCATTCCAGCAGACCAATAGCTATCACCACAGAGTAGGCTTAGAATAATAACACCTAGAAGCCGTGTCCGCGTATGCAAAGTGAGGCAACCATAGAAATAGAATGTCAAAGAACAACAATGTCAATAAACAGGTGATCCGAAAACGAATGCATACATTTTGTATGAGATACGTAAAATATGACTTGGATTCATAAAATATGACTATATCTGGCAAAGGAAACTAATAAACTATGTTCCATACTGTTTTCTTCGTCGATAAACGAATAAATGTAGAGAAATTTGGTTTTAGAGAAATGTGTGGCAATATCTTATTTACCTGTGAAAAGTGTGATTACTTGGGTTATTTCTTTTTGTTACATCACAATTACTTAGAGCACAAGACACCATGGCTTCACGATACCTTTATTTTAAATTCTAATTAAGATTAACAAATATTTTAAACAAACTGTGATTGCTCATTTGCTAGGCGGGACGCTAGGGGCTCCTACTGTAAAAAATGTTGGCACATGTCACTTGATCCTCTGTCTCTTTTTTACATAGACCGTGTCCGTATGATGTTGACTTCCTTTTTCCGCGCTTTGTTGGTCTTCTTGAGCGCAGCGAAAATTTTTCTATGTCTATGGAGGCAACTGACCTGAATACAGCTTTGGTTACATATTATGCATATGCTTACGCCTGGCTTAATTATGGAATAATAATGTGGGGAAATAGTACAGAAGTCTCATCCTTATTCATACTGCAAAAAAAACTTATCAGAATATTAGTCAATATAGATAATACAGAAAGCTGCAAGCCGTACTTCCAAAAGCATAAAATCCTTTCCCTGTCTTGTATTTATATCTTTGAAATCTGCAAATTTGTCAGAAAGCACATAGAGTTATATACTAAACGAAAAGATGTCCAGTCAAAGTATTCATTACGGCATAAAAATAAGCTAAAAGTTCCAACAGCTCGCCTACATTTGTGCTCTTCCAGTGCATATAATATGTCTATAAGACTCTATAACAAATTGCCTGAAAAATTAATAAATGAAGAAAATAACAAATTGTTTAACAAAAGCCTAAAAGATATGTTATTAAATAAATGCTACTATAGTGTAAAAGAGTATTTGAATGATAAAATAAATGCCTAAAGATATACATACTTACTCAATATAAACTTAATATAAAAATAATAGAAACATATTATACTAATATACTTAACGATACCATACTACTTATATCTATTGTGTTGTGACTTATATGTGACCATACACAATTCAAAACTATGTATTTTTTAAATACTAATAATTGTAATTTGTTTTTTAATAAGGCGTCCTCTCCTCCTTCAATTGCTATACCCTACTGGGTCCATAATGTTCTCTTTCTATAAAATTACCACCTATGTATTTACTTTATGGTATGCAATAAAATACTGAATACTGAATACTTATACCAAGCCAGAGTGGCTTAGTTTTGAAATTTATATCCTTCATACGTTAACTAATCGTAACTGAAACCCAATAATATAGTAATTAGCCTTATAAATGTGGGAAAACTGAAACTGTTTTGTACTTAATCGGTATAATTAGGTAATAATGTAGAATAACAATCTGAAAACGGAGCCATTTTGACTGTTTTAGTTGCCTCACTTTCAGGCGCGGTCGCAGATTGAAATTTTGGGGGGGGTCACTAATAATAATAATTGCTTTTCTGTAAATTTTTAAAAGCTTTTTCTATGTGACGTGTACGATTTTGGGGGGGGTCATGTCCCCTGTAACCCCCCCCCCCCGGACCGCGCCTGCTCACTTTTGACAGTGCGTTTAGCGAACTATCGTTCTAGGTGTTATTATTCTAAGAGAGAAGGTATATAACAATCAGCGCGTTTTTCACAATATGACGTGACTCGAACGGGATGGAAACAGACTTTCGGAGCAAGGGTCTTGTTGGAATACACCCATTTTCTCTAATAACATTGCGGTAGATAAAACCATTTCACAGAACATTATACGCAAAAATAAAAGTAATTAGCAGTACTTTTATTTTTACCGACTTCAAAAGGAGGGAGGTACTCAATTCGACCCGTTTTTTTTGTTTTTTTTTTTGTTTTTTGTATGTACACCGATTACTCGAAGACGGTTGAACCGATTGAAATGATTCAAACGTTATTACATTAGGTAAACTTCCAAGTTGGTCCCATTTTTTAAAATTGTGAAAACAATTCAGTACTTTTCAAGTAATCTTGAAAAAAGCACGAAAAAAGTATGATTTTGCGTGAACTACCTCGATGATCAGTCGTATAACTTCTTTGTTTATGAACTGAATAAGATTATTATTTTTTTGTTGGAAAAGGGATATCTTAATTCTTAAGTATAGTTCTTTAACCAACTTAAAAAAGGAGGTTCTCAGTTTGACCCGCATGTATGTATATGTTTCTCCGCGATTAACTCACGTTTGGCTGAGCCGATTTTTCTAACTAAATAATAAATATACCTACACTACCTAATACAAAAGGTATCTACACTAAAAATAAAAAAATAAAAAATTGTTTAAAAAATAAAAAACCGACTTCAAAAAACCTACCTCTAAAAAGCAAGAAATAATATACGTAATAATAAAAACACGTCTATTGAAGTCGGGTGGGGCTGGAGTACAAATTCCCTTTTTTTATTCTAAAAGCATATAGCTATACAGGTGCGGTGGGTTTGTAATTATTTTATTTTTTCTCAAATATGCTTGGAAATTCGAACATTATTTTGACAACCTTCTTCGTGCTAAATTGCAGTTTACGGACAGACCTAAACCGCGCCGTTAATATTTGTATGAGAATCCATTACTAACGTGTAATAATAATGGATTTTCATACAAAAATTGCCGGCGTCTGTCCGGCTATGTTTCTATTAAAACTCATTATACACGTGTAATTCAGAAATGGAGCGAACTTTGAAGATGAAAAAAAAAAAAGAGAAATTTTTTTTTTCGTTATGGGTATAAAATGAAAGGTCTTGATGAGCATATTCCAAAAAACTGCCAAAAAAAAACGAAAGAAATTTTTTTTTGCAATATGGGTATCAAATGAAAGGCCTTGATGAGCACATTCCAAAAAACTGAAAAAAAATTTTTTTTTTCCTTTGTACCGACACAACTTTTCTATAGCTTGATTTTATGTATAGATGTAGGTCTGTACGGAACCCTCGTTGGGCGAGCCCGACTCCCACTTGTCCGGTTTATTTATTTATTTATTTAGGATAACAAACAACTGAACAAGGAAATTACATATACATAGCACGTTAATCGGTTCTTTGAGTATTTGTACAGTCAACACCGTTATCCACAAATATCTGCATGAAGTAATTTCTAATCTATTAACTTAAAAAACATTTTTATTTTTATATTATACGGTACAAAACATAAGTAAACCAACTGATTTAATTAAGAATTTTCAAAACATTTTTTCGAAAAACGTTTTGGGACGTGTTGTGCATAATATCAAGTTCACAAGATAATATTTCATTATAAGCATGCATCAGACGCCTTAATGGAGCTCTTTTGCCTGCATTAGTTCTGGTAGTTCGCGGGGAAAAGAAATGGTACGTTTCCACTCTTCTGTCAAACGTCACTTTTTCAAAATGGCGTCGTCTGTCAAGGATTCCCCTCAAAAAAATTAAATACTTAAAAATATGTAAAAAGACCATATTATAAATGATATACCGTTGAAATAGTGATTAAATTACCAAAAAAAATGTTTATACATAAAAATAACCTATATTTGATAATTAAATGACAACTTAAAGATAAAGTACGAGGAGTGAATTTTTCGACTTGACCTCACTAAAATTGTGAATGACAAGCCTCCAGGAGGCTTTTGGCAGATAAGGGAGCTTATTTTATTTCTAGATAGTATTCTTTACAATTTAAGACCAAAAAACACTGCCTCATAGACATATTTCATAAATCACAGACTAAATAAAATGCGCGATCGTATACATCGATCGTGTACGGGGGCCCTACCGCCTAACTCAAAGCTTTAGCCAGAGCGATAGCTAGACTATATCCATCCTTGTCATATCATAACACGATGACAAGGACGGATAGTGCACTGACGTCATAAACCAAAGCCAGAGTCAAAGCGAGAGAGTTAGGCGGTCCGGCAGCGGGTCCGAAAAATCGTATATTGTAAAGAAAACCTATTGTTTATGGCGTATTTTTGTTTTTAATTTACATCTCAGATTAACAAGCTTCATTCTAAATAAGTTAGAGTAGGGCAGTAACATTTTGCACCGACTAATTAAAATACGCAAAAAACGCTGATCCTATTTAATTTGACAGCGACGTTTAGAAGGTCGCTGACAGACAGGGGTCTAAAAATGAGCGGAGTTCAGAAGGCTTTTGACAGATAAGGGGGTATTAGCCTTACGGGGAAGTTTATTGGGTACTCTAAAATATATCTGATTATGTATATCAATACAATCATATTTATTATGACAAATGTTATATAAAATAGTCTGGTCAGCAAGTAATCTTCTCTTTTTAAGAGATAAAAGAGAATATTTATTTAAAGATTCTTCATAAGATCGTTTTGCACGGAGACATCTAAAATTTACTAATCGAAGAAATTTACGTTGGACCATAGACTTATTATATTACAATCAATGCGTTGGACTAATTCAATGCGATCACTGTATTTGGCATAATAGGGTTTCCAAATCACAGAACCATATTGGAGTTGAGATCTAATAAGAGACTTATAAAGCAACAAATAAGATTCAGATCTTCTAAATGGTTTGCAAGTTCGTGCCACAAATCCATACATTTGAAAAGAATTATTAGTAATATGTTCAATGTGAGTATCGAAATGCAACTTCGAGTCAATCATTAAGCCTAAATCTCTAATCAGTGATACTCGCTCAAGTATGGTGCTGCATAGACTATAATTATGAGTAATAGGGTTATTTTTTTTGTGAAAGTTATCACCTTACACTTACTAATATTAAGTTGTAATTTATTGACTGTGCAATAGGTGGAAAGACGGTCTAAATCACTCTGCAGTTTCAAACAATCTTCAGGTGTGTTAATATTCATATAAATTTTTAAATCATCGGCGTATAAAAGAAACTTACTGTGCTTAAAACAATTATTTATGTTATTTATGAATAAAACAAAAGCAATGGCCCAAGAATTGAGCCTTGAGGTACCCCTGATGAGATGTTTACCGCACAAGATGAGAAACCGTTAACCACCACCTCCTGTGTACGATTTTCTACATAGGACTGAAACCATCTCAAGAGATTACCTTTTATACCATTGTATGCAAGTTTTTTGAGTAAAATGGCATGATCTACCTTATCAAACGCCTTGCGAAAATCAGTATATATCAAATAGATAGTTAGTGTATAGTAAAAGATTGGTTATGGTCGATCGTTTTTTCACAAAACCATGTTGTTCTGGTATTATAATATTATGTAATGATGGATAGATAAAATCATGAACAATTCTTTCTAGAACTTTTGATAACGTGGCTAGTAGGGAGATCGGACGATAATTAGTCACATCATCTTTAGACCCGCTTTTATGAATTGGAGTTAGATTCGCATTTTCCAAATTTGGAGAAGAAAACCTTCTTGCAAACTTTTGTTATAAAGAATAGCAACTGGAATGCTAATAGAGCTCGCACAAAATTTTAGGAAAATTGGTGGAAGACCATCTGGTCCACCCCCCTTAGTGATATCTAGACGTTTCAGCTTCTCTTCAACACGTTTAGAAGTGACACATAAGTCAGACATACCTTCAGAAATGCAGGAATCAGATGTCATATCATTATTTCGAAAATTATTTTGTTGAGTTCGTTCAAAAACAGAACTGAAGAAACTCGAAAAGTAGTTACTTATTTCTTCTGGATTGTTAGACACTCGATCTTCATAACGCATGGTGTTTCGTATTCCCGATGACTGTTTACGACTATTAACAAAAGCCCAAAACCACTTTACATCCTTACGCAAACTTTCTTCAATAGAGTTCATATATTTTGAATAGCATTCATCATTTAAAGTTTTAAATCTATATCGAAGATCTGAAAACTCCTTATAATCCAGTTTATTATTATATTTTTTCCATTTAATCCAATATTTTTCTTTTTCTTTAAATATGTGTATGAGAGGACGAGAGAACCAAATGGGGAAATCCTGAGATTTCATGGGTTTTTTAGGAATATGTATATTAATTATCTCAAATATTTTTCAATAGAAATAAGAAACAGACTGATCGGTTGATAACATCAACTACAGTTCTACACAATATTTTCTCATCTCGCATCGCTAGTACAAGACCAAAGACATTATATTGATTATGTTTTTTTTTATCGTAGGCTTCTGCCGACTCAACAAGGACCCGAGCGTGCGCTTCCGCTGTCCTCTTACTGGCTTTTCCGATGGTTCTAGAGAGTGCAATGAATACGAACCGGAGGGTGCACTCGTCGAGCCAGTTTGCAACGAACCGCATTACTACTATAAGAGCTTCCACCCATACATGCGCTGCATCGACGGCCAGTGGAACTACATCGCCCGGTGTAATGCAGGTCTGGCTAAAACGGCATAAACCTCACCAATACTCATGGGCGTATCGAGGGGAGGGCAGGGAGGGGCAGCTGCCCCTGCTTTTGTTTACCTCCAACTAACTATCAATATGGTTGGCAACGCAAAGCTAATTGTAGATGTCGCTGCGTACGCTTGTTCCTAAAGCATGTTCCAGACGGATTAAATCACGCCTCCCAACAGAGGTGACCTTGCTTGATTTAATCCATCTAGACGGCAGATTTAATCCAAATTTCTCCATCCAATCCAAATGACCTTCAACGTCCTTGGAGGAAGGGCGCGAGTTCCAACACAGGCACGGTAATGATATTTATCAGTACTCCAACTTCATATACTACCCGGCATTTATATTGGCAAGGCTGCGCATCTTTTGTCTCATCTTTCTCTTGCCAATTTATATGCCGGCATCTGTACAAATAGTCGAAAAGCGAGTCGTACCTACGCGCCTCGGCCCTCGAGTTCAGTCTGCAGTCTGCACTCGGTACACAAACAGTCGCGAATGCGCCGCAGTGATGAACGAAATATGTACGTAGGTCAGGTACTATTGAGGTAATAAATATAATAGAAAAAATACTATAAAATATCGACTCAGCCGTCGCAGTTCAGACGGGCTCAAATGGCTCGGCTGCTACGGGTTACGGGTGAGTCGATTTTTTCTAGTATTTTTAGGGTTCCGTAGCCTAAATGGCAAAAAACGGAACCCTTATAGATTCGTCATGTCTGTCTATCTGTCTGTCTGTCCGTCGTCTGTCCGTCCGCATGTCACAGCCATTTTATTCCAAAAGTATTAATATTACACAATTGAAACTTGGTTGGTAGATGTATTCTGTTAACCGCTTAACGATTTTAACACAAAATAAAAAAAATAAAGATTAAGGGGGGGGGGGGGGGCTCTCCATACATGGAACTGGAACTGCGAATGTGCGGGGTGTCAATAGATAGGTCTTTAAAATTGACATTGAGGTTTTTAAGACAATTTTTTCTCAAAGTCTACCGTTTGATACTCCACCAAAGTGGTAAAATGTTTATCCTCCCTTAGTAGTAGTAGATCTTAATAAACACTTTCAACCAAAATTGGTTTGAACGACATTTATATTTTGTAGTTTTTGAGATATAGTACATTTTCCAAAACCGCAAATATAACTTTGTCATTCATATCAACACTGTGAAAAACAAAGTTATTTTTGCAGACAAAAAATGATAGTGGTTGTTATGGTATACGGTAACTACGGAACCCTACGGCGCGTGGCCCGACACGCACTTGGCCGGTTTTTAACACATTTGCTATCTACTTCCCTGTCTTTAAATAACTACGAGCAGCGAACTAAAATCTATGGAAGTGTAATTGCAAACAAATAAGTATTGCTTAAAAATGGCACCACGGGGCCGAAAAAAGTACAACCCGCTCAGCTTTAGTCGGACCAGCCACGCGCCCGGTGACTGACGTTAGCGTTCTTTACAATAGAGCAACGAAGGCTTCGGCTGCGAAGCCGGCGCGTTGCTCTAAGTTCTTTACAATAATTGCAGTTTGTATTGTAGAGAAAAGGGAGAAAGTGGCCACACTTTCAATAATAATATTACTTATTATTTTATCGGTAGAATGCGGAAAAGTGGCGCCGACAGGAGACTCGCTCATCGGAGAGATTGCAGAAAATAGCGAGCTACCGTGGCACGCCAGCATCTACAAGAAGACCACCGACCCGTACATGCAGATATGCGGCGGGTCTCTCATCAGCTCCAAAGTGGTCATATCAGGTGAGCTAAGGGTGGATAAATCATGTAGGCCCGTACCTAAGGGCTGGTTTATACTGGGTCAGTGACTGGACCCAGTGACTCGGAATTTCAGGCCCAGTAACTGAGTACATGTAGACAGGATCGGCAGTAATTGGTACTGTGCCCGAAAATAGAAAGGGTGACTAGTCAGCTGGACTGAGCGAGAAGTCGGCACAGGACTTGGTTGAATCTAGTGTTAGTCAACACGAGCCCAGTAGCAAGTCAGCGCTGGACTGGATTACATTAAATCAGGCCTAAGTGCTCGTTTCAGTACAGAATATTCTTGGCATTATACGTCAAAATAGTACATTATGAGACAAGTTAGCTTAGGTTGCTCATTGCACACAAGGGTGTGGGTTGCAGCCCGAGCCGCAGGCGAGGGCGTAACTCAGCCGAGTGTTCAATGAGCAAAAGCTCACGAGTTTCATACGACGTTTTTCAACACATTTGCGAGGAAAATACAAAGTTATTTACCACACAGCAACAAATTCGACAAAAACAAAATATTACAAGTATGGGAAAAGGCGCGTAGGTTTTTTTTGTTTTTTTCACACGCCCAATGCAAGAATATTTTGCGAACAAAGGGGTGAGTGAGCATACAGCCCACTTCAAAATTATAATTTAAAATGATAAAATGCAAATATTTTAATAACAAAATATTGTGAATTATGAATAATTTGATAATAATAAATATTTGTTTGACTTAATTAAGGACTTACACATTTATTTATTTAAAAAATTAATATGAATTTTCAGCAGCATAAAACCTCTTTGTTGTTACTAAAAAAATAACTGTATTACCCGGTTAAATTGGGAATACTCTGTTTACTCGCATAGAACTTGCAATAAGGCACTAATTTAAACTTTGTAGGGATAATTCTATAACAACCTAGTGTTTTATGTATTATTGCACGCGTTTGTTTTGCTCGGTTTATGGCCCTAAAAGCGATGTATTAGGGCTCACTTTACGAGCAAGTGTGTTGAAAAATAATGTAATGTGTTATGCAAGCCTTCACTTCACTGAACGGACTTCGTGTGATAGTCATCATCATCATATCAGCCGCTCGATACCCACTGCTGGGTATAGGCCTCCTCCAAGGATCTCCACGACGATCGGTCCTGCGCTGCCCGCATCCAGTGGCTTCCCGCAAGCTTCATCAGATCGTCGGTCCACCTTGTCGGAGGCCTACCCACGGTGCGTCGTCCGGTGCGCAGTCGCCATTCAAGAACCTTTCCGCCCCAACGGCCATTGGTTCTTCTGGCTATGTGTCCAGCCCACTGCCACTTTAGCTGAGCAATCCTTCGAGCGATGTCGGTTATTTTAGTTCGCCTGCGGATCTCCTCATTTCTGATTCGATCACGCAAGGAAACGCCGAGCATGGCTCTCTCCATTGCACGCTGGGTGACCTTGAGCCTCCTTATGAGACCCACAGTTAGCGACCACGTTTCACTGCCGTAAGTCATCACTGGCAACACACACTGGTCATAGACTTTCGTCTTGAGACACTGAGGTAAATCGGAGCTTCCTGAATGCTGCCTGCCCATCAGAGTTGGATTCGACGAGAGATCTCTTTCTCGAAGTTGGACTTACCTAACTGGACTGCCTGTCCTAGGTATACGTAGTGGTCAACAACTTCAAGTGTGATAGTAAAACAACTATAAATTTGAACTCAGCTTGATCAATCATTGCGTGCGCATCCTGCGTCTTGCGGTTCGTCAATCAGTGCGCGGTCGTGACGACGACCTGAGAAGCCGACATCGAGTCAGCGCGTGGTGATGCCGAACCTATAGACGCAGACATGTGATCTCGTGGCTAAACCTAAAATTGACGTTATAGTTTTTTTATGTTTTAGCTGCCCATTGCTTCTGGGACGATGCGCTGTTGGCGCCGCAGCCAGCGTCCAACTACGCAGCGGCGCTCGGCAAGCTGTACCGACCCTGGGTCTATAAGGGTGACCAGGATGTGCAGCGGTCGGACGTGAGCTCTCACTTACTTACTCTTGGTCACATCCTAAGGGTCATGGGCGTAGCGAGGAAATTAAATAAAGACTTACTTGGTAAAATCCTTTTTTCTGTCAAGTGTTTTTTTAACATACCGACCGAACACTCCAAAAACCTTTTACTGGCTACGCCTATGCTAAGGCTAGGTAAAGATGGAATTGTGAAAAGAAGAAAGTACAGACTTTTGGTCTTTTGTCTGAACTCTGTACATTTTTCATTGAAAATTGTTGAAAGAATATTTAGACATTCTTCTTCTCAGACCTCAAATTAGGCGTACTTTTTAATAAATTATGAAAGCGTTCGGATTTTAATCGCAAGCTCTTTTGCCGATGTCTTCACAATGTGATAAATCTAGATGGAGCGAGTTACTGGCAGATTTAGTGACTTGTGTGTGGCAGAATCAGCTATTATCACATGATACCTTTTTGTAATAAGAACAGTCATACATAATAATTACAGTATCACGTTTTCTTTATTTTAGGTGATCAAGAGCATAACACAGAGAACTCGATGTCGATTAGCAATCTCTTAGGAACTATTTTATTCTATTCCCAGGTCGCAGACATCAAGATGTCTCCCTACTTCCAAGGTCGCGCAGCCATTTTTAAGGATGACATAGCGATACTCCTGCTGACCTCAGTCATAGAATTCAAGGCAAACATAAGACCAGTCTGCGTAGATTTCAACGTGGCCTTCGAGAATTATCAGCTTATACCAGGAAATAAGGGAAAGGTGTGTATCATAAATGAAGGTATTTCCTTGACAATTGAAGAAGCGATTTGATGGTGGTTGGTTAAAGTCCCTTTGACGTTAATCCTGACAATTTTATTGATGTGAAAGTTTGCATGTGTTATTCAATCACACAAAAACATCTTAAAGCATTAGGAATAAAATTTGGCAAACAGAATCCAGATACGATAACAGAATATAGGATATTTTTTGTCCCGGCCAAAGGATCCCTTGGGAGTTTTGAATGTCCACGTGGATGAAGTCGTGGGTGCAAATAAATAAAGATTAGACTACAGCACATTTGATTCTTCTTTGACATTACATGAAGCGCTCATGGCGGAACATGACAGTCTGATCATACTCGTTCACGTTTTTTAAGCAACGCTCGATCCGGCCAGGTGTCGGATGGGTGACCGTTAAGTGGCATTACAACTGAGCACTTCCGTGCTTTGGAGGGCACGTTAAACCGTCGGTCCCGGCTGTTGTCATCTGATAACAGTCGTTAAGCCAAGTTAGAGGCCTTACAGGCGGCTTGATAAACTCTAGCACCAGAGTCCAGAGGTGGCCACTATTCCTCATTCGATAAGAAGAAGAAGAAGAAGTGTTCTGAATTCCGATTTCAAAAGTTGCTTATACACTAGAAAGAAACCCAAAAGATCGAACTAGTGGAGGTCGAATTAATAAGGTTGAATCGCCAATTAACCAAAATCCTCATCCACTACTAACGATTTCGATTACTTTTTTGTTTAAGTTTAATTTTTTTCTGTATAGGTCGCCGGCTGGGGTCTGAAGAACGGGAACGCATCGCTTGTCCTCAACGTAGTGGAACTGCCGTATATTTCCATCCAAGAGTGCCAGACGGACGTGCATTTTAACTTTAGGGAGTATATCACTACAGACAAGTTCTGCGCTGGATTTAGGAACGGTGAGACTGATTTTGCTAAATGCAATGAACATGAGGAAATCGTGTCATTTTCTTCAATACTAGGCTTAAGGTAGATTATTCTGAGACAGCAATCTCAGACGCAAATGACGCGCACAGCACAACTGAGCCTGTGTCGCACGTGCTCAATCTGTGCACTGCGCTGAATAGCACTGAGTCGCCTTTCTGCGTCTCGGTTAAGGATGCCAACTTTTTCGTCATAGTTTCTTCAACACACTTTTTATTTCGTCATAGTTTCTTCAACACACTTGCTCGTAAAGTGAGCCCTACATCGCTTTAAGGGCCATAAACCGAGCTATAACAAACACCGTGCGTAAAAATATTATACACTTATAAAATTATCTCGCATTAAAGAATTATCTCTACAAAGTTAAATTGGTACCTTACTGCAACTTCTATGCGAGTAAACAGAGCATTCCCAATTTGACCGGGTAATACAGTTTTTTTTTTGTAACAACAAAGAGGTTTTACCCATACCGCTGAAAATTCTATATAAATTTTTGGAATAAATAAATGTGTTAGACCGAATTAAGTCATACAAATATTTAATCTTATCAAATTATTCATTTTCTTTTGTAATAAAATAATAAAATGTTTGCATTTTATCTAGTGACCGACCGAAGTTTCGGTTTCGGCCAGTTTCGGCCAAAATATCTAGTTTCGGCCACAGTAAACTCATTGTTCGTGAATTGTCGCGAGTCAATCGGCTAACTTCGTAGTTTGCCAGCCGCCGCGCCCCGGCGTCAATCGGCGCCATCGTGTTGAGTTGAACTAAAAATCGCGCTGCGCAGCAATTTTTTACCATAAACAAGCAAGGTCACAAGATTAGTAGATGAAGCTAACTAAAAATCAAGCTGCACGGCCGTTTTTTACTGTAAAAAGCAAAATTAGTATGAAACTGACTAGAAATCGCGCTGCGCGGCCGTTTTTAGGGTTCCGTAGCCTAAATGGCAAAAAACGGAACCCTTATAGATTCGTCATGTCTGTCTGTCTGTCTGTCTGTCTGTCCGTATGTCACAGCCACTTTATTCCGAAAGTATTAAGACTACACAGTTGAAACTTGGTAGGTAGATGTATTCTGTTAACCGCTTAACGAATTTAATACAAAAATAAGAAAAATAAAAGATTAAGGGGGGGCTCCCCATACATGGAACTGAAACTGAAAAAAAATTTTTTCTTCAAACCAACACGTGTTGGGTGTCTATAGATAGGTTTTTAAAAATGACATTGAGGTTTTTAAGACAACTTTTTCTCAATGTCGACCGTTTGAAAGATATTCACCGCCAAAGTGGTAAAATGTGTGTCCCCCCCCCCTTTAACTTTTGAAATAAGAGAGTGAAAAATCTAAAAAAAATATATGCTGTAGATCTTAATAAACACTTTCAACCAAAATTGGTTTGAACGAGATATAGTAATTAGTTTTCGAGATATAGCACATTTTCCAAAACCGCAAATATAACTTTGTCATTCATACCATCACTGTGAAAAACAAAGTTATTTTTGCAGACGAAAAATTATAGGTGGTATTAAATAGGTATGGTATTAGGTAACTACGGACAGTACCGGCGTTAGGGGGGGGCGAGCACGGGCGACTGCCCGGGGCGCCGGATATAAAGGGGCGCCGCAGGCGTCCCTTTATACACACTCGCTCATTGAGCGAGTCCTACAATTACTATCGTAAATTCCCTTTTAGCGACAAAATCGCTATGGTGGCAACACATAATCAAAACAACTTGGCAATATCTCGCCGAAATCCTTTAAGATCGGTGTACCTAATGCGTAGACAGACTAAGTCGCGTTTTGCCTAAATGTCATATTTATTAGCTTTAGGCCTAGGTCGGCGTTAGTCTATTTAGCAGATTGCCTGAATATTCGTCAGTCTAAGTCGCGTTTTGCCTAAATGTCATAATGTATTAACTTTATGCCTAGAACGGTGTCAGTATATTTAGACTTAAAATTTTAAATTAATGATAAGATAATTGTGAATGTTTATAAGATCCTTTTTAATTTTCACACGATCACGTACTTGGTAGCTGTTGAACTATAATTCAGTATGTCTATGAATCTCTTTGCCTTCTTCTCTTTTAACCTATATCGCAGTACGTCTAACTAACTTTATGTCTACTTCGCAATATGACTAGTCATAACGCGATTTAGTCCCTCTACGCTTTAGGTACACCGATTTGAAAGGGCCGAAATTTCATCGCTGGCTACAATGTGCCGTTTAAGTAAGATTTGGCCATATTGTAAAATCCAGGAGCGGCTCTAGGGCGGTGCAAGCGGTGCGACTGCACTGGGCGCCCCCGTGTGTGGGGCGTTAAAAACGCCCGATCACCGGTCGACTATCAATCGTATTGTTGCCTGTGGACGTAGCGACGACGCGACGAATGAAACTGACCAAAAGTCGCACTGCGCGGCCATTTTTTAGTAAAAACAAGCAAGTTTAGTAGATAAACTGACTAAAAATCGCGCTGCACGGCTGTTTTTTTACTATAAACAAACAAGATTAGTTGATGAAACTGACTAAAAATCGCTCTGCGCGGCGGCTGTCTTTTTATTATAAACAAGCAAGATTAAAGGATTAGTAGGTAAAACTGACTAAAAATTGCGCTGCACGGCCGTATTTTTTACTGTCATAAGCAAAATTAGAAGATTAGTAGATGCAACTGACTAAAAATCGCGCTGCGCAGCCGTTTAATTACTGTTAACAAGCAAGATTACAGGATTAGTAGGTGAAACTGACTAAAAATCGCGCTGCGCGGCCGTTGTTTTTACTGTAATATGCAAAATTAGAAGATTAGTAGATGAAACTGACTAAAAATGCGCTGCGCGTCCGTTTTTTTGCTTTAAACAAGCAAGATTATAAGGTTAGTAGGTGAAACTGACTAAAAATCGCGCTGCGCGGCCGTTTCTTTAACTAACAGGCAAAACTGAAAATCATGGAATCGCAGATAGGAGGCGCCCCGTAGAAATGTCGCCCAGGGGCGCTGGTAGTGCTAAAACCGGCACTGACTACGGAACCCTATGGCGCGTGGCCCGACACGCACTTGGCTGGTTTTTTTACTATAAACAAGCAAGATTACACATACACTACAATATTAGTAGATGAAACTAACTGAAAATCGCGCAGCGCGATCGTTTTTTAACTGACAGGCAAGATTGAAAATTTGGGAATCATAGGGGGCGCCCCGTAAAAATGTCGCCCAGGGCGCGGTAGTGCTAAAACCGGCACTGAATGTAGGTACTATTATTTCTTCTTACAGGTACGTCTGTTTACCAAAGCAACAACGGCGGCGGTGGGCTGGTCTTCCCAGACCAAGAGCAAGGATCCCTACGGTACTACCTCCGTGGGATAGTCTCTACCGCTCCGAAGGACGAGAGTCTCAGCTGGCTGACCACGTTCACGCAAATCTCCAAACACAAGAGATTTATCAAAAACTACCTCTGATGTGATGTGATACAGCTATATTTTTACTTTACAATTTTTATTGCTTTCGCTCGCGACTTTGTCCGCGTGGACATTCCAGAAAACCTTTAACAATGATAAGAAGTACTCTATGTATGTACTTAACGTCCTGCCTCGCTAGGCAGTACTCTTGGTTAGACGTAGAGTACGAGGCATGTATCTTGAAATTTTTTCGACGAAGTGGAGATAAGTTCGCGCATGTGCTCTTGTGAGCGACCAATAGCGCGCCCCTCTCCCGCCGCCCGCACCCTTCACCGCTACGCATGCCCAAAATTCGCGTTTCGCGCAATCCCCACCCGATTTCAAGATAAAGGGTGGATTTTTAAAACGGTACATTAAGGGCAGGTACCTTAACCGTTATAGTTACAGTAAAACGTTCCTAGGAGACCATCCATAACTTTTTAAGATATTCTGAACTGCATTCACAGATTTTGGAAAAAAAAATTACCGTTAGCAAAAAAAAAAGCTAAAATACCCAAAAAAAATGTTTATGCCAATCGATCCTATTTCTTGTGGGGATCAATAGACTCTATGGGATCATTTTAGGTATGAGTACTAGAAACGACAGAAATCGTCAAAAACTTTTCCCATACATTTTGTACTGAAAAACGGTATACCAACTCGAAATAATTTTTATTGCCAAATGATCCTATTTTGTACTGTGATCAAAATGCTCTTTAAGGCCAACTGAAATTTGTGTACAGAAACTACAATTAGTGACAACACCGGCTTCACACGCAAGCACAATCTTCTACAACATTAGATATAAAAAAAACTGTTTCTGTACTCAAAATTCAGTTAACCTCAAAGAGTATTTTGATCACAGTAAGAAATAGGATCGTTTGGCAATAAAAAATATTTCGAGTTGATTTATCGTTTTTCAGTACAAAATGAATGGGGAAAGTTTTTGGCGATTTCTGTCGTTTCTAGAGTCTTTTAATCCCCATACGAAATAGGATCGATTGGCATAAAAACATTTTTTTTTGGTATTTTAGCATTTTTTTTGCTAACGGTAATTTTTTTCCAAAATCTGTGAATGCAGTTCAGAATATCTTAAAAAGTTATGGATGGTCTCCTAGGAACGTTTTCCTGTATCTATAACGGTTAAGGTACCTGCCCTTAATGTACCGTTTTAAAAATCCACCCTGTATATGCCTCGTGCTGTACCTCACTTGCGAGGCAGGGCGTTTGCCACTTGCGGCAGGCCTCGCGCTGGCCACCTGCCGCGTGAGGCATGTTCACACCAAGCTCGCTGCCTCGCTCGGCAGGCGTGCACCGAGGCAGTACGTGAAAACATAGAATACTCTTTCTGGTTAATAATTTTCTATAATGTGTACGAGGAGGAAATCGCGGGCAGAAGCACAGAATAGGTATAAGTGGCAGAAGCTAGTTTATAAGAATATTGTAGTGTGTGTACCAAATGTATTTACACACACTCATCTCTCTCTCTTCGTATATATATATAGGTATTATAATTTGTATATATTATGTACCTATGTATATAGTATGTATGTATAGTATATCATATTTGTCATATATAATTATTCTGGTATATAATTTACTATGTTGTATATCTTAATATTGCTTTGGATTTTTTTTTGTTTAATACTGGTTGTGCACCCTACCTACCGCATCACTATCTCCACATCACCCCAAGGTTGACTGGCAGAAAATGCCTAAGGCATTAAGTCCGCCTATGTTGTAACAGTTTGGGCCTAATTTTGATATCGACTTGCCTAAATACAGGTCTGGTGTCGATCTAAGGACTGGGTTGTTTTTCGCATGAATAACTTTATGTGGCTTGTCCAGGATTAGTAACGCTTAGGGTCTTTTCATATTGGCTCCCGAAGGAAAGACTCCGAACATAGTTTATAAATATTTTTTTAAACTATGTTTATATGTTTACAATATTAAATAAAAAAACAGTTTACTAACTTTAAACATTATAACACTGCTACAAGTAATTTCTTATGTAACTACATTAGTTCATATTTATATGCATACGCCGGAGTCATAAAGTCCACGCGTACGAAGTCGCGGGCATCAGCTAGTACACAATAAAACACATTTCTAATCATTTTTGTTTAATTTTATTACAAGAATAGGTGAGTAGTGCCATGTTTACACTTAGCTTAGCGACTAATGCTTATTAGTTATTACTTGTCACTCCCACTAATACATTCCATGTAAACATACTGACCAATCAATCACTTGTATTTGTGACAGACAAGTAACAAGTACTAAGCATTAGTAGCTAAGCTCGTGTAAACATGGCACAATTAAAAACTTAGATCTTACTTAAAACAGTAAAACTAAGTTTCTGAAAGCTCAGTAACATATTAATGTAGATTTAATACAGTCAAATAAAAAATAAACTTAATTAAAGTTTTAATAGGCATGTTGACTATTTTTTTATTTTATGTTACATAAATTACCCCTAAAACAAGAAACATTTGTATAAGAATTATTACGCTAGCATGAAAACTGCCCGAGATATCACAGTTTGAAATGCACAAAATTGGACTCACCCGAAAACGCTCCATACTAACGGCTACCGAGTTATGACGTCACGCCTTCCTACGTTGTATGCAACGCGTAGGAAATTTGTTCGGCAGCTATATTAAATATTGTGTTTATCAAAATGGTTTCTTTGAAAAATATGCTATAAATTTTACGGACTAATCAAATGTATTATTTATTTTAACAAATTTTATACTTTTTAAATGGACTTGTCCACCCAACTTTGAAGGGTCATAAAACAAATAATACGCAATATATAAAACCAAGAAGTAAACAAGCTACTCTAAAAGTTTGATATGTTTACGATTTTTATTAGTATTTCGTTATTTTATTCATAAGTCAACATCCCTATTACATACCTAGTTATGTAAGAAAATGTTTTCGGTAACGATGATTTTTGGCACTTGTAAGTTATTATAATTTACTTACTTTACTGAATCAAGCATAAAACTAACTGTAAAAAAACATCAAGAATACGAATAAAATATATTCGTGACTTTCAGATTTTTTTCATAAGTAGGTACCTATTATTTTTTCACATTTTTAGAGTATACAATTTTGATACACTCTGTACCATTTTCAAAAGTTAATTTCATAGTTATATTATATTTATATTATTACACTTGTATGACGCTTTAGGCATAATAATATGCGTCAGACGAAAACATAACATGCACGTGAAAATGCACTGGTATAAATTGCCCTTATCAACAATCTTGATACATTTTTCTACAATAAAAAGGCAAAAAAATCTACAGGCAGATTTTTTTGCACAGGCGACAAATGTTGTGGTGTAGCGTAGACCATCAAACTAAACTTTGTGTGTCATTGTATGGGAGGCCATATGTTCAGGGTGGCATATCTCCCAGAAGCTTCGTCCTTCGCAACCTAGACGACGATATTTGATAACACCAAGCTAATGGCTATCTCGCCAATGTGGTCTGGTCCCAATATGCGATAGATTGAAAATGAACCTCTTTGCCGGCGGCGGTCCATATGGGATGGGACCAGCAAAAAAGTAATCATAGTGTAGTCGAATTAGCAAAAAGATTGGAAGTAATTCGTGTAGTTGTAATTTTTTATGGAATCATTAGAAGACATAAATATTATGTATCCTCTGAGTTTGCACCATTCCTGCTTTGTACGGAACATCGTTTAATGTTAGGTATTAACATTAAAGTCTAAGACCCCGAAGACAGTGGCAGAAAAACGTGAAAAACTAATTTCCGTATGTCACACTAGGGTTTAAAATCAATCATGTATTTAGGTCAAAATGTCTAACCCTTTCCCCAGTTTACAAAACTATACAGTTTTCCCCAAAGCCGCAATGACCAAAAACGCATTTTTGGGTATTTTATTTTTTTCTGATGTTACGTTGGTCCGATTTAAATAAATGAAATGTGATAATGTAGATTGATGTGTAATAAAGCGCATAAAAAATTACGCTGACCACACCTGTATTCTCTGGTAAGTTATCCTACTAATATTATAAATGTAAAAGTTTGTGGGTTTGGATGTTTGGATGTTTGTTCCTCAATCACGCAAAAACTACTGAACGGATTTGGTTGAAATTTGGCACACAGATATAAAATAGACTGGAATAAAACATAAAATACTTTTTATCCCGATATTCCCATGGGAACGGGAACCACGCGGGTGAAACCGCGGGCGGCTGCTAGTGACCAATAAACAGTATTCACCGAATTTCACCCCCTTCCGTAAGGGTGGTAAATGAAATTCTTTTTTATACTCGATTTTCCACTTGTACAAAACCATCAGAAACGTTTTTGCCTCTCCGGAGAAATTCTTCTAATCTTTATTAAAAAATCACCTAATTTGACTACTCTAATCAGCTGTTCCATAGAAAACGTCAATACCTGCTCGACTAAAATGTGGAACATCTAATCAGATGGCAAAAAAACTCTTTTTTTAAGTAGGTCCCATAGACAAAGTTGTTCAGTTTGACGGTCTTAGACACCCCACAAAAGTCGAGTATTCAAAAAATCACCCTGTAGTGTTAACCCGTCAGGTACAGGAAAATGAAACACAACAGATACCGGTATTTTGATTATCGCCCGGCCACATTTGGCTGGGGGTTTCAATTTTGAAATGTGAAATACAATGCTCAGAACATCGCGCGAGACGATGTGCAGAACACAATAGGGAATGTCTGAAAAAAATCAAATTGGCTGAATATTTTTCTATAGGTCCCTTAATAAAAGAAAAAAGTTTCTCAATTTTCCGTTACGTAAAAATTAAAAAAAAAAGTCTTTTCGACTATAAAAATGTGTAAAAGTAACAGCAGAATGGAGATTATACCTTTGCCACCACCTGTCACAACAACAACATGAATAAAAAATAAAAAGTTTTGACATTTGTCATTTTTGAAACTTTTTTTTAATACCATGTTGTGGTTGTGGCAGGTGGTGACAAAAGAATAATTTCCATTCTGCTGTTACTTTTGTATATTTGTGAAATCGAATAGACTTTAATTTTTCAAAACTTTTTCACGCAACCAAAAATGCTGATACTTTTGTCTATTACTAAGGGAGCTTATAACTACCTAAAGAAAATTATTCAGCCAATTTGTTTTTTTTTCGGACATTCCCCATTGAAGAAGTGAGTGGACAAAGGTGTTATCAGGGAAAATAAAAAAAATATACATATATGATTTTTCTTTCATGGACATGAAAATAATGGTTTAAACGATGATAAATCGACTGATGAGCTCAAAACACTCAGATTTTGACAAAAATGCATACATTTCAGGTTTAAACTTATGTTTAAACTTATGTTTAAAATAAAATGTTAAAATTATTTTTCAAACACTTATATAAGGCCGGCCACACACAGACGTAATCACGTAACGGAATTCCGAACGTAATTTCGACAATGTATGAAGATTCCGTACGGAAAAATCACGCATGTGTGTGGCAGCACATAGATTTTGTATGCAGCTGCTGCGTTCGGAATCACGTACGTACGGAATGGGGAATGTCCGATAAAAATCAAATTGGCTGAATATTTTTTTATAGGTAGGAATAAGCTTCCTTAGTAATAGAAAAAAGTTTCAGAATTTTCGGTTCCGTAAAAAACTTTAAAAAAATGAAAAAAGAAGAAATGTCAAAACTTTTTTTTCTTAATACTTGTAGTTGTGGCAGGTGGTGGCAAAGGTATAATCTCCATTCTGCTGTTACTTTCGTACGTTTGTGAAGTCGAAGAGGCTTTAATTATTTAAAAAAAATTTACGCAACCAAAAATTCTGAATTTTTTTTCTATTACTAAGAGATCTTATTCCTACCTATAAAAAAAATTTCAGCTAATTTGATTTTTTTCGGACATTCCCCATTCCGTAACGAGATTCCGTCTGTCTGTGGCCGGCTTAAAACTGATGCGAGCGCACCAATCGGTGCCTAGATATCAGGGATTGAAATACCGTTAAAAAAAATAACGATAAAGAAATAACGTTAAAAACACCGTTAAAACATTTTATCGGTAACTTTTTGTATCATGCATTTGTCCATATATCCAAAGCACTAATTGTGTTAAGTACCTTGGTTTGCATATGGATTACTCACTCTCTTTCAAAGAACAAATAAATGTCCTGACTAAGAGAGTTCGTAAACTCATCTATGTCTTTAAGAACTTAAGACACGTTGCAGATCAAGATCTACTTAAAAAAGTCTACCTCTCACTGTGTCAATCTATCTTAAACTATGGCATAATTGCCTGGGGTGGTGCAGGCAAGACAACGTTAATGGCTTTGGAAATAGCACAAAGATATATTTTAAAGGTTTGTACGTTCCGACCAAAATTATATCCCACTGCCCTTTTATACGAAAACTGCCAAGTGTTAACAGTGAGACAGCTTTTCATATTGCAAGTGATTCTTAAACAGCACTCCATCTTAGAATATGACAGAAATAGAATTGCAAGACGCCGAAATTACACGGTTTGCCCCACTGTTACCACTAATCATTCCTTTATTCATAATTTCTTTTATTCTCTTGGTCCTTTTTTATATAATAAAGTAAATAAAATAAATAATATATATAATCTGAATATTTATGATGTCAAAAAGTCTGTCACTGCTTGGCTACAATCCTTAACTTATGACGAAACAGAAGCCATTTTTGAGATAGTATGGTAATGGGTACTTGCTTTCTTGGTTATCCTTTATACAACTTTACTTAAAATAATTCCTTTTTGTTTATTTTATATAATATTTATTTATTTTAAATATCACACACCCTCTCCACACACACTCACTCACTTACACTCTACTCACCA